>OZ007497.1:151865159-151965159 GCA_963931805.1 Microdon myrmicae | reverse complement strand
TATGTTCCTTTCTGTTACGAATTAAATTCATTTTAAGCGAAAAATATCTGGTTGTTTTAGAAGATAGAAATCCTTTCTTTTACAATTTTTGCGGACAAGGGCACTGAATTCAGTTTATTCGCCTCTTTCTGACCACACATGATCTCTGTCATTTTCACAGCTGCTGGTTTAATCAAATCTTCACCAATAGTATATGGTTTCTTGTTTCGGGCAATCAACCAGGCTACTGCCAAGCTAGCCTTTGATGCTGAACGCTGATCAAAAGTACCTAACAAGTTGCTGTCCAATCTTTATCTTTAACAGACATTTCTAATTTTTAAAGTATTCTCGCGGTTTGGAAGACAGGTGTGGATGCAAATTATCCAAATGTTTCTTCAATTGACTTTTTTTGAAAGATTCTGAAGTCAGTATTTTCAAACATACAACACACCGTGGTTTCATCGTATCTTTGTCTTCTATTTGTGTAAAACCATAATTAAGGAATTCTTCCTGGTATGTTCTTTTCCTATTTGCTGCCATCTGAAGGGTGACAGAAACAGTGGTAAAAAAATTTACATTAAATTAAATTTTCAAATCGCGCTTACCTTGATAGTGGAAATTGATGATGAAATGATGTGTCTCGTAAGTAAACTGCACGCAATCAAACGACGTGTCGGAAACCCGACGTTGAGTGCTAAGTTTAAACAGTACAACGTACTGTGGTCGATGCAAAAAACAACGTAACGCAAGCACGCACACACACACACAACGCGCGTATTTTGCTTATCATGCACACACCAAACG
The DNA here is from genome assembly GCA_963931805.1 of Microdon myrmicae. Taxonomy (NCBI): domain Eukaryota; kingdom Metazoa; phylum Arthropoda; class Insecta; order Diptera; family Syrphidae; genus Microdon; species Microdon myrmicae. The sequence goes on along the minus strand of OZ007497.1, from coordinate 151,964,376 downwards.
AAAAACTCGACTTCAACCAGAATTAGCGGCCCGGCCCGTATATCGCGCTGAATTGTTTAAGTTTGTTAACATACTACATGTTTATAAAATAGCAATAGAAAAATTAGAAAAATTTCCCTATTACCCAAAAAAAATTCATTTTTACCCCATTTGGGGTAATTTACCCCGGTTCCCCGACCGCTGCCATAGATGCCATGCGCGATTGACACAGATGGTATACACAACCGTCATTGTGTAACCATCTAAATTATTTTCCAAAGACTTGCAACTATTGATTCAGCTGCAAGTACTTCTCTCGGAAATACTTCTTTGTTTGAATCTTCAAACAATCACCAACGTCGCGCTTAGCCGCCGGATTGGATTCAATAGCATAAACATATGCAAACAAAAGAATCCGATTCTTCCAGTCGGCACAGATACGATATGCGATCTCCATTGTATAAAGTATCGCAATCCCTTTTAGCATCTAATGAGTGGCTGCTATTTACTCAGCTGACCCTCATCACCGAACGATGCCTTAGGTCGCTTCTTCCTTTGTTCTGCATCCCTTGTCTAGGTTTCGTTTCTCTTTGAACTGCGAGCGTTAGTAAACAATCTGATCTCAACGATCGACTTCACGCACACCACTACAGGACCTCACCAGTGAGATACTCTTTCCTCGTTTTCACCACGAGAGGAACACCTTCTCCCTCGGGGAAACTCAGCCCATTAGCGAGTCGGCTCTGCACGAGCCGTTTATCGCGGAGCCCTTTTCCATCACCAGACCGAGCCGGTCGGGTCTCCACTACGCTACCGTAGCGCTTCGGGACGCGTAAATACGATTGGCCGCCTTTTAACCATCGAGAGGTGCGATCGGAGCTCGCACTCCTGTGAGTCGTGAGTGTGCAAAATGGCAAACGCCATTATCCGCCGTCCTATCTGTTGAATGTATCCTCCTCGATAGTATAGTGGTTAGTATACCCGCCTGTCACGCGGGAAACCGGGGTTCGATTCCCCGTCGGGGAGCTTTTGGCGCAAGACTAATGACCTTGCCCGGAGTACAAATTATTATGGAAAATTTAACAAGTCTCAGACTTGTTAAAATAAGGCCAAGACCGGATCCCGGTTGTAGTGCCGATGATGATGATGATCTGTTGAATGTGACATTCAGATCGCATACAGTTAAACAATTTAAATCGGATAAAGTAAAACAACTCACAATTATGAGCAAAGTGTTATTTCAATAAAAAGGTTTGATGTGTAGTCTGATAAAGTGTGATATCTACATTAGCGGGGACATTAATTGTGCTTATCTTTAAAGTAGTTTGTATTGCGCCAGCCATTAAAGGAACAAATAAAGTGATGATCTAATTAATAACTTAAATCAGTTCGTTTGACTTTCTTTCCCGTATACGTCTTGCTCTGCGGTTTGGAACTTTTACTCACCAGGTGAACTATCTTTCAGCGGAACTTTGTCTTCGTTAAGCTGGTGGGAGGAAGTGAACCTAGTGCCCGTGTCTTGGCACAATACTTCCTCCCCCACAAAACCTTACATTGTCCTCCCATGTCCGTCGCGGCTGTCCTGTAGGTCTCTTTCCCTTTGGTCAACCGTCAAGAATTCTACGCACGGTCCTATCGTTGCCCATTCGCGCCACATGTCCGGCCCATCTCCATCTTCGCGACTTGATTACTCTCGCTATTGTAGGTTTGCGGTATAGCTCTTCCAATTCGTGATTGTGGACTCTCCTCCATTGTTCTGCCTCCTCGTCATATTTACCTCCAAAGATACCCATTAAAACTTTATTCTCGAATACGCGGAATTTGTTTTCATTACATATTTACCTCCAAAGATACCCATTAAAACTTTATTCTCGAATACGCGGAATTTGTTTTCTTCCCGATTTGTGAGAGCCCATGTTTCGCATCCGTATAGAGCAATCGGCATGATTATGGTTCTATAGACACGGAGGTTTATGTTAAGTAACAGCAGTTTGGATTTCAACAGTTTACTGACCGTGTGTTAACTAGCGTTGTCGGAGTGTAGTCTTTGTTAATTTCCTTCGACATTTTGTTACTGGCCGTCAGTATCCTTGCCAGATATTTAACTTGTTCAAATATCTTGTCCCTGACGTTTATATGTGTTCCCAGAGATGTGTGTGCTATCGGGAGATGAACCGCAAATAGGTGGGATCCGTCGGATTGTCTTGTGGAGCGCAAATAAACTGAATTTCGGGAAATAATAAAACAAATCTCCGAGGGACAGGCCCCGTGATAATATCTGAAAAACGGACAAAGGTCCGCTAAGCATCTTCGATGTGACAGTGACTGTAATCCCGAGGTCAGCGCCGAGCGCCGATCAGGCGGATCGCTCGTCTCTGTATGCTCTCAAGTAGGTCGAGGGTATGTTCAGGAGCCGGTCTCCAAACATGAGAGCAATATTCGAGCGCGGGTCTAATTTGGGCTTTATACAGGAGAAGAAGTTGGGTCGGAGAAAATATTTGCTGGCTCTAAAAAATAACTCAATTTCCCAGAAGCGGACCTGATGGTGTTCGATATGTGTTCATACAACTATAAATTCCCACAGACCGTGACCCCGATCAAATTTATGCTTTCCTTACATTCGAGTGACTGGCCATTCAACATCAGCTGTGGAACCGACGATCCATTTTTTCTTGTGAACGTTGTATATTGCGTGTTCATTGCATTAAGGTCGACGAGATTGGCTTTTCCCCGTTGCTGGATTTCATCCAAATCTAGATTCAGAAAATATGTCGGGCGATGTTAATGCCTTAATTGGCCGATCATTCGGAAATGAAGAAATAAGTGTACTATTGTTAGTGAAGCGTCACTCCATGTGCGAAAAGACACCGAGCCGAGACATCATAAAATGCCGAAGACGCCGTACGTAAAACAACATCGTGGGATTCCCAGGAACACGCGTCGATCTACAAATAAATACCTGACTCCTGGGCAATGATAAAAAAGAAGAGTATCGGACGGATATTCGGGCAGAAGCAGCAAAAACGCAACATTGTGTCGATTTCCCAGGGAAGCGCTAATTGCTCGACTCCGGGGAAGATGCGATACAATAGAACCACGTGCGACAGTTGCTGATCAGATAATGGCACATTGCACCGATGGCCATGTGCAAAAGTAGTTTCTTTCTCTTTTTTATTTACTGCATTTACTTGACCAAAAATTAAGAGTAACAATAAGTAATACAGCTAACTTATAATAGATTGGTTACATAATAAGTGTTTACATGTTATTTGTTAACATTTTTCAAACAGTTCATTTTTACATGTGCTTAGGATTTAATGGGATTTAGATACATTGGTAATTTTGTTCTTCCTGGCAAAGGTCAGAAGAAAAACCAGGAACTCTGTTTATTTTAACTTAGCCTACTTAAAATTACTTAACATAATTTAATCTAACTTAATGTAATCTTATATATGGTGTACAACTTTGCTTCCGCCGTTTTTTCCGAAATTCGAGGCTTTATTGTAAAAAACTGGTTATAGATTTATGATTCAAAGTATTGTTCAACGCTGACCACTACTTTCTCCCATCTTTCGGGCAGCATACGAATCCATTTCTTCATATTAAAGCAGAAAAAAAACCTCCCGAAAATGACGAGAATTTGGCTCGTAAGCTGACATGATTATTCGAGAATAACTTTCTGACGCAGACACAAATCGACTAATATTTCGATGGCGTTAAGTTTACAAATACCTAAGCTTAATGTATGACATCTATGATCTATATATTTCAACTACCACTTACCGCTACAGCCATCTATTGCAAAACGGTGGAAGCAAAGTTGTACACCTAAAACAATTTACACTATTTGATTTCGTTTTGATTGCGGTTATTAAGGGATAAGATCAGGTATGTTCTTGAAGGAGGGGGGCGCCGTTGGGTTCTGTGTTAAAAGTAACAATCTTGGAGAATGGTTGGATGTTGCTGTGTTTGAAATGATTGGGTGCCAGTTCGGTGTTGTGGTACACGATCTCGTTTAGATCGTTAACCAGTCTGCCTGAGGTGAAGAGGGTCCTGATTTGGAGACAATTACGATAGTGAGTTCCCGTATTGGAGGAGGGTGATGGTAGGTCTGTTATTATCGGGTTGGGATTGTTAGGAAGATTTTCTATGAAATTTATCGACCGTTCTAGGATCCGTCTATCCAGTCGTTCGATGCCTGTGGTGTTGTAAAGATCATTGTTACTATGGTATTTATATGAGTTGGTTTTGCGGTGTAAGTGATAAACCGGAAACATTTTCGTTCAAAAACTCGTAATTTCTCCATTTGGGAGCGTGAGATGTGGTACCATAATGGGCAGGCGTATGTAAGAGTGGGTTTGATTAACTGTTTGTAGATGAGCTGTTTGACCTTGAGAAAGATGCCTTTAGGTTTCCACAACACTCGTCTGCAGAGGTTTAGCTGTATTGAAGGGAATTTTTGATGTGAGTTGAGAATGATCAGTCGTTGGAAAGGGTTACTTGTGGCGGTTCCGCCAAACCCCACTGTCTACTTACCGTAAAACCCCCATAACATTCAGCCAATTTCCTAACTTCACTAATGCAATCGCATTAGTAGCTGAAAATGCTTCACGCATCATATATATAAAATCTATGATCTTAAAAAGTCCCTGTCAAAGAATACTTACCTTTCATGCATTCTCTTCGCATACAATTTCCCGTAAGAGTTCTTCCTTTACCTTATCAGGCAGAACCCCCATTATTACAACCCAATCGACATCAGTTTCTGCTAATGCAACAGCATTAGCACCTGTAACTGCTTCACACATTCTATAGATCAAATCTATAATCTTAAAGTCCCTGTAAAGAAAACTTACCTTTTCATGCATCTCTTCGCATACAATTTTCCGTAAGATATCTCGCTTTACTTATCTGGAATTCCAAACCAATTCGGCACCTTCGGTACCAGACAAATTCCTGTAAACAAAATGATTCGGTTTGCATACAATGTAACCGTCATGACAGGGACCATAAATATTGCGCCGTCTATTTTCCCAGCCGCGCCATGTGTACAACAATGTTCCCTACATACTCATTGGCTGGCGACTTACACCCAAGGGACCAAAGCAAATACGCATTCCGCGTCTCTTGGCATTAATTAAATCCTACAACATAAACAAATGCAAATAGGAATTCCATACCTACCCTTACTAGCGATGCCATAAACACCATTTCCCCGTAACCTAGCTAAAACCAATTAGCACATTTCCTTTATGCCCTTTCTTTGTTCTAGGTTCGTTCTCATCCATGAAAGAACCACGCACACACAACACTGCACTGAAAGAGTACATTTCTGTGGCGGACACACCCTTAAGAGAATAGTTTTTCTCTCTTTCCTTTTCTTAACCCTAACCTAGGATGGAATTCATATCAGAGTTCTATCCTCCGGGGGTCAAATTCCATCCGCTGACCATCATGGTCACGCGATCTTCCGCTCTCTGCCGGCTGCGGAGATGCGTAATATACCTCGGGGTCGTGTCGAAGTGTTTGCAACCTCCCTGTCGAATATTATATTTGCGGCAGTCTTCGAAGATTGTGTTTTCTTTATTGACTTTATACTATAACTTTCACGCAGTGCTACCGAAAATGTTAGTATCCAATTAGAAAATGACACGGAACAATAATCTATTAATTCAAACAAGTTATTCCAATAATAGTGTTTTTCAATTAATATAAATATAAAACTAAACAAAAAGAAACCTGTGTTTAATTGTTCTGCGTGTCTTGGCGGCGTGTTTTATTTCTCCTGTGTGTGACGTTTCCCCTTGGTGAACTATTTACTGCGAAACTTTCATCAAGTGAATGATGGGGACGCGAAGAGAATCAGCGCCGTACGTGGTGCACAATGCTTCGTATCCCCACATACTCCCAAATATTTTAGAGTTTTGGAAGGTTTTATGAGGGTGTTATTAAGCTTGAGTTTAATTTGGTTGTGGCAACGTTTAGTGTTGTTTATGTAGTGAGCGTTTTTTCCCTTAAACACTGTTAGCTGGGTTTTGGTTGTGTTGAGGTGAATTTTCCATTTGTTAAAGTATGCTGAGATCTGCGGGAGGAAGTTATTAACGCGGTTTCTTGCCGCTTTGACAAATCTACTGCTAGAGTAGATTAAAGTGTCGTCAGCATTATTTAGCATTACAACACTATATGGAGGTTGGGGAATATCGGAAGTGTATAGAAGATATAAAAGTGGTCCGAGAATGGATCCTTGGGGAACTCCCGCGGTTATGTTGTGAGTTTGTGAGAGGGAAGAGTTTATTCTGACCATGAATTTCCTACCAGAAAGATAAGGTGCTAGGAGCTTTGTGATGTTGTAGTTCAGCCCAAATAAGCAGTGCAGCTTATAAAGAAGTCCTGAGATCCAGACACAATCAAATGCCTTGGAAATATCGAGATATATGCATACGGTAGGGCATTGGTTTTCTAGACCAGTTGTGACATCGTGTGTAAGTTTTAGTAGCGCATGGCAAGTGGAATGTCGCTCACGAAAGCCAAACTGAGAATTAGAGATGAGAGGGTTATCACTGGCAACCGAGAGACGGTTTTGGTAGATCTTACATTACAATATTTTGCTTAGGGTGTTTAATAAAGATGTCGGACGATAGTTGGAGGTGTTATTGGAACTGCCGGACTTTTTAATAGGGATTACTACCACAATTTTCCAGTTCTCTGGGAAATGAGATGCATTTATTATATGATTAAGAAGGGCGAGAATAGGAAGTAGATTTGGCGGGCGAAGTCTTTTAAATAGAAGGTGTGGTATTCCATCTAGACCGGTAGATTTTTTGTTGGGTCGTGATTTTATGAACTTGATTAATTAATCTGTGGTTAGAAATGTGGTGGTGTCTGATGGATGTGACGCCTTGTTTGTGTCGTTAAATTCCCCAATGAAAGGAGTATAAGATGCGGGTAATCTGTGTGAGTTATATTCGTTTACAGTGTTTCGAAAATTAGGGACTGAGAGGGAATCATTTTGTTAATGGATCTTTGAGAAGTGGTCAGCGAGGCAATTGGCTATGTCCGTGTCGGATTGGATAAGATTGTTGTTGAATGGGTTGATAAGGTGATCAATTCGTGGTTTAAGTTAGTCGGTTGATGTTTTTGAAGACATCACGGTTGGGCTTGATATTGTTAAGTGTAGAGGTATAGGTCTGATCCGCGAACTTTTTTAAATGTTAATTTATTAGGGTGATCAGGAGTTGGATCTGACTTTTAATCAAGGGGCAGAATGTTATATGAAGTTTTCGACGGAGTTGTTTTTTGAGACGCAGAAATTTAGTTAGGGTGCTGGGTAAAGGTTTTCCTAAATGATTATGAGGGGTGGTGATTGGTGTATTGTTGGTGAGGGCCTTGAGGGTCTGCTCAATTTTTAGGGCTGCTCGATCGATATCAGCAGGGATTAGGTTAGAAGATTTGGGGATTTGCAAGTTAGAAAAACTTGCGGCGACGTCTCTATTGACCTTTTTCCAGTTAGTCTTGGAGAACTTCGGGGTACAGGACTGTGTGAGTAGAGTTCGAAGAGAGGGAACTTTGATCGTGTGTGAGCGGAACCATGATCAGAGGGAAAGAGGAAGGATGCTGAGGGGGGGGGGGGGGGGGTCTCGTTGAGTAGACATCAGCCGACTTGAGGAGGAAGTCGATTGTTGACTGCGTCGAGTTGGTGACACGAGTTGGCTGCAGTGGTCTGTTGATGTACGTATATGGGCGAGATGACAGGAGGTCCAAAAGTTGGCAACCGTATTTGTTATTCTTTTTGTCGTTGAATGCTGCATGTCGAGCGTTCCAGTCTCCACCGATTATGAATGGTGTGTGAAGAGACTGTTTGATTATTTGAGATATGTCAGAGTCAGGGAAGTCTGGTTCTCGTGTTGGGTGGACGTAAATGGATGTTAATATGATTACTCCCGCCGGGGAGCCTCTGGCACAAGACTAATGACCTTGCCCGGAAAAAACAAATCATTATGGACAATTTAACAAGCCTCAGGACTTGCTAAATAAGGCCGGTTATAGTGCCGATGATGATGATGATGATTACTTTTTTGTTTTCACAAAAAAGTTTAACTACCATGTATTCAATATTGAAAACATTGGCGAACCTGGTTTCGGTGAATTGAAGTTTATTATTTAGTAGGGTGCCGATACCTTCATAGGATCCAGTAGTTCTGGGGTTTGAAATAAATGTATAATTGGGGATGTATATTCGGGAGTTGGACTTAAGTCATGTTTCTGAGAGGAGAAGGATGTCTGGGGAGAAGGTTTTAACAAACAACCGTAAGTGTTGCTGACGGATGTTGGAGTATACAGACTCTGCGTTGAGGGCGACTATAGTTAGTTCAGACATTGAGGGAAAGGATATGGGAAGTTATAAGTGAGAGAATCTGACCTTTTTTTCGATATCCGACGTATGCTTCAATGTAGGAAGCATAGTTTGTAGACTCTTGATGTAGCCCATGATTTCCAGGTTGAGGCCAATGGAGTTAGGGTTGTGTGGCGTCAGCATGTTTTGATTGTTTTTGATCACATTCGCATATGATGTTCCTGGCCGTGTAGGTTGTGGTAATGTGTTCTGCGATGTGGATTTGGTTGGTGCGGATTTGTTGGTTATAGGTCGTTTTATTCTTCTTTTGAGAATTCTCAATTTTTGAGGGCACATGGAGAAATTGGCTAGATGTGGACCTCCGCAGTTACAGCATGTCACGGCGATTTCCTTAGTGGTAATGGATCCATCGGGGTTTGTGGTTTGGATTTTTCCTGGTTCCATACCCTGTGGATTGACTTTCCATTCTCCTGGTTGATGTTCAGCGGCGCATCTGCCGCATCTTATATTTAGGTGGCAAGCCACCGCCAAGTGTCCCGAGCCTTGGCATCTCTTGCAATGGAGGATGCTTTGTTTATGAGGCTTCTCGACGCTGATCTTATGCGTAAACAAGTACTTAATTGGTTTGACTTGTTGGTGTCTTCATTTGGAAGGATTTGGATAAATCCGTAGGTTCCTTAAGTTGTTTTCTCGCATGTGAATTTTCAGCTCTGGGCAAATCCTGATGATCTTCGACGGTAGTCCTCGTTGGTCCAAGTTGGGTCAATGTGCCTAATGATGAATGTTGTTGGTTTGAGCTGACAGTGTTGGAAGGTAAATAATTGGTGTCGTAGTTCCACAAGTTTTCTAACGGTTTTCTCGTGATCAACCAGAGTTGTTGTTGCAATGGAGACGGAGGAGCCTTTAGTGTTTGTGGTGAAGTTGCGGTGTCCTAGGGCATTTTCTACTATTATGATTATTTGCTTGATACTGGTCACATTTTTTATGTAGATTGGTGGTGGTCTAACATTTTTGTGCTGTGCAGGCTGAGGACTCGGTGCTGGCTTGGCTTGTTTGGTGGATTCCTTACGGGCTGGTGATAGTTGTTTGGGTGGTGATGTTTGAAGGTTTAAGCTGGGAGAGGGCGTTATCTCCATACTGGCATCGTCAATGTTTTTGGTGGGTTGCTTTAGGGAATGAATTTCCTCCCGGAGTTGCTTCACCTGTGTTGTAAGTTGTTGGATGTATTCCACGGCTTCGTGGAATTTTTTTTCGTAGTCAATGTGGTTTCCTTGACTTACCATATTTGTGGTCTTCTTCGCTGAGTTTTGAAGAGTTGCGATGGCACTTCTCTCCCGTTCTAATATGTATTCCCGGGTAGCGCTCGGAACGTTGTCTGGCATCTGTGAAGACAGATTTCGACCACGACATCCACGTGTTTGTATGTTTTTTTTTTTTTGTAATTAGAACTTGTCGCAATATTCACGAACAAACGCAATATATCACACAAAAATTACACAAGATTCGATGTGAACCGCGATAGATCGACGACGACTTAACGTCTACGAATTCAATTTTTTTTTTCAATTTTATTTATAAACGAGCGCACGATGAATATGATTGACTGCATGAACGATCGGCGAGTGTATGCAAAAGTAGTATATATAGATAGTATATATATATATATATATATATATATATATATATATATATATATATATATATATATATATGGAATACGTGGAATACATCCAACAACTTACAACACAGGTGAAGCAACTCCGGGAGGAAATTCATTCCCTAAAGCAACCCACCAAAAACATTGACGATGCCAGTATGGAGATAACGCCCTCTCCCAGCTTAAACCTTCAAACATCACCACCCAAACAACTATCACCAGCCCGTAAGGAATCCACCAAACAAGCCAAGCCAGCACCGAGTCCTCAGCCTGCACAGCACAAAAATGTTAGACCACCACCAATCTACATAAAAAATGTGACCAGTATCAAGCAAATAATCATAATAGTAGAAAATGCCCTAGGACACCGCAACTTCACCACAAACACTAAAGGCTCCTCCGTCTCCATTGCAACAACAACTCTGGTTGATCACGAGAAAACTGTTAGAAAACTTGTGGAACTACGACACCAATTATTTACCTTCCAACACTGTCAGCTCAAACCAACAACATTCATCATTAGGCACATTGACCCAACTTGGACCAACGAAGAACTACCGTCGAAGATCATCAGGATTTGCCCAGAGCTGAAAATTCACATGCGAGAAAACAACTTAAGGAACCTACGGATTTATCCAAATCCTTCCAAATGAAGACACCAACAAGTCAAACCAATTAAGTACTTGTTTACGCATAAGATCAGCGTCGAGAAGCCTCATAAACAAAGCATCCTCCATTGCAAGAGATGCCAAGGCTCGGGACACTTGGCGGTGGCTTGCCACCTAAATATAAGATGCGGCAGATGCGCCGCTGAACATCAACCAGGAGAATGGAAAGTCAATCCACAGGGTATGGAACCAGGAAAAATCCAAACCACAAACCCCGATGGATCCATTACCACTAAGGAAATCGCCGTGACATGCTGTAACTGCGGAGGTCCACATCCAGCCAATTTCTCCATGTGCCCTCATAAATTGAGAATTCTCAAAAGAAGAATAAAACGACCTATAACCAACAAATCCGCACCAACTAAATCCACATCGCAGAACACATTACCACAACCTACACGGCCAGGAACATCATATGCGAATGTCATCAAAAACAATCAAAACATGCTGACGCCACACAACCCTAACTCCATTGGCCTCAACCTGGAAATCATGGGCTACATCAAGAGTCTACAAACTATGCTTCCTACATTGAAGCATACGTCGGATATCGAAAAAAAGGTCAGATTCTCTCACTTATAACTTCCCATATCCTTTCCCTCAATGTCTGAACTAACTATAGTCGCCCTCAACGCAGAGTCTGTATACTCCAACATCCGTCAGCAACACTTACGGTTGTTTGTTAAAACCTTCTCCCCAGACATCCTTCTCCTCTCAGAAACATGACTTAAGTCCAACTCCCGAATATACATCCCCAATTATACATTTATTTCAAACCCCAGAACTACTGGATCCTATGAAGGTATCGGCACCCTACTAAATAATAAACTTCAATTCACCGAAACCAGGTTCGCCAATGTTTTCAATATTGAATACATGGTAGTTAAACTTTTTTGTGAAAACAAAAAAGTAATCATCATCATCATCATCGGCACTATAACCGGCCTTATTTAGCAAGTCCTGAGGCTTGTTAAATTGTCCATAATGATTTGTTTTTTCCGGGCAAGGTCATTAGTCTTGTGCCAGAGGCTCCCCGGCGGGAGTAATCATATTAACATCCATTTACGTCCACCCAACACGAGAACCAGACTTCCCTGACTCTGACATATCTCAAATAATCAAACAGTCTCTTCACACACCATTCATAATCGGTGGAGACTGGAACGCTCGACATGCAGCATTCAACGACAAAAAGAATAACAAATACGGTTGCCAACTTTTGGGCCTCCTGTCATCTCGCCCATATACGTACATCAACAGACCACTGCAGCCAACTCGTGTCACCAACTCGACGCAGTCAACAATCGACTTCCTCCTCAAGTCGGCTGATGTCTACTCAACGAGACCCCCCCCCCCCTCAGCATCCTTCCTCTTTCCCTCTGATCATGGTTCCGCTCACACACGATCAAAGTTCCCTCTCTTCGAACTCTACTCACACAGTCCTGTACCCCGAAGTTCTCCAAGACTAACTGGAAAAAGGTCAATAGAGACGTCGCCGCAAGTTTTTCTAACTTGCAAATCCCCAAATCTTCTAACCTAATCCCTGCTGATATCGATCGAGCAGCCCTAAAAATTGAGCAGACCCTCAAGGCCCTCACCAACAATACACCAATCACCACCCCTCATAATCATTTAGGAAAACCTTTACCCAGCAGCCTAACTAAATTTCTGCGTCTCAAAAAACAACTCCGTCGAAAACTTCATATAACATTCTGCCCCTTGATTAAAAGTCAGATCCAACTCCTGATCACCCTAATAAATTAACATTTAAAAAAGTTCGCGGATCAGACCTATACCTCTACACTTAACAATATCAAGCCCAACCGTGATGTCTTCAAAAACATCAACCGACTAACTTAAACCACGAATTGATCACCTTATCAACCCATTCAACAACAATCTTATCCAATCCGACACGGACATAGCCAATTGCCTCGCTGACCACTTCTCAAAGATCCATTAACAAAATGATTCCCTCTCAGTCCCTAATTTTCGAAACACTGTAAACGAATATAACTCACACAGATTACCCGCATCTTATACTCCTTTCATTGGGGAATTTAACGACACAAACAAGGCGTCACATCCATCAGACACCACCACATTTCTAACCACAGATTAATTAATCAAGTTCATAAAATCACGACCCAACAAAAAATCTACCGGTCTAGATGGAATACCACACCTTCTATTTAAAAGACTTCGCCCGCCAAATCTACTTCCTATTCTCGCCCTTCTTAATCATATAATAAATGCATCTCATTTCCCAGAGAACTGGAAAATTGTGGTAGTAATCCCTATTAAAAAGTCCGGCAGTTCCAATAACACCTCCAACTATCGTCCGACATCTTTATTAAACACCCTAAGCAAAATATTGTAATGTAAGATCTACCAAAACCGTCTCTCGGTTGCCAGTGATAACCCTCTCATCTCTAATTCTCAGTTTGGCTTTCGTGAGCGACATTCCACTTGCCATGCGCTACTAAAACTTACACACGATGTCACAACTGGTCTAGAAAACCAATGCCCTACCGTATGCATATATCTCGATATTTCCAAGGCATTTGATTGTGTCTGGATCTCAGGACTTCTTTATAAGCTGCACTGCTTATTTGGGCTGAACTACAACATCACAAAGCTCCTAGCACCTTATCTTTCTGGTAGGAAATTCATGGTCAGAATAAACTCTTCCCTCTCACAAACTCACAACATAACCGCGGGAGTTCCCCAAGGATCCATTCTCGGACCACTTTTATATCTTCTATACACTTCCGATATTCCCCAACCTCCATATAGTGTTGTAATGCTAAATAATGCTGACGACACTTTAATCTACTCTAGCAGTAGATTTGTCAAAGCGGCAAGAAACCGCGTTAATAACTTCCTCCCGCAGATCTCAGCATACTTTAACAAATGGAAAATTCACCTCAACACAACCAAAACCCAGCTAACAGTGTTTAAGGGAAAAAACGCTCACTACATAAACAACACTAAACGTTGCCACAACCAAATTAAACTCAAGCTTAATAACACCCTCATAAAACCTTCCAAAACTCTAAAATATTTGGGAGTATGTGGGGATACGAAGCATTGTGCACCACGTACGGCGCTGATTCTCTTCGCGTCCCCATCATTCACTTGATGAAAGTTTCGCAGTAAATAGTTCACCAAGGGGAAACGTCACACACAGGAGAAATAAAACACGCCGCCAAGACACGCAGAACAATTAAACACAGGTTTCTTTTTGTTTAGTTTTATATTTATATTAATTGAAAAACACTATTATTGGAATAACTTGTTTGAATTAATAGATTATTGTTCCGTGTCATTTTCTAATTGGATACTAACATTTTCGGTAGCACTGCGTGAAAGTTATAGTATAAAGTCAATAAAGAAAACACAATCTTCGAAGACTGCCGCAAATATAATATTCGACAGGGAGGTTGCAAACACTTCGACACGACCCCGAGGTATATTACGCATCTCCGCAGCCGGCAGAGAGCGGAAGATCGCGTGACCATGATGGTCAGCGGATGGAATTTGACCCCCGGAGGATAGAACTCTGATATGAATTCCATCCTAGGTTAGGGTTAAGAAAAGGAAAGAGAGAAAAACTATTCTCTTAAGGGTGTGTCCGCCACAGAAATGTACTCTTTCAGTGCAGTGTTGTGTGTGCGTGGTTCTTTCATGGATGAGAACGAACCTAGAACAAAGAAAGGGCATAAAGGAAATGTGCTAATTGGTTTTAGCTAGGTTACGGGGAAATGGTGTTTATGGCATCGCTAGTAAGGGTAGGTATGGAATTCCTATTTGCATTTGTTTATGTTGTAGGATTTAATTAATGCCAAGAGACGCGGAATGCGTATTTGCTTTGGTCCCTTGGGTGTAAGTCGCCAGCCAATGAGTATGTAGGGAACATTGTTGTACACATGGCGCGGCTGGGAAAATAGACGGCGCAATATTTATGGTCCCTGTCATGACGGTTACATTGTATGCAAACCGAATCATTTTGTTTACAGGAATTTGTCTGGTACCGAAGGTGCCGAATTGGTTTGGAATTCCAGATAAGTAAAGCGAGATATCTTACGGAAAATTGTATGCGAAGAGATGCATGAAAAGGTAAGTTTTCTTTACAGGGACTTTAAGATTATAGATTTGATCTATAGAATGTGTGAAGCAGTTACAGGTGCTAATGCTGTTGCATTAGCAGAAACTGATGTCGATTGGGTTGTAATAATGGGGGTTCTGCCTGATAAGGTAAAGGAAGAACTCTTACGGGAAATTGTATGCGAAGAGAATGCATGAAAGGTAAGTATTCTTTGACAGGGACTTTTTAAGATCATAGATTTTATATATATGATGCGTGAAGCATTTTCAGCTACTAATGCGATTGCATTAGTGAAGTTAGGAAATTGGCTGAATGTTATGGGGGTTTTACGGTAAGTAGACTGTGGGGTTTGGCGGAACCGCCACAAGTAACCCTTTCCAACGACTGATCATTCTCAACTCACATCAAAAATTCCCTTCAATACAGCTAAACCTCTGCAGACGAGTGTTGTGGAAACCTAAAGGCATCTTTCTCAAGGTCAAACAGCTCATCTACAAACAGTTAATCAAACCCACTCTTACATACGCCTGCCCATTATGGTACCACATCTCACGCTCCCAAATGGAGAAATTACGAGTTTTTGAACGAAAATGTTTCCGGTTTATCACTTACACCGCAAAACCAACTCATATAAATACCATAGTAACAATGATCTTTACAACACCACAGGCATCGAACGACTGGATAGACGGATCCTAGAACGGTCGATAAATTTCATAGAAAATCTTCCTAACAATCCCAACCCGATAATAACAGACCTACCATCACCCTCCTCCAATACGGGAACTCACTATCGTAATTGTCTCCAAATCAGGACCCTCTTCACCTCAGGCAGACTGGTTAACGATCTAAACGAGATCGTGTACCACAACACCGAACTGGCACCCAATCATTTCAAACACAGCAACATCCAACCATTCTCCAAGATTGTTACTTTTAACACAGAACCCAACGGCGCCCCCCTCCTTCAAGAACATACCTGATCTTATCCCTTAATAACCGCAATCAAAACGAAATCAAATAGTGTAAATTGTTTTAGGTGTACAACTTTGCTTCCACCGTTTTGCAATAGATGGCTGTAGCGGTAAGTGGTAGTTGAAATATATAGATCATAGATGTCATACATTAAGCTTAGGTATTTGTAAACTTAACGCCATCGAAATATTAGTCGATTTGTGTCTGCGTCAGAAAGTTATTCTCGAATAATCATGTCAGCTTACGAGCCAAATTCTCGTCATTTTCGGGAGGTTTTTTTTCTGCTTTAATATGAAGAAATGGATTCGTATGCTGCCCGAAAGATGGGAGAAAGTAGTGGTCAGCGTTGAACAATACTTTGAATCATAAATCTATAACCAGTTTTTTACAATAAAGCCTCGAATTTCGGAAAAAACGGCGGAAGCAAAGTTGTACACCATATATAAGATTACATTAAGTTAGATTAAATTATGTTAAGTAATTTTAAGTAGGCTAAGTTAAAATAAACAGAGTTCCTGGTTTTTCTTCTGACCTTTGCCAGGAAGAACAAAATTACCAATGTATCTAAATCCCATTAAATCCTAAGCACATGTAAAAATGAACTGTTTGAAAAATGTTAACAAATAACATGTAAACACTTATTATGTAACCAATCTATTATAAGTTAGCTGTATTACTTATTGTTACTCTTAATTTTTGGTCAAGTAAATGCAGTAAATAAAAAAGAGAAAGAAACTACTTTTGCACATGGCCATCGGTGCAATGTGCCATTATCTGATCAGCAACTGTCGCACGTGGTTCTATTGTATCGCATCTTCCCCGGAGTCGAGCAATTAGCGCTTCCCTGGGAAATCGACACAATGTTGCGTTTTTGCTGCTTCTGCCCGAATATCCGTCCGATACTCTTCTTTTTTATCATTGCCCAGGAGTCAGGTATTTATTTGTAGATCGACGCGTGTTCCTGGGAATCCCACGATGTTGTTTTACGTACGGCGTCTTCGGCATTTTATGATGTCTCGGCTCGGTGTCTTTTCGCACATGGAGTGACGCTTCACTAACAATAGTACACTTATTTCTTCATTTCCGAATGATCGGCCAATTAAGGCATTAACATCGCCCGACATATTTTCTGAATCTAGATTTGGATGAAATCCAGCAACGGGGAAAAGCCAATCTCGTCGACCTTAATGCAATGAACACGCAATATACAACGTTCACAAGAAAAAATGGATCGTCGGTTCCACAGCTGATGTTGAATGGCCAGTCACTCGAATGTAAGGAAAGCATAAATTTGATCGGGGTCACGGTCTGTGGGAATTTATAGTTGTATGAACACATATCGAACACCATCAGGTCCGCTTCTGGGAAATTGAGTTATTTTTTAGAGCCAGCAAATATTTTCTCCGACCCAACTTCTTCTCCTGTATAAAGCCCAAATTAGACCCGCGCTCGAATATTGCTCTCATGTTTGGAGACCGGCTCCTGAACATACCCTCGACCTACTTGAGAGCATACAGAGACGAGCGATCCGCCTGATCGGCGCTCGGCGCTGACCTCGGGATTACAGTCACTGTCACATCGAAGATGCTTAGCGGACCTTTGTCCGTTTTTCAGATATTATCACGGGGCCTGTCCCTCGGAGATTTGTTTTATTATTTCCCGAAATTCAGTTTATTTGCGCTCCACAAGACAATCCGACGGATCCCACCTATTTGCGGTTCATCTCCCGATAGCACACACATCTCTGGGAACACATATAAACGTCAGGGACAAGATATTTGAACAAGTTAAATATCTGGCAAGGATACTGACGGCCAGTAACAAAATGTCGAAGGAAATTAACAAAGACTACACTCCGACAACGCTAGTTAACACACGGTCAGTAAACTGTTGAAATCCAAACTGCTGTTACTTAACATAAACCTCCGTGTCTATAGAACCATAATCATGCCGATTGCTCTATACGGATGCGAAACATGGGCTCTCACAAATCGGGAAGAAAACAAATTCCGCGTATTCGAGAATAAAGTTTTAATGGGTATCTTTGGAGGTAAATATGTAATGAAAACAAATTCCGCGTATTCGAGAATAAAGTTTTAATGGGTATCTTTGGAGGTAAATATGACGAGGAGGCAGAACAATGGAGGAGAGTCCACAATCACGAATTGGAAGAGCTATACCGCAAACCTACAATAGCGAGAGTAATCAAGTCGCGAAGATGGAGATGGGCCGGACATGTGGCGCGAATGGGCAACGATAGGACCGTGCGTAGAATTCTTGACGGTTGACCAAAGGGAAAGAGACCTACAGGACAGCCGCGACGGAGATGGGAGGACAATGTAAGGTTTTGTGGGGGAGGAAGTATTGTGCCAAGACACGGGCACTAGGTTCACTTCCTCCCACCAGCTTAACGAAGACAAAGTTCCGCTGAAAGATAGTTCACCTGGTGAGTAAAAGTTCCAAACCGCAGAGCAAGACGTATACGGGAAAGAAAGTCAAACGAACTGATTTAAGTTATTAATTAGATCATCACTTTATTTGTTCCTTTAATGGCTGGCGCAATACAAACTACTTTAAAGATAAGCACAATTAATGTCCCCGCTAATGTAGATATCACACTTTATCAGACTACACATCAAACCTTTTTATTGAAATAACACTTTGCTCATAATTGTGAGTTGTTTTACTTTATCCGATTTAAATTGTTTAACTGTATGCGATCTGAATGTCACATTCAACAGATCATCATCATCATCGGCACTACAACCGGGATCCGGTCTTGGCCTTATTTTAACAAGTCTGAGACTTGTTAAGTTTTCCATAATAATTTGTACTCCGGGCAAGGTCATTAGTCTTGCGCCAAAAGCTCCCCGACGGGGAATCGAACCCCGGTTTCCCGCGTGACAGGCGGGTATACTAACCACTATACTATCGAGGAGGATACATTCAACAGATAGGACGGCGGATAATGGCGTTTGCCATTTTGCACACTCACGACTCACAGGAGTGCGAGCTCCGATCGCACCTCTCGATGGTTAAAAGGCGGCCAATCGTATTTACGCGTCCCGAAGCGCTACGGTAGCGTAGTGGAGACCCGACCGGCTCGGTCTGGTGATGGAAAAGGGCTCCGCGATAAACGGCTCGTGCAGAGCCGACTCGCTAATGGGCTGAGTTTCCCCGAGGGAGAAGGTGTTCCTCTCGTGGTGAAAACGAGGAAAGAGTATCTCACTGGTGAGGTCCTGTAGTGGTGTGCGTGAAGTCGATCGTTGAGATCAGATTGTTTACTAACGCTCGCAGTTCAAAGAGAAACGAAACCTAGACAAGGGATGCAGAACAAAGGAAGAAGCGACCTAAGGCATCGTTCGGTGATGGGGGTCAGCTGAGTAAATAGCAGCCACTCATTAGATGCTAAAAGGGATTGCGATACTTTATACAATGGAGATCGCATATCGTATCTGTGCCGACTGGAAGAATCGGATTCTTTTGTTTGCATATGTTTATGCTATTGAATCCAATCCGGCGGCTAAGCGCGACGTTGGTGATTGTTTGAAGATTCAAACAAAGAAGTATTTCCGAGAGAAGTACTTGCAGCTGAATCAATAGTTGCAAGTCTTTGGAAAATAATTTAGATGGTTACACAATGACGGTTGTGTATACCATCTGTGTCAATCGCGCATGGCATCTATGGCAGCGGTCGGGGAACCGGGGTAAATTACCCCAAATGGGGTAAAAATGAATTTTTTTTGGGTAATAGGGAAATTTTTCTAATTTTTCTATTGCTATTTTATAAACATGTAGTATGTTAACAAACTTAAACAATTCAGCGCGATATACGGGCCGGGCCGCTAATTCTGGTTGAAGTCGAGTTTTTCGTTTGGTGTGTGCATGATAAGCAAAATACGCGCGTTGTGTGTGTGTGTGCGTGCTTGCGTTACGTTGTTTTTTGCATCGACCACAGTACGTTGTACTGTTTAAACTTAGCACTCAACGTCGGGTTTCCGACACGTCGTTTGATTGCGTGCAGTTTACTTACGAGACACATCATTTCATCATCAATTTCCACTATCAAGGTAAGCGCGATTTGAAAATTTAATTTAATGTAAATTTTTTTACCACTGTTTCTGTCACCCTTCAGATGGCAGCAAATAGGAAAAGAACATACCAGGAAGAATTCCTTAATTATGGTTTTACACAAATAGAAGACAAAGATACGATGAAACCACGGTGTGTTGTATGTTTGAAAATACTGACTTCAGAATCTTTCAAAAAAAGTCAATTGAAGAAACATTTGGATAATTTGCATCCACACCTGTCTTCCAAACCGCGAGAATACTTTAAAAATTAGAAATGTCTGTTAAAAGATAAAGATTGGACAGCAACTTGTTAGGTACTTTTGATCAGCGTTCAGCATCAAAGGCTAGCTTGGCAGTAGCCTGGTTGATTGCCCGAAACAAGAAACCATATACTATTGGTGAAGATTTGATTAAACCAGCAGCTGTGAAAATGACAGAGATCATGTGTGGTCAGAAAGAGGCGAATAAACTGAATTCAGTGCCCTTGTCCGCAAAAATTGTAAAAGAAAGGATTTCTATCTTGGCAAAAAATGTAAAGCAATAGGTTATTTCCTGACTAAAACAGGCTAAATATATTGCTATTCAGCTTGATGAGACTACAGATGTTAGTAGCAATTCACAGCTAATGGTATATGTTCGCTACAAAGGTACACATGCAATTGAAGAGGAATTGTTGTTTTGTTCTCCTCTCGAGTTGAGATCTCGTGGAATTGATGTGTATAATAAGGTAAATGAATACTTTAATACTGAAAGCATTAATTCAAAGTGGGAAAACTGTATTGCTGTGTCTGTTGATGGAGCTCCAGCTATGTTGGGGCATATTAATGGTTTGTCGGCTTTGGTGAAAAAAAAATAATCCAAATATTGAAGTAATTCACTATATGATCCATCGCCAGGCATTTCTTGTGAAACATTTGGAACCTACACTGGGAGCCGTCATCCATGATGTCATCAAGATTGTTAATATTATCAAAGGACATGCACTAAACGCGCGGCTATTTCGTGAATTATGTCAGGACGGTGAAGCGGAATATACGGACCTACTTTATTATACAGAAGTAAGGTGGCTCTCTCGCGGAAAGGTTCTAAATCGAGTGTGGGCTCTCAAAAGTGAACTTGAAACCTTTATGTTTGATCGAAAGAATATTCTCGCAGATAAGTTTAAAAACCCCTCGTGGGTTGCACATCTCGCATATTTAGCTGACATTTTTGAGAATATAAATATATTGAACAAAGAATTGCAAGGAAAAAATATTACTATCATTTCAGCCAGAGAAATACTATCAGCGTTTGGATTAAAGCTTCAATATTGGAGATATAAAGCAGAACAGAACAAGATAGCTTCTTTTTCAAAGTTAGCTTTGTTTTTGGAAGACTGTGAAAATATGACTTTTGATGACATGAAGGATGCAGCTTTGAGAACAAAGCAAATCTGTCGTCTTTTTGGTTGTCAAAGGCTGCAAAGGCTTTCAAAATTCGACTTACGCAAAAATATTTTGGGGTAATGGTTAAAAAAGTTCCCCAACCGCTGATCTATGGCGACGCCAGGGTCGAAATCTAGTGTGAATATCTACACTAATTGGGAATTTGGTTCTTGGTCGCTAATGCAGAGATGCATTGATACATGTATGAATGACCTTGTAAGAAAAATTCTTTACAGGCATTTCCAGATAATGCATTGAAAGCATTAATTATCCTTGGGAAGGAAATGTTTTTGCTGCGGGGAGGTTGCGGTGCAGGTGTGCTATAGGTTGGTATTTGCCTGGCAACCGAAGGTACCGAATAGGTTTTGGTTTTATGCTCCTGTATAATGGAAAGAATTCTTGTAGGGAATTTGTATGCGAGAGATGCATGAAAGGTAAGAATTCTTTTACAGGGACTTTTAAGGTTATACCTTAGATAACCTAGATGCGTAAAGCATTTAAGATGCTAATGCAATTGCATTAGCGAAACTTATAAGGTTGGGTCGAAGTTATGTGGGTTTTTCAGGTAAGTAGACAGTGGGGTTTGGCGGAAACACCACAGTTTGACCTTGAGAAGATCGGATCAAATCAAGCGTGGAAGGCGAGTGCACAGGACAGGGAACGATGGCGGAGTCGAGTCGGTGAGGTCATGAACTTCCGGGTTCCTACAGGTCAATAAATAGTAAATAGTAGTAATAGTAGTAAATTGATTTGATATTTAAAAGTCACTGACTTATCAAACAACCCTCATGGAACGGTACTTCCGTTATTCCCTCCGCTTTGTTGTGATTGCCGAATAAAAGGAATTGCAACACATCAATTTGAGATGCAAAACTACTGATTTTGCTTTTAAAAATAAAAAATTATAAAAATTCTGCCACACGACCATCCTTTTATTAAAAAAAAGTTGTAAAATAATGGGTTGTTACTTGTTTTTCTAGCCCTATAAGATACCAAGTTTACGGGTGCTTCTGTGCGAGATAGGTTAAAAAACAAGTTTCAATACGTTAACCTACTAAGCGTTAGTAGAAACATATAACTATCCTCTAATTTGGAATACACTGCTCAACAATACTCAGTGATTTATTTTAATTGCACTTTTGCATCTAGGCATTGTAATGGGGCCTTGCCACCTACAAGGTGCAAGACATTTTGTTGTCCCCCGGGCATGAATGTTAATAAAAATTATTTTGAAAAATAATCTTTATAACAATACTTTTGCACTCCCTTCGGACGTTTCTTTTTCAAATTAATAGTTTTTTAAGAGTTTTCTTGTAAGCCTGTATATAGCACAGCCCATCATCAATGTGCTTATAACAGACAACATATTGCTCCAGTTCGGTACTATTACCATAATTCAGTTAACACTATGCTAAGAGAGGAGTCAACCTTGTTGGTGTTCCCGTCCAAAAGCAAACTCAAACTTCACAAAATACCATTATATTCTTAAATTTCTGCAGCCGCATTACCTGGATTAAAATGATAGCAAAGAAGCAACAAACGACTTTATAAAAATTTTTAAGACTTTATGTTTTAATGTGTTTTGATGACTTCATTACTGCGACGCCATCACCAAGCAAACCTGGCAATGAATTATTCTGCAACGCAGTATAGTCTTCATTTGTCCGTCCTGGCATGGAGTAGACTTAGAACTTCATTTCTTATTCAAAAGTACGCCCTCAAATTTAATTAATTTCACTTTCACTTTCTTTGTAGATGAAAAAGAAACAATTTTTTTTTAACTAAAAACCTTCGTAAAAGTTAAAACCACATAAGTACAAATCTATAAGTTAAATGTCCTGGCCTGCCTGGCGTCATGAATCTATAACGATTGCCAAAGGATAAAACGTTTGTCAAGAAAATCGTATTACTGAAACTAAATCATATGAAAGCAAGCCATGTGCCAGGGTTAACTCACCATAAACTTGACTTAAACGCTGCTGGAAAACTGTTTAAATTCGCCTAAGTTGTAAGACTAACTTGAACCTCCTTGATTCTTGTATATGCGGATGAAGCTTCTAACACAATCTTTTCACACTTTAGCACCAATTTCGAGCCTAATTAATTCTCCCGACCGCGGTTGTATTCCCCAAAACAAATAAAAGCACCACTCGCGAGTAAAGCACCTTCAGTTGTAACGAGATATTTCACTATTTGTATTCAGAAAATAAAAACAAAAAAAAACAACTCCGACACAATTCACACGTCTAACTGCGCTTCTCGACTGAATTGAGTGGTTTATTGACAACTTTTGACGAGCTGTTATTTTCCTTCGTATAAAACGGAATGAGTGGAATTGAAATACGTCAGTTCACTTGCAATGTGAAAAACTGCACTGTGTCAACACCAGTGACGTTGGTTTTTTTAGATAAAAGTCGTAGTGGGTTTGTTCACTGATCCCAGTATTTATTATTTATTAAATTATTATTAAATTTTATTTATATTAGAAAATATTAGTAATAGATGTTCTCCTTTTATGGTCTCTCTAACGTTCTTGTTAGTAGTAGTAGTAGATATACTTTCTTGAGTCTAGTTACTGTTTTAATGTACTTATAAGCTATTACTATATACCTATAATTTTTAATTTTTTATTTATTTATTACAATGTAAGTACGTTACATGGCAACTTAAGTCTAATAGCGCTAGCAACTAAGTCTTTCGGCTAGAGTGAATTTAAATATATATGTGTACATTTTTTTTTTTTTTTTTTTTTTTTTTTTTTTTTTTTTTTTTTTTTTTTTTTTTTTTTTTTTTTTTTTTTTTTTTAGCTTCACTAGGGTTAGTACGTTATAGAGCTTGGCTATGTTGGGTGCGGTTGCGTCGGAAACGATGTTTTTGATGTCGTCGTGAAGACGTCGGTGGGCGAGGGCTTCCATGCCTTCGCATTCCAAGAGGACGTGTTTGAATGACAATGTGGAGTTGGATCTGCAGATGTGACATGTGGGTGGGTTGGTTTTATTGATGAGATGCTGGTTGGTAAAAAGAGTGTTATGTTATGTTTGTAAAGGTGATTATGATATTGTTAAAATTATTTGGTAAAAGTATTTTGTGTAATTTGCCAAAATGTTACGAATTGTTAAAAGTGTATTTGCATAATAAAGGTATTCACATAAAATGTAACATAATGTTTCTATTCCTCCCCCCATCATAATCATCGGCACTACAACCGGGATCTGGTCTTGGCCTTATTTCACAAATCTCTCCAGCGGTCCCGATTTCGAGCCGATGTCATCCAGTTTGGCACTCCCAGGCTTTAGGTGTCCTGGTCTACACCATCCCTCCATTACAGACAAGGTCTGCCGCGCTGTCTCCTTCCATACATCCAGCCAATCCTCTTTGCTCATTCGAGCTAGGTGTCCCGCCCACCGGAGTCTACCGAACTTGATTTTTCTTACAACGTCAGCTTCTAGGTAGATCGCGTACAACTCATGGTTGTAGCCTCTCCGGAATCGTTCTCCCTCACATACGATGCCAACAATTCTCCTTAAGACCTCCCTCTCGAACGCGGCTAAGAGTTCAGAGTGCCTTTTATTGAGCACCCAGGTCTCGGCTCCATACATGAGTACTGGTAAGACCATGGTCTTTTACAGTAGTAGCTTGGATGTTCTGGATAAATTTCGGGATTTAAAGAGCCTTGATAGACCATAGTAGACTTTGTTGGATTTGATCAACCGTTCGCGTATTTCTTCTTTCATATTGTTATCGGCTGATACTATTAACCAAGGTACTTAAAGGATTGCAATAGTTCAAATTCGTGCTCCACTACCCTGATAGTTTGACCAACGTTAGGTCTTCTCTTCCCAGAAGTTGCCACCATGTACTTAGTTTTTCCCTAATTAATGTCCAGTCCCAGTTTTTGTGCCGCCTGCTCGACCTGGGTGAAGGATTCCTGTACAGTCGATTCGGTTCTACCGATGGTGTCGATGTCATCTGTGTATGCAACTATCTGGCTGGATTTGGTGACAATAGTCCCTCTTGTTGTAACGCCAGAGTCACGGATTGCTTTCTCCAACGCCAGGTTGAAGAGGAGGCAGGCCAGGCCGTCCCCTTGTCGGGGTCCATTATAGATGTTTATTGGTTTGGACAGCAATGCCGCTGCTTTTACTTGACTAGTTACGTTGGTCATGGTCAAGCTACAAAGTCGTATCAATTTGTTTGGAATGCCGAATTCTCTCATGACATTATATAGTTCTACCCTGGCTATGCTGTCGTAGGCGGCCTTAAAGTCTATAAACAGATGATATAATGGAATCTTAAATTCCTGACATTTTTCCATCGCCTGCCTAAGGAGTATCTGATCAATTGCTGATTTGCCTGGGATGAAGCCACATTGATATTGACCAATGATGGCCTTAGCGTATGGGGTTATCCGATCTTGTAGGATAGTGGAGAGTATCTTATAGGCGGTACTCAGAAATGTTGTACCACTATAGTTGCTGCACGGCGTGATATCTCCTTTCTTATGTACGGGGAAAATTATACCGCGACGTCAATCTTCCGGCATCTCCTCTTGCTCCCATACGTGTACCACGATCTCATGAATTGCGTGATATAACGCTGTCCCTCCTCGTTTGATCAGCTCAGCTGGTATGCCATCAGCTTTAGGGGCTTTATTTGATTAGAACTGTCTAATGGCGTTTAATGTTTCCTCAATGCTTGGTGGCGGCAGCATTTGGTCTTGATCTTGCATTGGTGTAGTCTCCAATTCTTCTGTGAGCTGACCATTTAGCAATTCATTGAAGTGCACTTACCATCGCTCCAGAATTCCTTCAGGATCGGTGATCAGATTACCCTCTTTATCCTTGCAGTAATTGCAGCGTGGTGTGTACCGCGTCATACTGCGGATTATTTGGTAGAACTTCCGCGCCTGGTGTGGACCCTGCTCTCTACTTTTCTCTATTTTACAGACAAGGTTTTTTTCCCAGGCACTTTCCTTTTGTCTGTGAAGTCTTATTTCAGATCTTCTGAGCTCTTTGTATTTCTTCTCGCACACCCGCGTCCTATGAGACTGCTGCATTGCCCGGTATGCAGCATTCTTACGTTCAGTCGCTAGTTTGCACTCATCATCAAACCAGTCGCTTCGATCTCTACGACTACTGGTTAAGATGGATTTGGCAGTCCTAATGACAGTATTCTTAAGGCGTGTCCATTTCTGTTCTACGCCGGGCACTCTGGCCCCAGGACTTACTCTCCCTCCGTCGAGCTTTTCGGGGGGAGTCTTAGCACATGACCAAAGGCGTTACTGGTATTCTCATTGCGTAAGGCAGCCGTGTTGATTTGAACCTGATCCGCGGATGCAGTATGTCTCGGTAACGGAATCCGCACTCGGAAAACTATACCAACAAGTTAGTGATCCGATCGAGGTTGGCACCTCGGTATGTTCGTACGGTCATCAAGCTCGCGGGGGGGGGGGGGGGGGCGATCTATTAACACGTGGTCAATTTGGTTGGGAGTGGCTCCATCAGGTGATACCCAGGTGGCTATGTGGATATCTTTACGCGGAAACCTGGTACTCGCAACGACCAAATTTTTCGATGCTGCCAGTTCGATGACTCGTAGTCCATTGTCATTAGTGTTCTCATGCAAACTATGGGAACCTGTGTAGTGCATGAAAACCGGCTCCCGACCTATTTGCGCATTCCAATCACCAAGAACGATTTTCACATCGTATCTTGGGCAGGCATTGAGGGCCCGTTCGACGTTCTCGTCGAATTGTTCTTCTTCGTCGTCAGGGGACTTCTGTGTAGGTCCATGAACGTTTATGGGGCTGATGTTCTTAAACTTGCCTCGCACGCGAAGAGTGCATAGCGTTTCGTTTATTGCATTAAAGCCGATGATGGCAGGCTTCAGTTTTTGGCTGACTAGAAAGCCTACCCCGAGCACATGGTGTTTTGCATGACAGCTGTTATAAATGTCATACTCGTTTCTTTGAATTACACGACTCCCAGTCCATCTTATTTCTTGTAATGCTGTTATGTCAGCCCTATATTCGGACAGGGCATCGGCTAGCTGCTTTGCAGCTCGAGCCCTGTATAGGGAGCGGACGTTCCATGAAAAAATTCTTAAATCGTTAGCCATTTTCGTTGTTAGCCATTTCGTATGTTAAATTTGCCATAATAATTTGTTTTTACGGCCATGGTTATTAACGTTGTGCCAACCTTCCTCAGGATGTCGCTGCATTCATGGAACGTCCGCTCCCTATACAGAGCTCGAACTGCAAAGCAGCTAGCCGATGCCCTGTCCGAATATAGGGCTGACACAAAAACTGGGACTGCACATTAATGAGGGAAAAATTAAGTACATGGTGGCAACTTCTGGGAAGAGAAGACCTAACGTTGGTCAAACTATCAGGGTAGTGGAGCACGAATTTGAACTAGTGCAATCCTTTAAGTACCTTGGTTAATAGTATCAGCCGATAACAATATGAAAGAAGAAATACGCGAACGGCTGCTCAAATCCAACAGTCTACTATTGTCTATCAAGGCTCTTTAAATCCCGAAATTTATCCAGAACATCCAAGCTACTACTGTACAAGACCATGGTCTTACCAGTACTCATGTATGGAGCCGAGACCTGGGTGCTCAATAAAAGGCACTCTGAACTCTTAGCCGCGTTCGAGAGGGAGGTCTTAAGGAGAATTGTTGGCCTCGTATGTGAGGGAGAACGATTCCGGAGAGGCTACAACCATGAGTTGTACGCGATCTACCTAGAAGCTGACGTAAGGAAAATTAAGTTCGATAGACTCCAGTGGGCGGAACACCTAGCTCGAATGAGCGAAGTGGAGCCTGCCCGGAAAGTCCTTTGTGGCAGGATGTATGGAAGGAGACAGCGCGGCTGACATTGTCTGTGGTGAAGGGATGGTGTAGACCAGGACGCCCAGAGCCTGGGAGTGCCAAACTGGATGACATCGGCTCGAAATCGGAATCGGTGGAGAGACTTACTAAATAAGGCCAAGACCGGAACCCGGTTGTAGTGCCGATGATGATGATGACCATTCAAAAATGTCACCCTTTCTAAAAAGCGGCCGCACCCGGCGTTGTCTTCACTACATAACCTGCAGTGTTTCTCTTAGACAGTTGCAGGTCATGAATAGTTATTTAGCCGATGTCAATGCATTAATTTTATGGCGAAAGCATAATTTATGTTTGAAAGTGTATGAAATGTCGTCCTTTGCCTTAGGTTATTAGATCAGAACTAATAAGTTGTATGAATATCTTCTATTATTAAACGATTTTTTTTTTGACCTGTGTTTCTTCAATTGATCGTAAGCTTGTTTCGCACACAAACCAACATATAAACATATAAAAAAAGCATATCACCCCCCACTCTCCTCCTCATATTGCTTGTTAATTTTGTAAAAACTTTTTCTCGCAATTAAAGTACTTTAGTTTATTCAAGAAATGTTTGCAAAATATATTTGCTAAGACGTCGTAAACAGTAATTCATTTTTTCTATACATTATTTGAATTTAATTTTTCCTACTTTCATGTCCTCATTTTTCCAGATGTTCTTTGTCCTTAGCTCTTATACATTTCTTCAATCAACTCAAAATTCAACTTGTACTTGGCCTCATTATAATTTCTGGTGTGACTCTTCCAATGAGCACGAACTTTCTTCCATCTCTGCTTATATGATGCCAACAATTGTGCCCGACTGGCACCTTTCAGACTTAAATCGGATCTTCTTCTCCCACCCTCTATTTCATTCTCGAACAACGGTGGTGGAATCCGCGGCAGATCCGTAAGTAAGGGTGCTGGCATACTGTTTATCACACTTATTTTTCCTATTCGTAACTTTTCGAGTAATTCAATGGCGTTATCCGTTCGTACCTCAGGCTCCGGGGAAATGCGATCTCGGTAAGTAGGTATTGTTGGTGATCGAGGTGTATTGGCTATCCATGCCCGACAAATAGGATACAGAGGTGTATGTTCATCGTATTTTGATAAATCCAAATTCCGGTCGAACAACTTCATAATAAAACTTTCGTGGGCAGGTGGTATTCCAGGACTGTGAACTTTTGTATCTTCCGATTCGGCATTTTCACTTCTTATCACTTTCTTAGGACGACCACGAACGGGCATATTTTGATTTTGCGGAGTCTCCAGGTCGTCGTCGCTGTTTTCCACAATATCTTGTAAAGCCACTTTTAGGCGGCCTCGAGCAACCTGCACTTCAGATCCTTTTCTTTTTAATGTGTATTTCGAATTAACTGATGAACCATACATTTTGCTAAGAATTATAAACTACTGAACAATAAAGTCGGCAGTTTAGAAATGATTTTTAAAATAAAATAATCAGCTGTCTGTGCGAAACTTCATTTGCTCAGTGATGACATCCATACAGGGTGAACTGAAAATGGTTTTGGGGTGTTCACGAATAAAAAGTGTAAAATTCCCATTAAAGTTAAGGAAAGACTAATTAATGAATATGCATGAATTTCTAAATATTAAATTCAAAAAGATAAATTATAATATCAGGCATCTGTTTTTCTTTTAATTTCCCATCTATGGTTTAATATAGTAAGAGTTTTTTTTTTTTTGTAATTAATACTTTCCTTTTAACGTGGAATGATGCATGTTTAATATTTTTATATCATTATTGTATATTTATTTATTATTGACAAACGCTAGCATCGGAGTTTTTCAATCTTCGATCGTGAAAAGGAGCGAGAAAATCTCACAGGTTCTATGAGTCAATTGTCGTGGCGAGTCTGCATTTAAGATGTAAATAACTGCACAACCGATATTGGACAATGTTCCGGGGACAAATGTTTTTCATATAACAAGTCGTTCAGCAAAATAACATCCAGTCGACTATTTATCAGTAGACAAAAGTAATGCATGTGAAGTTAACATCACTGATAATGATGACGTTCACTGCTTCCGGGTAGGAAACAAATTCAAAGAACTGTCCACACAAAAGGCAAACAAATCACAAAACACCGAGATGTACACCACCTCCATGAAGAATCGAAGAAAACTACACAAAGGGGAGATCGGAGACCAAAAAAAAAAATGAGCAACATTTTTATACCAAGCAATAACATAGTAATTTTACATCAGTTAAGTCTACTTGAGTTTAGAAGAATCGAATTCATACACGCAGCAGTGACTTGATCCCCCGCTTGGTAGAAACCTTGACGTGGTGCAGGGGCGTAAACTACAATAAATCACTCAGGGTATGCTGACGGAAGCATACGCTTCCAGTAGGGCAACCCATGCCAGACAGGCTAGCGAGGAGTACCACACAAAGATCTACCACCCCTAATCTAGGGTGTTACGCGTCACCGCGCCAATTGGATGGTTTGCAGCCAGGGGTATACCGGCTGTAATATAACGGCGCCTCTCTGACACCGGGTCGAATCAGAGCAATAAGCATACCTTACCATATCAAAGAGGGGCTCTGATGTGGCGGACTATTTGAAACAAGACTCGTGGGAACAAAAATGAATAATCAAAATACAAAAACAATCTCACGAAAAACCCGGTAGGCGTACGTGTGATGAGCCGACACTACCATAAGGAAACAAATCATCAAGAAAACACCGACTCGGCAAAAAGAAGACGTAGGGAAAAACTGAAAAAGTGCGATATATGCGTCGGTACGTGGAATCTTCGAACGGGAAACAATATCAAATGAACATCGTCACGTTTCAGGAAGTCCGACTCCCACATCAAGTAATCTGTACAGTGGCATTTGGAGGTACCGATACATAACCTCGGAACCGGCTTCATCATAAGCAAGAAGATTACGTAAAAGATATGAAATGTATTAATGACCGAATGTCGGTGCTAAAAATACAGGGCCCATGGCACAATTATATATTTATAATCGTACACACGATGGTATTTATGACACCTTCATAAACGATAGAGGCCAGTCCAAAGTCGACATCTCATTTTCCAGCTCCATGTTGGCAAGAGTGGCGAGTTTTGGAGACCTACACCAATAGTGGCCACCAAGCCGTGATGTATGAAATATTACCGCACAGGGGATTCATCACTGGCAAATTGGCGAAGACCGCCCAGAAAAATGGATGGAAAGAGAAGGACCTCGATGCGTAACTGCTCGATTATATACTGGAAGACCAAATCGCACAGTTTGACGCAGAGGCCGATGCGAACAGGCATGCTGGAAAAGTCATGAAGTGGCTAACTACCGCATGTGATGCTTCTATGCCTAGACAAAGACAACCAGCAGGGACTATCAACCCAGTGTATTGGTGGAACTAAGATATCGCTCATGTGCGATCGGAGTGCAACAGGTTAAGACGCTTGCAACAAAGAGCAAGAAACCGTAACACCTATCCACATTTGCATGCGGAATTCGTCAACAAACGGAAAGTGTTGAGGAATGTAATCCGCAAAAATAAATAGGTCGCGTTCTGCTCCCTAAGCAATGAATTAAATAACAACCCATGGGGCAGCGCCTACAGGATAGTCATGAAAAGACTACAGAACAACAGTAGTCAAATGCAAAAAAGTAAAACTGACATGGCCAGAATCGTTGATGTCCTCTTCCCGCAGCGTGATGAGGTGTTGAGAGTGCAAGAGGAGTGGAGTATCACTAAAGGAGTGATGCCCCCCGTGACCAACGAAGAGGTGTTCTTGGCTGCAAGGATTATCAAAACAAAACAAGACCCCGGGACTGGATGGTATCCCTAACGCTATAGTGGAGACTGCTTGAACAAAAACGCCGGAAGTCTTCAGCAGTCTCTTCACAACCTGCCTTCAAACAGGACTGTGGCGGTTTTTTTTTTTTAATTTTGTTTTTATTAGACTTCTCTCGGGAGAAGCGAACCTATGGCGCCGAGTGGGCGCCCCGAGATGCCATCAAATAACTGTTGCAGTTCTTTTTGAACAGTTGCAGGTTGTACCGCTCCGGCAACACTCCCGTGGGAAGGCAATTCCCCAGCTTCTCCTCTCTGTAACGGAACGAGTTCTGATACAGGGATGTTCGTGCCGCCGGGAGATGAACCACAAACGGGTGCTATCCGTCGGATTGTCTTGTGGAGCGCATATAAACTGAATTGCGTGGAACGATGCCACGAATCTCCGAAGAACAGTACCCGTGATAATATCTGTAAAATAGACAGAGGTCGGCTACGCGCCTTCGATGTGATAGCGACTGTAGTCCCGACGTCAGCGCCGAGTCCCCGATCAGGCAGATCGCTCGTCTCTGTACGCTCTCAAGTAGGTCGAGGGTATGCTTAGGAGCCGAGCTCCAAACATAAGAGCAATATTCGAGCGCGAGTATAATTTGGGATTTATATAGGAGAAGAAGTTGGGCCGGAGTAAAATATTTCTTGGCTCTAAAAAGATAACTCAGTTTTCCTGAGGCTGATCTGGCGATGGCCGATATGTGTTTATGCCATGATACATTCCCATAGACCGAGACGCCGAGCAATTTCAAACTTTCCCCAGCCTCGAGGGCCCGGCCATTCATCATCAGCTGTGGAACCGATGATCCAGTTTTCTTTGTGAATGTTGTATACTGGGTCTTCGTTGCGTTGAGGTCGACAAGATTGACCTTTCCCCACTGCAGGACTTTATCCAGATCCTGATTCAGAGAGTCAATCTGTCTACATCTCAGCTGATGCGACGTAGATGCACTAATTGGCCGATCACTCGAAACGGAGGAAACAAGCGTACTATCATCCGCAAAACTGAATACTTTGTTATCCGTTGTCTCCAACAAATCATTTATGTGAAGCAAGAACAAGGTTGGAGCCAAAATAGAACCTTGGATACAGATCCGAACACTCGCCGTCCACAACAACCCGGATCGATCGATTCTCGAGGAAGCTCTTCGTCCAGTCGTAAAGCTGTTGGGAAAGTCCATATGAACGAAGTTTGCTCAGCAATGCCCCGTGCCATACGCGGTCAAAAGCCTTGGAGATATCCAATGCGACCGCCCTTGACTCACCATGCCGTTCAATCGCAGATGTCCACATATCGGTTATAAGTGTCACAAGGTCTCCTGTGGACCGCCTGCCACGGAATCCGTATTGACTTGTACTAAATTGTCATTTAGCTCTGAAAAGAATCCCAAATGAGGATAATAAATGTCTTTTCTACAAATCGTTTCATACGAATGAAAAAATACACAGAACTTAAACGACAAAGAAGAAAATATAGATATGATTCGTATGGTTTGCATAAAATGAAACTTGTTCATAGATTAAATAGAGAACTTAGACATTTAGTCCACCGAGACCCAAAATAAACTAAGAAGTAGGTTGAAAAAGATGTAGTAAACTTATATTAATCTTATGGAAGGTTTTCGCCTTTTTTATTATACTTCTCTCGGGAGACGCGAACCTATAGCGTCGAGTGGGCGACCCGAGATGGCACCAACTAACTGTTGCAGTTCTCTTTGAACAGTTGCAGGTTGTAACGCTCCGGGAACACTCCCATTGGAAGGGAGTTCCACAGCTTTCCCGCTCTATGACGGAACGAGTTCTGATGCAGGGATGTTCGCGCCGTCGGGAGATGAACTACAAACAGGTGCGATCCGTCCGATTGTCTTGTGGAGCGCATATAAGCCGAATTGCGTGGAACAATACCACGAATCTCCGAAGAACAGTACCCGTGATAATATCTGCAAAATAGCCAGAGGTCGGCTACGCGCCTTCGATGTGATAGCGACTGTAGACTCTGTATGCTCTCAAGTAGGTGGAGCGTATGTTTAGGAGCCGGGCTCCAAAAATGAGAGCAATATTCGAGCGCGGGTCTAATTTGGGATTTATATAGGAGAAAAAGTTGGCCCGGAGTAAAATATTTCTTGGCTCTAAAAAGATAACTCAGTTTTCCTGAGGCTGATCTGGCGATGGCCGATATGTGTTTATGCCATGATACATTCCCATAGACCGAGACGCCGAGCAATTTCAAACTTTCCCCAGCCTCGAGGGCCCGGCCATTCATCATCAGCTGTGGAACCGATGATCCAGTTTTCTTTGTGAATGTTGTATACTGGGTCTTCGTTGCGTTGAGGTCGACAAGATTGACCATTCCCCACTGCAGGACTTTATCCAGATCCTGATTCAGAGAGTCAATCTGTCTACATCTCAGCTGATGCGATGTAGATGCACTAATCGGCCGATCACTCGAAAAGGAGGAAACAAGCGTACTATCATCCGCAAAACTGAATACTTTGTTATCCGTTGTCTCCAACAAATCATTTATGTGAAGCAAGAACAAGGTTGGAGCCAAAATAGAACCTTGGGGCACCCCCGAATTAACAGGATACAGATCCGAACACTCGCCGTCCACAACAACCAGGATCGATCGATTTTCAAGGAAGCTCTTCGTCCAGTCTCTTTTTAGCTTTGTGCTCGAGTATGTTATCAGAAAGGTACAAGACGACAACATGACCGGATCATCCCTGAACAGGGTCACACAAGTGCTCGCATATGCGGATGACATCGCCGTTTTGGGCGATAATCTCGAAACTGTAAGTAAAAACTGTGAAATCATCATGCAAGCGGCAGAAGAGGTGGGCTTAGAAATAAATAAAGACAAAACAAAATACATGATTACGGCGAGAGCAGGTGGACTTCAGGGAACACATATAAACGTCAGAGGCAAGATATTTGAAAAAGTTAAAGAATTTAAATATCTGGGAACGATACTGAGGAAGGAAATTAACAAAATACTACATTCCGGCAACGCTAGTTGGCATGCAGTCAGTAAACTGCTGAAATCCAAGCTGCTATCATGTAACATAAAGCTCCGTGTCCATAGAACCATAAATATGCCGATTTGTTCTGTACATATGCGAAAATGCGGAATATGGGATTTATATAGGAGAAGAAGTTGGCCCGGAGTAAAATATTTCTTGGCTCTAAAAAGATAGCTCAACATTCCTGAGGCTGACGTGGCGATGCTCGGCACGTGTTTATGCCATGATACATTCCTCCAGGTCGTGACGCCGAGCAATTTCAAGCTTTCCCCAGCTTCGAGGGCCCCGCC
Source organism: Microdon myrmicae (assembly GCA_963931805.1). Taxonomy (NCBI): domain Eukaryota; kingdom Metazoa; phylum Arthropoda; class Insecta; order Diptera; family Syrphidae; genus Microdon; species Microdon myrmicae. The sequence goes on along the minus strand of OZ007497.1, from coordinate 151,929,130 downwards.
ATTCATCATCAGCTGTAGAGCCGATGATCCACTTTTCTTTGTGAATGTTGTATATTATGTCTTCGCTGCATTGATCCTGATTCAGAGAGTCAATCTGTCTACAGCTCAGCTGATGCGACGTAGATGCACTAATCGGCCGAACACTCGAAAAGGAGGAAACAAGCGTACTATCATCCGCAAAACTGAACACTTTGTTATCCGTTGTCTCCAACAAATCATTTAGTGAAGCAAGAACAAGGTTGGAGCCAAAATAGAACCTTGGGGCACCCCCGAATTAACAGGATACAGATCCGAACACTCGCCGTCCACAACAACCCGGATCGATCGATTCTCGAGGAAGCTCTTCGTCCAGTCGCAAAGCTGTTGGAAAAGTCCATATGAACGAAGTTTGCTCAGCAATGCCCCGTGCCAGACGCGGTCAAAAGCGTTGGAAATATCCAATGCGACCGCCCTTGACTCGCCATGCCGTTCGCATCGCAGATGTCCATATATCGGTTATAAGTGTCTTCCGTGGACCGCCTGCCACGGAATCTGTATTGACGATCATTCAGAAGTCCGTTGGACTCCAAATACTTAACTAACTCTGTATTGATGACTTTTTCTATTACCTTAGATAACATAGACAGTAATGCTATCGGGTGATAATTTTGTGGGAGACATTTTTTCCCGTCTTTGGGATTGGCTGAACTCGAGCGATTTTCCAGCAGGCAGGAAAGGTCCTCCGTGCATATGATAAGCGGAAGAGCCTGCCAAGAACCTGCGATAGTTCTGGAGCATAGTTCTTAAGGACTATTGCTGATATTCCGTCCGGGCCGGTTGCCTTCCTACAATCCAGTTCACGTAGAATGCGTTGAATAGTGCGCGGACTAAATTTCACATCCCGCAGGGAAGACCACACCGGCGCGATAACAGGTGGCTCCAAAAGGCCGGGATCGATGTTGGAATTCGCGGAAAATAAATTCGCGAACACATTAGCTTTATCCTTTGAAATCGTGGCCAACGTCCCACTGTCTGTCACCAACGGAGGGAAAGAGGAGGATTCGAAGTTACCACTGACAGCCCTTGCCATTGACCAGAAGGAGCGCGAACCAGCCGGGCACCGAAGGAGCTTATTTACCACTCTGTCGTTGTGAGTTTTCTTTGCGGTATCAATCGCCTGGTTGCACGCATTTCTGATTCTAACAAAACTCGTTCTGTTAACATCAGTGGAATTGGAGCGCCATTGCTTAAAAGCTCTATTTTTTGCCGCTGTAATCTGGTCGCATGTTTTGTCAAACCACGGTTTATCAGATAAATTTCGTCTGATGGAATGTGGAATGTACATCACCATCCCCAGAAGAATAATCTCTGATACCGACTCCGCGCAAGCGTTAACATCGGAGTTTCCGAAGCACACCTCCGACCATGGAAAGGATGGGAAGAAATCTCGCAATTCGTCCCAGTTAGCAGCCCCATAGTTCCATACATGGCGAAGCTGCTTAGGCCGGTTATTCGCTTGATGTGCAAGTGCTTGCGCGACAGATATCAAACAGTGATCTGAGTTTCCCAGTGGCGCAGAAACCTATACGGTATAAATACTCGGTTCGGATGTCAAAAACAGACCCAGGGTGCTCGAATAATCGCCTCGGGCATCCGGCTTTCGCGTTGGTCCCACCACGAGTTGAGTCAAGTTGAGGCTAACAGCAAACGTCTCCGCCAGCCTGAATTCCTCAGGCTATTAAGACTACCAAAATAATGAATGGGTTCAAAAAAAAAAAGCGATAAACTTTATAATTGCAATAATTTAGGTCGTAATAAGGAAACGCTTCTAAATAGCATTTACTTTATAAGAATATTTTTTTTGCTAATGTATTAATGGTATCAGGTGGGCCATAAATTTCTGCAAATGGCAACACTTGATTCCTTAAAAACCGCCAGAGGGAAGGGCGCGCGAGTGGCAGGGAATTGTGCGACCCTTCATGCAATTTTAGTTACGATGGAGCGCTTCACACGACTACAATTTTACAAAAACAACGATTCCTACGTTACTGTACGACGCCTAGAATTGAATACGGATTACGCCGTGTAAGTGAGTGCCCAAGTGTTAATTTATTCAAAGCTTGGGTCAAGAAGTTCGAGCAAACGGGATTGACAATGAATATTGTGACGCATATGACAATCCGTAATAGAATATTCTAGAGAGTCCGAAACAGAGTACTAGAATATTCTATAAAGTAATGGAAAACTGAAGACTAGGAACAGTAGAACATTCAAGGCAATGGAACGGACGGAAACGAAACGCTGAAACAGTATAAATACGCCGCACACAGAGCATAGCGATGAGTAAGAAGTAGAACGTGAAACAAGCGATAAGTCTCGAGCGAGAAGTAAGCAGTAAAATACGCGATAATTACGGAAGCGATAATAAAGAAAACGTTAAGTGTACGGTAAAAAGTAACGATTGTTATTAACGAACTAATAAAATGTCAGATTAATTCAGAATCGATTTAACGGCTCTTATTTATTTTAACATAATTAATCCAGCGAACCCTAAGCTCGCTACAATATTAAACGAACAGGGCGGCCACGTTCAAGGAAACATCCAGGTGGAGATAGCCGCGATGCCTCGTAGCATGTATCAGCGTGTTTTTCAAAGTTTGCATAGTCGTTTGCGGGATTGCCAACGACGAGACGGGGCACATCTCGACGATGTCATTTAAAAAAAATAAATTTCAATTAACGTTTATAACGTTAAATAAATGATCAATAAAATAACATTTGTAGTTTTATTCCTATTCATGTTTCAAATCTGCAAAAAGTTGTGGCCCAACCTATAGAATAAGGATATTTGGATAATCGACCATTTGCGACTATAATGACCAGAAAATAAATTTAAATAGTTTGCATACTTTTTTAATACTAAATTAACCAGCTTTTAATGATAAAAAACATGTAACTTATCTAAAAGAAAACTCTCTCATTCTATAAATCTGTATATTGCTCCACATAAAAATTGCAGAGGCGTATATATTTAAATCATTTACAATTTCTTCCTAATTAATTAAAAAAATGAATAAATTTGGAACACACCAGTCGCAACAACCGACTAATAACTGAAACGTCAAATCATTTTGAAATCCATGACGAATAAAAACTCATTAGAAATAAAACATCTCTGTGCTTCACATCAAGTTTAAAAACATTTCTGGAAATAGAGAAAACTAACTTGTCGTAATAAAGGATAAATTCAATCAGTTTGTCGAGACATGGGGGTCTGATTTTTAATTAAATTCATAGTTTAATGTATATGAGGGAGTTGTGGGTGGAACACCAAATTTGGTTTTAACAAAAAGTCAACGTTCTCGAGATGGTTGATATAGACGAACTACCTGACGAAATACTCGAGTTCATTCTCACGTACCTTCCACCTTACGGTGATCTTGAAGAATGTCGTTTAGTAAGTAAACGATGGAATTCAATTGTCAAAAGTAAGTCGAAATAAACATTTGAAAAGAACTATAATTAATATGATTATTTAATGCCCAAAAGAATAAAAAATACGTTTTAAAATGAGATATCCAAGGTGAGAGGAAGAACGAATTGTTACCTAAAATGTTTCCAAACCTGTCAGTGGATTGTTGAATGTGTTTTTGCTTGTGACCATAAAAATACAAATTAATTTTTTTTTCTTCACTTATTTCTATATATTCTACTTTTTTGTGTAAAGTCGTGGGTGAATAGTGGGTTTAGAGTAGACCATAGTTATAGTTGGCCACCTAATGAAAATAAATAAAACAAATGTGTCATGTGGAGCTAGTGAATTCTTTAAATTTCTGAAGCAAATATGTGGTATCTCAGAGAAAACAATCGGTAGCATCAATCTCGAAATAAACTAGACATAATAAATTGTGTTCACTTCAATTGAATATTTGGCTGCCCTTCACTTGCCCATGGGTTTAATAATAAAATAACGAATCCTTTCTGTATCTGTCCCTCAGTTTGTTCTGCTGTTAATTTCTCTATGTGTTTCTCTAAATCAAATTAAGCGCTCTACTTTTCTCATTAAGAACTCACTATTTATATAGACTTGCAAGTCCACTTTGAACCCAACCAATGTCATGACTAGAATCCATCAAGATTGTTTCTCATCCGAGATTTTTTCCTCTTAAATGAATATCGAAGTTTGACCCCAGTAATTTTTGATTCCACCCGTTCCAGTGAAGCGCGAAATTGTTTAGATTTTCTTTTCTATGTGCAGGACATAGTAATCTCTTTCAAGAAAAAGTATTGCTTTACTTTAGCGTTAATTTATTACTTAAAGAGCTGTACGTTGTAGCCTTTTGAAAGAATGTACGTCGGCAGAGTGCTGTGGAGACTGCTTGTTTTGCATCAAAACGAGCTCTTGTAAAAGGTTTTACATGCTGTTAGGAGATGAAGAGCGATGTAAGTGACATACGTCTTAACCCCTTCTATCGAACTCTCTAGCAAACTCGCTTTCGGACTCACAATTTTGTTCAAGCGAACGGCATTCCCCCTTTTCTTTGGAAGAGAGTGTTTTTATTTGTTAAGCGGCTGCGAAAGCCTTCCATTTGTTTCATTGAACTAGTCAATATATAGACATAGTATTTATCAGAAGGGGGGTGGAAATCTTCAAAAGATACATCTGGAACGATCCGGATGCATGCCGGATTTTTACCGACTAAAACCACCTCCCGCCAGCACATTCTCGTTGTTCCCCGCGGAACATTCTTTTTAGATATTTCATCGTGAGGCGGGACGGAGTTTATCTGTTACTCTGTTCATCGGGTCGCAGCTGCTGCATTATGTCACAGAATATCATTTGTTATGGACCATGCTTGTTTTGAACTTAGCATGCATTCTGTTACTCCTGTCGGAGTAAATGTCCGTTACATATGTCTCTCCAATATCATTCATGCGGATCTCGAATCTCACACATTCTGTGAGTACATGTTCCACATTCTCTATTTAGCCTTCACAGTATTCCAATGTACATAACTCTCAGTGGGCTCGCCACTCCGGACACCCAACACCTGAAGGTCAGTATGACCAGTTCTTTGCTGATTCAAATAGTTTAACTCAACTCGTCAATGAGCCTACACGAGTTCCAGACATAGATTGTCATTCTGCCAACACACTGGATCCATTTCTCACCTCCCACCCGAACAAATATACTCACCCTTAGGCACTTCAGACCACTGTGTCGTGTCACCTAAATTTGTAATAGAAGAGACGATGGCTTGGACAGTTGATTGAACATGAGAGAAGACGGTGGATGAAAAGGATGTCATCATGAATTCTGCGCTCTTCATGTGTGTTAAGGTTAATTAGGCGGAGGCGGCTTGTGTATGTGTATAGAATCAGAGGATTTCCTCAATTCAATCCTTCGAAGGCAAAACGCAAAAAACGACGTAGCACGTTTTTGATCCTGGGAATATGGGACGAGTAGTGAGGAGACCAGACCTGGCTAGCATATTCAACAAGGGGATATGCAAAGGCTATGTAGAGCGATAGGGAAACGTAGGGATTAGAGAATTCTTTCGACCAGTGTTTTACGAAATCAATCGTCAATATTTGGAATGAAATTAAGCTCCCTATCACATAAGATGCCAAGGTCACAAATCGATTGTACAGGTGATATTTGTTGGTTGAGTAAGAAATAGGAATGTCGTGGGGAAGGGGAGCGTTTACGGGAGAAGGCGATTGAGTGACATTTGACAATATTTAGTTCGAGGGTGTTGTTTTGACACTAAGTTGAAAAACTGTCGTGACCATTCAGAGAAGTGAGGAGTTGAGGGAAAAGCGGATCGTCTTAGTGTCGTTCCGCATAGACGGAAGAGTGCTTGATACTGGAGTCTATATCGTTAATGGAAAGAATGAATAGGAGGAGTTCAAGATGATTGCCCTGGGAAACCCCGGACGATAGACGAAAAGGATTGGAGAGGGTGGACCTAAATCTGACACGGTAAGTTCGATCGTTAAGATAGGAAGAAATCCGCTTAATTGGTAGGGAATGAAAACCAAGGGAGGATAGCTTGAAGAGAATGATTGCGGAAGATTTTGTCAATGGCCTTGCTGAAATCAGTTGTGATTACGTCGACTTCACTGCCGTTTTTAAGGTCTGGGTGGGTGTGGGAATAGAACTTGTGGCGGTTCCATTGAACGCCACTATTTACCTTCCCAAAGGAACTTATACAAAACAGTGTGTTTCATTTACTTTCCTCCTGGTGAACGGCTTGCGGTGGAGTTTTGCTACCTGTGGCGTTGCTCAGTGTTGTGTCCAATGAACAATTTGTGGGGACGTGGTAGAACTAGAGCACATGCAGGTGCACCGACCATGTACCCCCACAGATATACTTTTCCGGAACCCACACTTCCAATCAGAAAGTCCCGGTATGCCCACGGTGAATTATCACAGGCGAGTGGCATTTCCTGGTTGTGACCAGCACGCCAATCAGCGAATAAGATAACGGTGCTTTTGGTTCCATGACTTTTGGTATAAGCACAACCCGCTGTTTATTCCATCCTTGAGGAAAATTACCCGTTTGCATGCAGATGCTGCTAAATACTTCTGGCTTTTTTGTTTAAGCCGTCTTCATCACAGCGTTGGGGATTCCACCCAGTCCCAGGGTCTTATTGTTTTTAATAACAGCAACGATTCAGGTCTTGTCTCTTTTGCTCTTTTGTATTTGACTAATATTGTGTAGTGTAGGTTTACTGTTTAGTTCATCCCTTAAGGCGCAAAACGCGTCATATTTACTTCATGGGATCATATTCTCAACTCCCTCCGTTTGTTGACGAATTTCGCATGTACCTGTAGGTAGGTGTTACGGTTTCTTGCCTTTTGTTGCAAGCATCGTAACCCCCCCCCCCCCCCCCCCCCCCAAGCCCCCAAGCCCCCGCACCTCGGAAATTGCTGGCGTCACTGGTTTGGTACGCCATGCTGGTTGCTTTTGTCGTGGCATGACAGCATCGCATGTGTTAATTAGCCAATTCATAACTTTTCCAGCCTGTCTATTCGCATCGGCCTCTGCGTCGAGATGTTGGATTGGGTCTTTCAGCGTGTAATAGTGCAGCTCTTCAAGCATCAAGCTCCTTTTCTCTCCACCCATTTCTCTGGGCTTTCTTCGGCCGCCTCCGTGTGATGAACCCCTTGCGTAGTAGTATTTGGTATATTACGGCTTAGTGGTCACAGTGTGTGTAAATATCCAAAACTCGCCACTAAATGTTTCTTGCTAACATGGAGCTGGCAAAGGTGATGTCGATTTTGGACGAGCCTCTTTCGGTTATGAAGGTGGCCTCAATGCCATCATTTAGTAGTACTACACTAAGAATGCCGGAACTTTCAATAGTGCATGGCTTCTACTGTTAGTTGTAGGGCTTCTACATTCTACTGTGACGTTTCTAATAGATACACCCACAGTACACAAGCCAATAGTGAAGAACACGGAAAGAAATTTGAATAAGCAAAGCATCAGAGCCGTATACCATAGCCATAACATAGCAATTCCACATCAGTTGAGTGTACTTGAGTTTAGAAATCGAATTATTTCGCTTGGTTGATGATGATATTAGATTTTGATTTGAATTTGTTGATTTTTTTGTTCTTGTGTTCATTTTTTATACTATATATTCACAACTTAACAGTGTAACGAATATCCTATCATAACGAGGACACAATTCAAACTGAATGGGAAGTCGACTTGAAACTTTCACAAATAGCGTTTCGCTCACGAAGTCCTGATTGTTGAATTCGCAACTGTATACGTGAGTGTGCGCGTACACGCGACAGTAGTCTAATGCTTCAATGCTTCACTTTTCAGCCGTTTGATCGTATGTTCAAATCACCGTCTTCACTAACCTTGCTAAACGCTATAATCCTAATGTGTGATCTGTACACATAACACATACTCGTCCATACTAAACAGGGCTTTACTAATACGATCACAATTTCCGCACCGAGCAGCGGTTCAATCGCCTGCTCCGGCGTTACTCTCGCTCGCTCGTTCCTCGCTCGCTCGTTCCTCGCTCCGTCGTTCGCACACGAAGTTGATCGTAACAAAGTTACTGAGGAGCGAGTAGTGTGGCGTTTCTAACAGATACACTCACAATATACAAGCAAATAGTCAAGAACACCGAAAGAAAATCGAATAAGGAAAAAATGCATCAGCCGTATACCAAGCAATAACAACAATTCCACATCAGTTGAGTTTGTGGCGGTTCCGCCAAACCCCACTGACTACTTACCTAAAGAACTCCCATCCCTACAACCCAGTCTGCATAGATCAATTATATAACCTAAAAGTACCTGTAAGAGAATTCTTACCTGCAGTCATTTATTTGAATTCAAAATTCTTAAGAATTCTGTTCCAAACAGCATATCCCTGAAAAGAAAACTTATCGGTTCACATATCATGTAACCGTCCCAACCAGGGATAATGATCATTGCGTCGCCTATTCCCAGCTTCATTCATGTGTACAACAAATCCCTTTTTATACAAATTGGCCGGCGACCTTTTCTTCCAACAATAAACAACCCAAGCAGCTGCATATAATTAGCGCAATAGACGCTGAAACTAATTTCCTTAGCACGCAATGTGCAAACAAAAGAACGCTGCCCTTCAAAGGTTTTCTGGCGATACCATAAACAATCCACATCGTTTGTGGTATCCCAAATGCAATTCCCATTTAATGAGTTCCAGCTTATTTATTTAGCTGACCCTAATCACAGACCGATGCATCAGGTCGCTTCTCCTTTGTTCTTTTTCCCCCGCTGTAGGTTTTGTTTATCCTTGCTTGAATGCATCGATAAACACGGTGGTGCGTACATTCACACATACACACCACTGCATCAAAAGATCGCGTTTCCTTGGTGGCCACATCCTTTAGAGAAAAATGTTCTCTCTCTTTTCCGTCCCTTAACCCTAACCGAGGGTGGAATTCAAGTCAGAGTTCTATCCTCGAGGAGTCAAATTCCATCCGCTGATCACAATGGTCATGCCGACTGCCGCTCTCCGGTCCACACGGAGACGCCAAACCACCGTCGAGTGTCGTGTAGTTAGAAAATCGAGTATTAAAATCCAATAAGTATAAAACGTAACGAATAAAGAATTAACATTAACTAAATCAGTGCGTTTCATTTTTCTATTGTTGTTCCCCTGGTGATCGTTCTTTCGGGTTCAGTGTTTTACGTGGCGAACAATTATGATGGAGGAGGAAGTGAAAGGACTGTCCGTGCCAGGCACAATACTTCCTCCCCACAATTGTACTTGAGTTTAGAAATCGAATTCGTACACGCGGCAGTGGCCTGATGTGTTCAGCATTGGTTCAATTTTTAGTGGTTCTAACCGTCGTAGCGGCAGTTCGAGTCACACGTTCTTCATTATCGTCGCAAACGCTATACTCTACCACCCACACGTTGAAATTACCAGCAATTATAAGGGGGCTCTAAGCACTGTCATCTTCGGTTACCAGTTACCCGATCTAAGAAGCATTTCCATGTATTTTACCGGTGTCAGATATTCTGTACTGCTCGTTGATGAGTACCACGTCTGGCACATATTCCTTCACCGTTTAGGCAAAGGAGATCTTGTGCGGCATCAGAATCGTTGAAATTAATTTTTATACACTTAAACCTGCCCACTACTATTTAGAAGATTGGCCATTGGCCTTTTGGATGCTCCGCGTTTGTAATTATCTGTAGAGTATGCGTTACCGCCTTCACACTATAATTCTATTATTTGAGTTGTGCACGACTGCCAATTCGCTTTATTCCCTTCCTACGCATTTCAGACAGATGTCCGAGCGATCTATTTCAGATTTGCAGGATTTCACCACATGTTCGTCTTGCCAGCATCTGAAGCATCATATGGGTGTGATGTGTTCTCGTAGTCTGCATATCATCCATCCAACCCGTAGGAAACCGGTAGCCAACAAGATCGTAGCCTTTTCTCGTGGAACGCTGATCATGGTTGCTGTGTGCCATCGGGTTTCCTCCTTAACCGCCTTATCCCTTCTTTTGGAATCGTGTTCAATGCATGGAACTCTGTGTGATCAGTGTCAGAATTTCCTCGACAGTAATAATCTCATCTAGGCCTCAACACTCGACCATTGTTTCCTATGCCACTCTTTTCAGACTGGCGTTTTTCTATAGCACTTCGTAAGCTATTGTTTTCAGTGTCTCAGTGGTAACCTGAGGTAGGCGTTTCAGTTCCAGCAGCAATTTTCATTTTACTGTCTTTCGGAATTTATTTACGCATTTCAGAGTTCACTTGTTCGGACTTGGCTTTCATAAACTATAGCTATTTTGCTTATTTTGGATATTATGAACGTATCGTTCAATAATTCCGGAGACAAACCCACCTGTAATGAAAAATCAAACCTTCAAACGATGTGTAATATTTCATATCAATCAGACCATATCATACCGAGTTTTAGTAATTAAAGTGTTGGAGCATCGTATCGATGATTCAGGGCGCTGTTTGTCACTGTTTCCTCGGAATAAAAAGGACTTTTTGCGTCGGTATGTGACAACAGACCAATCAATCAAACAGCTCAAAAGGTATTAAGATTCAAAAAAACAATTAAGTCCAAACCTTGGTTGCAGGGCGATGATCGAAGAACGTAAACGACTTAGAAACACATGATGAAGTCAACACAGAAAGTTACGCGACAATTCGGAAAGAGGCAATGAGACTTTTCAAACTCAAAAACCGCAAATGGGAGAAGACTCGGATCGAAAAAATCCTAGAAAATGCCAGAGCAAACAGCATCCGAGGTATGTATGCCGGCATAAATTCAATCAGAAATGGATACCAAGGGAGAGCCAAAATAATTCGAGACGCAAACGGCTCTCTGGTCACAAAAACAAACAATATCGTGACAAGATGGAAGCATTACTTTGAAAACCTGCTCAATGTGCGCACCCATCAACCACAAATAAACGTACCAGACGTACATACAGCTGAACCTGAGATCCCAGAGCCCTCTTTCAACGAAGTTGTAGACGTAATAAATCGATTGAAAAACAACAAGGCTCCCGGAGTCGACTGCATACCGGCAGAGCTTATGAAGCATGGAGGAGAGGCAAACGCTCGAGAGATCCATCGGCTCATGAAAACAATATGGGATAAGGAAGTCACTCGGGAAGAATGGAAAACCTCAATAGTCGTCCCCATTTTCAAAAAAGGCGACAAATCTGACTGCGAAAACTACGGAGGAATAGCATTGCTCCCAACCACAAACAAAATACTAACAAATGTCATACTAGCGAGAATCACACCGTACGCAGAAGAAATACCGGGAGACTACAAATGCGGATTCCGTAGGAACCGATCAACAAGCGACCACTTGCTCACAGTAAGGCAATTGCTGGAAAAGAAGTGGGAATACGGACAGTTCACCAACTTTTCGTTGGCTTCAAAAAGCCTACGACTCAGTTAATAGAGACTCTACCATATTGTAGTTGAGCTGGTAATCCCGAAAAAACATGCCGCCCTCATTCAAATTTGTATGAACGAAAACAAAGGGCATGTTCGAATAGAAAACCACCTCTCAAAACAATTTGAAATCCGGGACGGACTAAAACAGGGGGATGGCCTCGCACTATGTCTTTTTAGCCTTGTGCTCGACTATGTTATCAGAAAGGTACAAGACGACAACATGACCGGATCATCCCTGAACGGGGTCACACAAGTGCTTGCATATGCGGATGACGCCGCCATTTTGGGCAATAATCTAGAAACTGTGAGAAAAACGGTGAAATCATCACGCAATCGGCAGAAGAGGTGGGCCCAGAAATAAATGAAGACAAAACAAAATACATGGTTACAGCGAGAGCAGGTGGACCTCAGGGAACACATATAAACGTCAGAGGCAAGATATTTGAAAAAGTTAAAGAATTTAAATATCTGGGAACAATACTGACGGCCAGTAACGAAATGTCGAAGGAAATTAACAAAAGACTGCATTCCGACAACGCTAGTTGGCACGCAGTCAGGAAACTGCTGGAATTCAAAGTGCTGTCACGTAACATAAAGCTCCGTGTCTATAGAACCATAATCATGCCGATTGTTCTATACGGATGCGAAACATGGGCTCTCATAAACCGGGAAGAAAACAAATTCCGCGTATTCGAGAATAAAATTCTAAGAGGTATTTTTGGTGGTAAATATGACGAGGAGGCAGGACAATATAGGAAACTCCATAACCACGAATTGGAAGAGGTATACCGCAAACCTATAATAGTGAGAGTAATCAGGTCGCGAAGATTGATGGGTCGGACATGTGGCGCGAATGGGCAACGATAGGACCGTGCGTAGAATTCTTGATGGTAGACCAACGGGAAAGAGACCGACAGGACGGCCACGACGGAGATGAGAGGACAATGTAAGATTTGACGTTGAGGAGATCGGATCGGATAGTCAAACGTGGAAGGAGAGTGCACGGGACAGGGAACGATGGCGGAGCCGAGTCGACATGGCCATGAACTGCCGGGTTCCTACAGACCAATAAATAGTAATAGTAATGCGACAACAGATGAAACGTGGATTTACCATTTTATTCCGAAATCAAATCTGCAATTTAAGGGTACTTCAAAATTCCCTTTTGTGCGCGCGTTATTGTAAAAAGAAAAAACTGAACGGAGAGCAGTTGATGAAGCTGTCCGAAACACAACAGTCTGCTGGCAAGGTTGTGGCCTCTGTATTTTGGGATGCCCAGGGCATCATCGGCTATTTTGAAAAGAGAAAAACCATCAACAGCAAATAATACATGGCATTATTGGAACTTAAAGCGCCAAATCGGTGGAAAGCGGCCACAAACGAAGAAGAAAAAAGTGATCATTCACCAAGAAAACGCACTGTGTCAAGTCGTTGAAAGCGATAGCAAAACTACACAAATTGAACTTCGAATTGCTTCTCCATCCACCGTACTCTCCAGATCTGGCCCTTATTGATCACTGGCTGTTTGAAGACTTGCTCCAGAACAGGACAAATAGCTCCAATGATGAAGTTATCGCGTATTGCGACGATAGTGAAGAATGTGTGATTCGAACTGCCGCTATAACAGTTAGAATCACTAAAAAATGTAACCAATGCTCAACACATCAGGCCACTGCCGCGTGTACGAATTCGGTTTCTAAACTCAAGTACACTCAACTGATGTGGAATTGCTCTGTTATGACTATGGTATACGGCTCTGATGCTTTGCTTATTCAAATTTCCTTTCTTCACTATTTGCGTGTGCATTTTTTTTTTAGTTTAGTGAGGGCAGAACCCTCACTAAACTGGGCTTCTCGATAATATAGTGGTTAGTATACCCGCCTGTCACGCGGGAGACCGGGATTCGATTCCCCGTCGGGGAGCCTCTGGCGCAAGACTAATGACCTTGCCCGGAAAAAAAAACAAATCATTATGGAAAATTTAACAAGCCTCAGGACTTGCTAAATAAGGCCAAGACCGGTTCCTGGTTATAGTGCCGATGATGATGATGATGAGGGCAGAACAGTCTTAATGCAAGCTTAAATTAAATTAACATAAAACCTTACAGACTATCCTAAAATCTAGAGTAGTAATTAAGACATTATTAAATCGAAAAAAAGGAGAAAAAACCAGGAGGTTGAAGAGGACTTGGCGATAGGGGAGGTAGGAAGCTAGGGAAGAGCGAGTGTATGTGGGGGTGGTAAATGCGGCATTTGTGAGACAGTGGAGGGCATGTGTACGGAATAGATAGCGGGGCGGGGTTAGTGAGCTGGGGGGGTTGAAATTGTGGGTGGAGAGTGTATTGTGTGTGTATTCCGGCCCTAGTCGACAAACTGATTTATTTGGTTAGCGTACCGTACTTCCAGACCCATATTCTGCTCTGGACGAAGGACGTTATTGTCTTGCCCAGTACGGTTCTTGTATCCGCCAAATAAAACAACGCTGCTATAGTTACTTAACCTTTATTACTCGTTATGCACTGAATTCTATTGTGGCCTTAGCGCACTACAGTAAATTATGTGCACCGAAACTGTCTGTTATCTCTTCACAACTCAGAGCTCCCGTCGCAACTCCTGCTGATCTGTCGATATGCTCGTCTTATATAGGCCTGCAGTCATCCTCTCCTTGGATCGTTTCCTGGGTGGTGCTTTCCTTAGCGGCTTCCTGGAATCGGTGCACCGCTGATCGTTGTTTCCCAGGAACTTGTGTACTGGCGCTTGCCTTGCCGTTCATGGGAATTCGAGTCGGCATGATGCATCGCCAACAACCAGAAAGTGGAATAAAAAATATTACACTCCTGCAAGTAGTAGAAACATAGGCATTTGTGAAAACCACCCATTCCTTCAGTTATAGTCGATCACAGACTACTGTTAGATAACCCGCGCTCACTCTCTCTCGAAATTAATAAATTACAAGTATAAAAACTAATATTAAAAAAGTAGTAGGCGTTGAAAACAAAAGCACAAAAAAAAAACATTCTCATTCTGCGTAAAAAATATTTGAATGATGAATACAAAAAAAATCCTGAATAAAATAAATACTATAAGATTCGGTGCAAAATATATGAACAATAAATACGGAAAGAATTTGCGTATCATCGTTTTCAACTGGGGGTTTCAAGAAACCACGCCCCCAGCAACCACAACAGCAGCATCCATCAACAACACACAGCCATCGCCACAGAAACTACTGACTGGGAGAACAACAGGATTACCAGACAGCAGGTAAAAGCTGAGAAACTGTGAGTATCCTGTCCTTCCCCCAAGTCTGTTGAAGAAATGTTGTGGCGGTTCTACGAACCACACAATCCACTATAGGTCGAGATATCGTCGTTCCACCAAGGAACATACTCACCTATATCCAAATTACACGTGCCCACAGACACGTGTCCTCAAAAGTTCTCCTTTCCACCTCAAATAAAAGGTAACATGCATCTGGGAGTCAACAACCCCACGTATCTGTCGTCACCCCACGTCACAAGTTCGACCAATTGTCCTACGCCTGCACGGCGATCGAAGGACACGATACAGCATAGAAATTGTGTACCATCCATTAACTGGATATACACAAACGGTTGGCACAGCTGCGCCAGATGTCGACAGACATCACATCCCCGGCGATAAGCGAATTGTCGGAAATCTAATCCGCCGACCAAACCTTTGTCTCTGCCCCAATATACTTCGTCCAAACAAGGACCAATGCGATGCAACAGCAATAAACCAATGCTATTCCCATAGGGATATCTAAACAACGATAATTACATTATCCCATGATCGGCTAGAAGAAAATGATCACCCGATTGTTTACGTAAACAATCCATTAGAGGTGTGAAATTCGGATCACAGAGTGATCTACAGCATGCAGACAATAACTTCCGCGTCTGTATGTGTGAGCACGATCGTCTCTGGTGAAAAGATTCTCCATCGAGAGAAAGTCACCACCCAAGGAAAGTGAAATGAGGGAAAAAAAACGATGGGGGTGAATAGGATCATCCCCGAAAGAAAGTAACTAGTCTTTGCAGAGAACTCAATGAGGGGGTCGGTCTGCGCAATGAAATTTAAAAAAAATTAAAGGAGTAACGTCGAGTGTGTAACGAACGTGTGGTTCAACGTAGTCTTCAAAACGGTACAACTTAATCCAACGAATCTAGCGGTTGATATTTGAAAAATGCGCCAGTGTTGTTTAAGAATGGTAATGCCAATCAGTGGCTCTGTGTGATAGATTGAAAAGCGACATAATTAAATACAAACGAATGTGAAGTTGTGCTTAAGTCGAACACTGTTATAATGTAAACAATAAACGCGCATGTGCTAAAACATTTTGTAACATCAGAATATTGCACTCATGTTTGGAGCTCGGCTCCTAAACATACCCTCGACCTATTTGAGAGCATACAGAGACGAGCGGATCTGCCTGTCCGGGGACTCGGCGCTGACGTCGGGACAACAGTCGCTATCACATCGAAGGCGCGTAGCCGACCTCTGTCTGTTTTACAGATATTATCACGGGTACTGTTCTTCGGAGATTCGTGGTATTCCGCGCAATTCGGCTTATATGCGCTCCACAAGACAATCCGACGTATCGCACACGTTTGTGGTCCATCTCCCGACGGCGCGATCATCCCTGCATCAGAACTCGTTCCGTTACAGAGCGGGGAAGCCGTGGAACTCCCTTCCCACGGGAGTGTTCCCGGAGCGTTACAACCTGCAACTGTTCAAAGAGAACTGCAACAGTTATTTGATGGCATCTCGGGGCGCCCACTCGACGCTATAGGTTCGCCTCTCCCGAGAGAAGTCTAATAAAAAAAAAAAAAAAAAAAAACAATTTATACGCCAAGAAATAAAACAAAACATTTCGTTGTGTTTCATTGGTGACTACATCCGCTCCGGGTGTCGTTTTTTTTTTTTTTTTTTTTTTTTTTTTTTTTTTTTTTTTTTTGTGAGCGGTGTTCGGCGGAACACAGCCGTAAACATACACCATTGACAAAATCCGCCAAAGTGGTGACCCCGACGTGATCTGTACACACAGCACACACTTTCCCATAGTAAACAGAACTTCACGACACGATCACGACTTCCGCATAGAGCGCCGGCACACTCGCCTGCTTCGACGTTCTCTCGTTCGCTCCGTCGTTCGCGCACAAAACTGATCGTAATAAAGTTACTGAGGAGGGAGTAGTGTGGCGTTTCTAACAGGTACACACACAATACACTAGCAAATAGTGAAGAACACTGAACGAAAATCGAATAAGAAAATGCATCAGAGCCGTATACCATAGCGATAACATAACAAATCCACTTCAGTTGAGTGTACTTGAGTTTAGAAATCGAATTCGTACACGCGGCCAGTAGCCTGATGCTTCAATGTTTCGCTTCTCACCCATTTCATCGTATGTTCAAAACACCGTCTTCACTATCCTTGCTTAACGCTATTATGTTCCTCTCACTCGCTAAACCACTGCGGAAACTCCTCCATTTGTTTTATTCTATTAGCCGTTTCATACGAACAGTCGCGGCCAAACTCTTCGAATCTCATTACCAATCAGCGGGATATGCTTAATACATTGAATTCCGGCCTCCACAAGATATAATCATGGGGTTATATAACCGAGTAGAATTCAATGCCTTAAAAACCCAGTACTACCTCTTGTCGTCAAAGGCGAACCCCAAAGTAAGTATACTGTCGACGAGCGGCACTTGAATCAACGAAGCCAAGAAACTTTCAATCCTCGGCACTCGAATTAATTCGACTCTTAACTGGAAATGCCACATATCTGAAGCTGGGAAAACTGCGGCCGAATGTATGGGGTTCCTTAAGATATGCAAAAAATCCCATCCAATCTGGCCACTATTGAGAGCATTCGTACTAAAATGGAACTCAACTTCCATATTTGGTCAGGTGCATTCAAAATGCGCTACACGTGCTCGATAGGATGCCAAAGTGAACAATGAAACATTGGCGAACCTGCCACAATTCCGTTGTATAGTAGGTGTACAACTTTGCGTCCGCCGTTTTTTTCCGAAATTCGAGGCTTTATTGTAAAAAATCATTCCCATGACTTTCAGGCGTTTTGAAATGGCTTGTTGCGCCACTCCCAATGATCCTGCCAATTCTTGTTGCGTTTGACACGAGTCTTGATCAAATAATGCCTCCAATACATAGGTAATATTACTATCATTGATCAACTGAACTTGCTGAATGTATTCTGCTTCTCCAATTCACGTTGAAAGTCAACTTCAGTTTCACAAGTAAATATAGAGAGTCATTCTTTAGCCGAACGACACAAATGCGGAATGCTCTACCTGATCATGTTTTTCTTTGTCGTGGTAATGTCCAACCATTTAATACCGATGTTGTTGTAGCAAGAGTTGTAGCAAAGTCCAACGAGCGCTCAACCACGTACTGTGTAAACTGCGGTTCATAAAAGGGTACTTCGACGACACTTGGAATACCTTCCAGCTGTGAAAACCAGTTGCCGCCGCCGCTCTGTTCTAGCTCTGCTCGACATCCAAACATTTACAGTCGTTCAAGCATTAATTACTTTTTTACATTAATTTGTTCATCATAATTTATGATTATGTTGGCAATCGAGCGGCCAACATGAAGTTAAAGATTTGAGTCGACCAGGATGGTGACGGGACGGGGATGATGTTGCAGAACTTCTCAGCTGTCCTGGAACTTCCGCTGCCTGACAATACCTAAAATGGGAATGTCAGTTGTGTGCGTTCTCTCTGTAAATGTATGTTATGCAATATAAGTTTAAAATACAAATAGTCTTGGATAACCAGTTCTTCAAAATTTGATGCCGGTGCGTTTACATAAAAGGCGACTATTCTGCAAACTTTGTCTTTGATGTCTGCAGTGTCCCCTTCGGTCCGATAGCGATGCTCTGCTACGCAACTGGTGAAATTAGTCCCGTTGCGCACTATAGGAAATTGTGCGCACATGGATGCGCGATCCAACACCACCGCTGGTTCCAATCCAACAAGGACGAGCCGCACAGAACGACAAACTGACGATACACCAGAACACACGAAACGCGACAGGACCAACGTAACGGCAAAGGAACTTGAACCGCAGCAGGAGCTGTATGCGAACCAGTCAATACACACACTTAATGAGTTTGTCAGTAAAGTCCCTTTTATTGTCAATTTTAGTTAAGTTAATGTACACTGAATACAAGAAATAAAGTGCGGATACATCTAGTAATACCGTTGAAACCACAAAAGCAACTCCTGTGCTCGTATACCCATTGCATTTATAAGACGCCAAAGATCCACTCGAACTCCAAAAGACGTTAGCCAAATTCAAAAACGATATGACAGTTCGCTCGATGATGCACTGTCAGCTGGCTTCTGACATGTGTGTTGGTTGGGGAGTGGACTAGACGATAAACGTACTAGATTCTCACCGCTGCATGTAATTGCGAATTTATTTTGTTTTCGTTTTTTTTTTTAACAAACTGCTAGAACTATAGTTCTCTTGAAATCTGTAACACAGAAAGATATAAATTTATGTAAATTATAATATAAATGAAACAAATTATTTTTATTTTTATTATTAAAACATTATAAGATAGAATGAATAACATGGCAATAACATGGTGTTGTATCTTTTCAGATGTGATTCGCCGTTCGAAAATGAACTTACACAAAGGCTTAAATGATTTTCGCCTACGTTGGGAACTATATCGTCCTGAACAAGGCGTTGCCACTATCGCGGGCCGTTTTTCTCATTCAGCCGTTTTGCACGAAAACTCAATGTACATATTTGGTGGGGGTTCTTCGTCCGATACAACATTCAACGATTTATGGAAATTTGATTTATCACGGACAAAATGGGAACGTCCATTATCAATGGGTAATTACCCATCGCCAAAGGGATCTGCATCAATGGTTTGTTATAGGAATCAACTAATTTTATTTGGAGGTTGGAGGTATCCCTCTCTTCATCCTCCATATCAGCCTTGGTGTTTATTCGATGAATTACATGTATACGATCTTGAAACAAATCGATGGATTCAAATTCATACTTCATCAGTATCACCTCCACCGATGGCTGGTCATTCGGCAAGTATTCATCATCATAGAATGGTTGTTTTTGGTGGCTACCAAATATCTGAAGGAGTTAACAACAATTCCAATGACACCTGGTGCTTAGATTTGGAATCATTCTTGTGGTATTCTCCTAAAATTGCTGGTAATATAAAACCTCCTCCACGTTACGGTCAATATCAGACGAATTTAGGTGATGATCATCTAATGATTATTGGCGGATGTGGCGGTCCGAATAGTATATATACGGATGCATGGCTTTTAGATATGTCAAAAGACATATGGCAATGGAAAAACATACCAGTGAAAAACAAAAAATGGGGAGCTTCACATATGTGGTGTAATCCAGCGTGCAAAGTAGATTCCAAATTGGTAGTTTTAGGCGCAACCCCAAATTTACCGAGCGATTTTCAAATTATGAAACAAACCAGATCTGTATCCAGTATACGAGATATTGGGCAACTCCCTGGCTTGCCCGAACTTGGTATAAATCGATTAGATAATTTCCGAGTTGGTGCGGATTTACAAATTAATCGACGTGTAGCTGGTTTAAATAATAACAACCTAATTCACAATAACAACAATATTCCGCCGAGAATGCATGCACCGCCTGAGGATATAAATCCAAAGCGTCCACATCTAAGAGGCACGCGAAATAATAATGCCCCTCCAGCTCCAAATTCACCACCAGTGCCACCACAGCCCGCTGTCAATAATCAAAATGATAGTGAAGCTGCCAACCGATTACAAAGAAATCTAGCGCTTCGACGTCGTGACAATGAACCACGATTACCAAAAAGATTTGACGAGCTTTTTGAAGTAAGAACCAATTTATAATTAATTATTTCAGTTAATATAATAATATATGTTATCTTTTTAAGGACCCCTTTCGTATGGCTGCGTTTCATGTACAAGCCCGTCCTCGTAGCCTATCAAAGGATCATCATGAGCGAATAAGACGTATGGAAGAAAAAATGAATGACATTGTCAATTCCAGGCGGGCTTTAATTAACGAACAAAAAACTAAAGAGCCAGCCCCAAAAAGAATAAAAAGAAATGTACTCTCTTTGTTCGTTTGTGATCTTACTAATATCCTATCCGAATCGGATTGCTCATTACAGTGGATAGAGTATAAAAATTATGGGATAATACCTGGTGCACCAGACCGGCTGATACTGTCCTCAATGGTAGCTGGCAACGGGGAATTGATTCTATTTGGCGGTGTTCACAAGGAGTCACTATCTGAAATGACACACTTGGTTTCAAATTCTGTACATTTTCTCAGTGCTCCTAGAGACATCGTATAGTTCTGTGATTTAACAAAGATGCATGTCCTTTCTCTCTCAAAGTTTTGAAGAATAGTTACCATAGAATCTGCTCATTAGCCATTCAAGATTGTTCTTACTCTTTTTTTTTCAATATTTTTATACCTTTAAAAAAACACCCTATACATAACATGCTTTAAAAGCACACGCTTTGTATCCTTAACATAAATTATACGGTTTTTATTATATTAATAAAATATGAACGCAACTGATATATGTACTCTAGGTACATAAGTACCTCTTAAAAAATATTTATAAATAGTTAAGTATCGGCGAATAGGATTGGTTACGGTTCACGGCCATTTATATATTTTTTACTTTTATTTTTTAGTGTTATTATTTTACAAAATAAAAACGGGCATATATTAATAATATACATAAGTGTATCAATTTTCAATACAATAATTAATTTATGACAAACTGTAGATATACATTTATAAATAAGGTTATTAAATCTGCATTTCAACATAACGTAAACATAATTTCTCAGAAATTCATTTGTCGTATGCTTATTCACACATTTAATACCTGTATTTGGTTGACCTAACCACACAGATTTTATTGAATTGCCATTAGTTCATATTCGACGGAACTTGGTAAAGTCGTCAGGGTCAGAGTTAGAAAACTCCAAGACGTATCGATTCATTTAAAATAACTATATCGTTTCAGAGGAGCTCACCCAAAATATTGACGTTGTTGCTTTATTTGTGTTTAATAATCGTTTAAAAGGTTAAATCCTCCATTTACGTAACTCAATCCAAGTCACAGTTACTTTTGAGACCAAAAGAAAGTAGCGTATGGTATTTATTTGCGGTTGAAGTCGATGGTGGTAGGGGTTGAGGGTTTGAAACTAATCCAAATTTGAATACCCATTATTTCGGTCGAATCGTTGCATTTACAAAACTTCAAAACAAACGTCTTCTCAGGAACTTTGATCTTCAAAAATCCCCATAAAAAGAAGTCTTAGACCCCATGATCTTGGTATCCAATATAGAACTTCTCTTCAAGAAATTATTCATGTATCAAAAGATTGATTGGTTCCGTTCAATCATTCTTAACATGCTCTTAAAGACTAATCCAAACTTGAATACCCATTATTTCCGTCGAATTCTTGCATTTACAAAACTTCAAAACAAAAGTCTTCTCAGGAACTTTGCTCTTCAAAAATCCCCATAAAAAGAAGTCTTTATGGAAATTTGAATTATCACGGACAAAATGGGAACGTCCATTATCAATGGGTAATTACCCATCGCCAAAGGGATCTGCATCAATGGTTTGTTATAGGAATCAACTAATTTTATTTGGAGGTTGGAGGTATCCCTCTCTTCATCCTCCATATCAGCCTTGGTGTTTATTCGATGAATTACATGTATACGATCTTGAAACAAATCGATGGATTCAAATTCATACTTCATCAGTATCACCTCCACCGATGGCTGGTCATTAGATTCCATGATCTTGGTGTCCAATATAGAACTTCTCTTCAAGAAATTATTTATATTTCAAAAGATTGATTGGATCCGTTGAACCATTCTCAATATAATCCTAAAGATTAATCCAAATTTGAACACCCATAATTTCCCTCGAATCGTTGCATTTATAAACCTTCCCAAGAGCAGGTTTATTGGGACAACTCTAGAGTAGGACCGAAAGGTTAATGTTACCATTCCTGTACGAATATAATCACCACATCCACCCCTTTTAGTAAGAGGTTACATGCGATTGGTGGTAATTGATTGTTAAATGGGGAAATCGGATTGCGCCAAGAAAGCCCACGCATAACAAATCGAAAAAAATTACGTTGGATAGATTCGATGTTGTGATTTACAAATCGTAGTATGGCAACTTTAGTGTTCTTATGTATTTAATTAGGCCTTGGTAGCTTAACGTTCAAGAACTCCTTTGACCATCATCCGATTCCCCTTGGATATAATGTGCTTATAGTATAAATATCAACTCAGGTACTAAGCTCATTAACCACGCGCTGAGGGCGGAAGTAAAACGTTTGTGGGGGTATGTAACAGACTAGCATTGACACACAACGAGGTTTAAAACAAAATGGACATTGTAACTTTAATGAATATAACTAAAAAAAAAACATTTTAGCAGAGCCAACAAGTCTGGGGGTCAGCTGAAACGTTCGCTAATATATTCACTTTATAAAAGAACCTATACATATAACAGATAATCAAAAATGTATGTTTTCTGGTCCAATAACCTATTTGGCCCAATAACTGCTCCATTAGGAAATTCGTGTCATTCATCATCATCGGCACTACAACCGGGATCCGGTCTTGGCCATATTTAACAAATCTCTCCACCAGTCCCGATTTCGAGCCGATGTCATCCAGTTTGGCATTCCCATGCTCTGGGCGTCCTGATCTACGCCATCCATCCACCGCAGACAAGGTCTGCCGCGCCGTCTCCTTCCATACATCCCGCCCCAAAGGACTTTCCGGGCAGTCTCCTCTCCGCTCATTCCAGCTAGGTGTCCCACCCATCGGTGTCTACCGAGCTGGATTTTTCTTACAACATTAGCTTCCAGGTAGATCGTGTACAACTCATGATTGTAGCGTCTCCGGAATCGTCCTCCCTCACATACATCATCATCGGCACTACAACCGGGATCCGGTCTTAGCCTTATTTAGCCAGTCCCGGGGCTTGTGAAATTTTCCATAATAATTTGTTTTTCCAGGCCTTGCGCCACTCCCTTACATACGGGGCCAACAATTCTCCTTAAAATCTTCTCGAACGCGGCTAAGAGTTCAGAGCGCCTTTTATTGAGCACCCAGGTTTCGGATCCATACATGAGTACTGGTAAGACCACAGTCTTGTACAGTAGCAGTTTGGATGTTCTGGAAAAATTATGGGATTTAATGAGCCTTGATAGCTCCTCAATAGTATACTGGTTAGTATACCCGCCTGTCACGCGGGAGACCGGGGTTCGATTCCCCGTCGGGGAGCCTCTGGCGCAAGACTAATGACCTTGCCCGGAAAAAAACAAATCATTATGGAAAATTTAACAAGCCTCAGGACTTGCTAAATAAGGCCAAGACCGGTTCCAGGTTGTAGTGCCGATGATGATGATGATGATGAGCCTTGATAGATCATAGTAGGCTTTGTTGGATTTGATCAGCCGCTCGCGTATTTCTTCTTCCATATTATTATCGGCTGATACTATTTACCCAAGGTAGTTAAACGACAATGTTAGGTTTGACCTTGAGGAGATCGGATCGAATGGGGAAGCGTGGAAGGAGAGTGCCCAGGACAGGGAAGGATGGCGAAGCCGAGTCGGTGAGGTCATGAACTTCCGGGTTCCTACAGGCCAATAAATAATAATAATAAGTTAAAGGATTGCACTACTTCAAATTCGTCCTCCACTATCCTGATAGTTGGACACGTTAGGTCTTCTCTTCGCAAATGTTGCCACCATGTACTTGGTTTTCTCCTCATTAATGTGCAGTCCCAGTTTTTGTGCCGCCTGCTCGGTCTGGGTGAAGGAATCCTGTACTACCGATCATGTCGATGTCATCTGCGTAAGAAAGTATCTGGCTGGACTTGGTGACAATAGTCTCTCTACTTGTAACGCCAGTCGCGGATTGCTTTCTCCAACGCCATGTTGAAGAGGAGGTAGGCCAGACCGTCCCCTTGGAGTTCATTAAAGATGTTTATTGGTTTGGACAGCAATCCCGCTATTTTTACTTGACTAGTTACGTTGGTCATGGTCAACCTACATTGTCGTATCAATTTGTTTGGAATGCCGAACTCTCTCATGGCATGTTGTCGTAGGCGACCTTAAAGTCTATAAATAGATGATATAATGGAATCTTTAATTCCTGACATTTTTCCATCGCCTGCCTAAGGGTGAATATCTGATCAATCGCTGATTTGCCTGGGATGAAGCCACACTGATATTGACCAATGATGACTAGCGTATGGGGCTATCCGATCTTGTAGGATAGAGGAGAGTATCTTATAGGCGGTACTCAGCAATGTTATACCCCTATAGTTGCTGCACAGTGTGATATCTCCCTTCTTATGTATGGGGCAAATTATACGCCAATCTTCCGCCATCTCCTCTTGCTCCCTTACGTGCACCACAATCTCATGAATTGCGTGATGTAACGCTGTCCCTCATTGTTTGATCAGCTCAGCTGTATGCCATCAGCTCCAGGGGCTTTATTTGATTTGAGCTGTCTTATGGTTTTTAATGTTTCCTCAATGCTTGGTGGCGGCAGCATTTGGCCTTGATCTTGCATTGGTTGAGCCTCCAATTCTTCTGCGAACTAACCATTTAACAATTCATTGAAGTGCACCTCCCATCGCTCCAAAATGCCTTCAGGGTCGGTGATCAGATTATCCTCTTTATCCTTGCAGTAAGTGCAGCGTCGTGTGTACCGCGTCATACTGCGGATTATTTGGTAGAACTTCCGCGCCTGGTGCGGACCTCGCTCTCTACTTTTCTCTATTTCACAGACAAGGTTTTTTTTTTCTCAGCCACTCTTCTTTTGTCTGTGAAGTCTTTGTTCAGGTCTTCTGAGCTCTTTGTATTTCTCCTCGCGTACCCGCGTCCTATGAGTCTGCTGCATTGTCCGGTATGCAGGATTCTTTCATTCTGTCGCTAGTTCGCACTCGTCATCAAACCACTGGCTCCGATCTTTACGACTACTGCCTAAGATGGAGTTGGCAGTACTAATGACAGTATTCTTAAGGCGTGTCCATTTCTCTTCTACGACCGGCATTCCGGCCCCAGGGCCTGCTCTCCCTCCGTCGAGCTCTTCAAGGGCGAGCCTTAACGCATAACCAAAGGTGTTACTGGTATTCTCATTGCGTAAGGCAGCCGTGTTCATTCGAACCTGATCCGCAGATGCAATACGTCTTTATGATCCCAAAACGTTCACATAGTTTCCACAAGCAACAGCCAATAAAAAGCGAGGCTTGAATTTATGTCAACGAGAGAGATATGGGGTGGAGAGTAATCGTAGAAGGGTCGCAGGTCAGTTTTTTTTTTTTTTTTTTTTTTTTTGGAGTCTTATCACAAAACTACTTCGTAGTATCTAAGTAAAATAAATTAAATTAATTTTCCCAAATAGAAATAATAAATTGTAGATAATAACATAAAATCGAAGTGGGTGTTTTTCTTTTTCTGGTGATTTGATCCGGTGGTTACCATATGTGCGCTCCGCAGATTAAAACTTTGCTTTCACGTCGAAAGTGTTCGCTGCTCGAACTCGGGTATTGGTCCTTCGAGTTTTTTCTTTGCTGTTTCCGATACGAAACAACGACTTTCACATCGTATCTTGGGCAGGCATTGAGCGCACGTTCGACGTTCGACGTTCTCGTAGAATTGTTCTTTTTCGTCTTAAGGGGCTCCTCTGTACGTCCGTGAACATTTATAAGGCTTATGTTCTTAAATTTTCCTCGCACGCGAAAAGTGTGTTGGGAGGAAGTCATTGTGCCGGCGTACGGCACGGGGTTCCACTTCGTCCCACGAATTGTTCGCTGGTTGGTGCACTGCTGAGAGATCGAAACACTGGTCGCACAAGTGAAAAGTATAAAAGAAAACACTCAGGAACTGCCACTTGAAAATAAAATACACTGAGTACTGTCTATTTATTAAGAGGTTACTTTATTGATTAACCACGACAAAAAAACATGGACAGAAATTACACTTAAATATTTTTAGAGTTCACAATTCTAATTTCGACACCTAGTACATTTTGTAGTTATGTACTATCAAATTCACTGCCCGCTACTATAAAAGTGTTAATACAGATAATTCACACGTTATTCACTGTGACTTAAATTTTTGGCTTTCATTGATTAGGTGAAACTCAATATATTAGAGGCGACACTCCGGGGTTGATAAACAAGACCCCGGGACTGATGCGCCCCCGTGGCGGCACGGGGAGCAGGAGATCGACCGTGGTGGTCTGTGGCTGAAATTCGACACCGATATCCTCTCCAATAAGGATATCGTTTTTACCTACCACCAGAGAAACGTAAAGTCTCTCTTGGTGGTATAGGAAACCAGATCTTGTAATAAAGGTTATGGTGGTAGTGTGCGATCGTTCAGATCGATGTTATTTACACATGCTCGACAGCAGTGGAACAACGAAACAGGCAGGCGGCAAAGACAAAGGCGATTCGTGATCTATGCCTATGCTGTGCAACGTCGCTATGATAGACGTTAGGAAAAGGAAAAAGGTGCTAAAATGGGATGCGATACTTTATACAATGGAAATTGTATATCGTATCCTGGGTCGGCGGCAGAAACGGTGCCCTTGCATGACTTTGTATGTGTCGGGTCATTCGTTTTGTGGCGACGAACAAAATTGAAGATTGTTTGTCTATTGATGGTGAATCGTCGGTCGGCTTGCTGCAGCTGTAAAAACAAGCCGCCCGACGTTGCATTTCAATTGATAACAATGGGTGCCGAATGTTGTGTATTTATGGTGCATATGCACATTGAGGAACTATTTTTAGAAACTTTATCTAGCACGTTGAAAGCATCAAATGTCCTTGTAAAAGGAAATGTTTCTGCCTGGGATTCTTGAATAGGTAGAAAGAAATTCTTACAGGAAATTATATGCGAAGCGATGCATGAAGGTAAGTTTTCTTTCACAGGGACTTTTTGGATTATAGATTTGATCTATTTAATGCGTGAAGCATTTAAGATGCTAATGCAATTGCATTAGCGAAAGCTTATGCAGACTGGGTAGCAGTTATTGGGGTTTTTTCAGGAAGGCGAACCGTGGGATTTGGCGGAACCGCCACAAGTGCATAGCCCTTCGTTTATTGCATTAAAGTCGATTTTGGCAGGCTTGAGTTTTTGGCTGACTAGAAAGCCTACCCCGAACATATGGTATTTTGCATGACAGCTGTAATAAATGTCATACTCGTTTCTTTGAATAACACCACTCCGTCCATCTTAATTCTTGTAATGCTGTTATGTCAGCCCTCGGTCAGGGTATCGGCTAGCTGCTGCACAACTCGAGCTCTGTATAGTGAGCGGACGCTCCATGAGAAAATTCTCAAATCGTTTAGCCATTTTCATTTCCATGGTCGTCGTCGTGTATCCGGTCCATGTCCGAGGCTTGATAAATTTGCCATAATAGTTGTTTTTTCCGGGCAAGGTTATTAGCCGTGCGTCAACCTTTCTCAGGATGTCGTTGCATGCATTGGTTCACTACTTGGCGGGTGCCAAAGTAGCTATCCAGGGGTGTCACGTGGAGACTGCATGCCAACTTGGATTGAACAAGAACAAGGATCGTTCTGGCCTTCGCCGGGTTGAAAGTGATCAGTGACTTCGCACTGTATGTTCTTTGTAGACAGCCTCGCCGACTCAAGTCTATGTCAAGTAAGCAATGTCCTAAATCATGTGGGCAGGCAACTTGACCTTGTGCTCACGACAAACCCCTATAATTACTCATTTGCCCCTAGCCCCACACCCTCAACTATTGACAATCACCAACTCCCGCTTCTCTTATCTCTATACCACGACTGTTCAGCCTTCCTTTCGCGTCCTCCTTCAAACAATCCTTCACGGCAACTCTTTCGAGTCCAACCCTTCTTACTTCACTGGCCTGCCTGAATTCTCACTCGGGCCTCTCATACCACGACACGTTCAACAACACATAGAAAAACTAAAACAACTGAAAGACGAGTTCAGTCCCGGCCCAGACAGACTCCATGCTATCCTTAAAAAAATGTTCCTCCTGTTGCATGCATATGTGACATTAACCGCCCCAAATTAAAGTTTTAACAACTTAAAACCAAAGGAGTTGTTTTGGTGTAGCATTAAAATTAATTTCCTGTTACAACCGACGGAATTCTTTCAGTGTAGCTGGGAAACTTTATCACATGTGTACCTGTTGCTAAACGCAAACCCTATCATAAATTTTCCGTTCCCATAACTTAACTTGCAATTCTGCAATTCCCACGCTCCACCTCCATGCTATTTGCTATAAGCAAACAAAAATATCACATTGATGATCACCCAACACCCCAAGAAAATTGCACCCATCCCCATACAGCTGCATGCTATTTGCTATGGGCAAATCAGATTCGCATCGCCTTAAATCGAAATTTGCCCATGGCCTTAGAGTGAAGCTGCAGCCAGAGCGGGGGTAAGGTTGCCACCTCTGGGTGAATGGCGGCAAAATTCCAACGTTGCAGTTCCCATCGTCGTTGGCATGGCCTTCGACTGGGGCTGGCATCAGGTGGCTGTCTCAAAATGAGAAATGAATCGTGGGAAGGAATGTGAAATTCTGTTTTGATTTTGGGCGTAAAAAGGGAGGTCCGTTATAGGCAGAATTAATTAGTATCCGGCAGCACCAGTGGTGCCTTTGATTTGATTAAAATAAAGACCACTAGGAAAAGAAAGCCGTTCGTTTAAATCCGGCCCTCTGGCCAATAATTGTGGAGGTACACCAACAAGTGTGCAAATAACCAGTATTTACTGTGGGCCAGATCTGGAGAATACAGTAGATGGGGAATCAATTCGAACCAATTCCTGAAGTTTGGCTGTCGATACACAGGAACTTATAACAGTGTATTGCGGCTGACTTTATGCCATTGTGAGCGGCACCCATTCAGAAAAAAGTTTTTTCACGCACTTTCGCTATTAATCATCTACCAGGATTTGTATTGTGGCATTTCTAACAAATACATACATAATATAAAAGCAAATAGTGAAAAACACCGAAAAAAATTCAAAGGGTATCAACGCCTTTGTATACGGCTTTATATAAATATTGTATAGAGATATACAACATTCCTATCTCTCTCTCCCGCTCGCTTTAATCTACAATCTATCCCCTGCACAAGGTGTATTCCCAGACATTTGGGAATCATCTTGTATCACCTCCGTACACAAAAAGGAAGAAACAAAACGATATATTCAATTACCATCCCATTGCTAAGCTTTTGCACACTCCTAAAATGCTTGAAGGCCTTCTATACGATGCGTTATGTTTTCGCTGCAAATCCATCATCCCTCCAAACCAACGCGGTTTCCTCTCCGGCAGGTGCACTACTATCAATCTAGTGGAATTCTGATTCCACACACTGCTTCCCTTAGAAAACGGCAATGAAGTCGATGTAATCACTACCGATTTGAGCAGGGCCTTCGACAAAATCTCCCACAACCTCATTCTCTTTAAGTTATCATCCCTCGGCCTTGAACCCCTACTGATTAAGTGGATTTCTTTCTATCTTAATAATCGAACCTGCCAAGTGCGATTTACATCCATCCTCTAAAATCCTTTTTCCAACTTGAGGGATTCCCCAGGGCAGTTATTACGGTGCCCTTCTACATATTCTAACCATTAACGACATAGACTCCAGTCACTCCTCTATCCCTCTTTACGCGAAGGATACCAAACTTTACAAGACAATCCGCGCTCCCCTTGACTCCTCACTTCCCCAATCTGATCTCGACAGCTTTTTGATTTGGTGCCAAAACAACTGCCTCAAACTGAATATCGCCAAATGTCCCGGCGTCACCTTCTCTCGAAAACGCTCTCCCACCCCGCCACGCTCCTATCTCTTATTTAATCAACCGATACAATCGGTTAAATCGATTCATGATCTGGGCATCCTATGTGACAAGGAGCTCAATTTTATCTCACATATTGACGACATAATCCTCAAGACCAATGCCTCCCTTGGCTTGTGAAACGCTGGTCGAAAAAATCCCTAAATCCCT
Organism: Microdon myrmicae; assembly: GCA_963931805.1. NCBI lineage: Eukaryota > Metazoa > Arthropoda > Insecta > Diptera > Syrphidae > Microdon > Microdon myrmicae. The sequence goes on along the minus strand of OZ007497.1, from coordinate 151,898,565 downwards.
ACGTTATCCGCTCACTCTACATAACCTTTATCCATCCTCTTCTCGAATATGCTAGTCAGGTCTGGTCCCCGTATCATTTGTCTCACATTCGCAGGGTCAAAAGCGTTCAAAGTCGTTTCTAGTGCTTTGCCCTCAGAGGACTAAATTGGGAAAACTTTTATACACAAGCCGGCTCCTTTTAATCAACCTTAATACACTTGAAGAGCGCAAAGTTCATGCCGACATCCTCTTCATCCACCATTTTCTCTTAGGCTCAATCAATTGCCAAACCTGCTCTCCTCCATTACATTTCACACAAACTCCGGCAACTCTCGTCGCTTCTACTTGCCCGCCCACCATACCTCTTATGGGTCTAATAAACCCATTTCGGGTATGCTACGAAAGCCCAACTCTTTTCCCACCTCCTTTGACTTCAACCTCTTCACTCCCGCTCTCAAACTTCGTCTCCTACAACACCTGTCCTAACCACCCCACCATTTTTTGTTTGTTTTTTCTTTATATCCTAGATTTTAAGTTAGTTCGTAAGCTTATTTATATTGCTTGTACTAAGCGAAATAAAAAATGAGGGTTCTGCCTTCACCAAAACAAAAATATCTAAGTGATTTTCATCTTTTTTTGTCAGTTTATCAAGATTATTAACAACAAATTCAGCTCGACGCAGCAGTGACGAAGATAACGCAAATTGTGCTCAATATTCAGGAGCTAAAATCCAATTCAAAAAAATGACCGTCATTGAAACAATAACATAAGCCAGCAATGACGCAGAGGTGCTCAATAAACTCATTGCTAAGATAGAGTAAAAGAAAAAACAAGAACTAGAGAAGCAAATGGCGGAGGTGGCACCTGTATACTAGTTAATAGCGAAATTCACCATGAAGCTATTGACCTCCCACATTTCGAGTCCATAGAGGTTTCCGGGGTTGAATTGCATCTAGCTAGTAACGGTAGAGTGAATATATACTCCGTATACCACTCACATAAAACCAATATTGGCTCCATTAATTCCGAAGATATCGGCCAGTTAATAAGATCCTCGGGGCATCCACCCTTCATCATAGGGGGCGATTTCAACTCCAGGCATCCCCACTAGAACAACTCCGTCTCGTGCCCAAACGGCACAAAGTTGTTCCAATGGTACACCGAAAACTGTTATGTCCTCAACCTCGAAATAGTCGCACCTACGATTGGTCCCCGAGGCAATTCCATCCTGGACATCTTTATTGTGTCCAAAGATTTACTTCCCCAAATCACTCCTCCCCAAGTATCGGTGGGTGTATCTGACCACAACGCTGTGACCATATTCATCCGCGGCTATCGAGCCTTCCGGGCTCATATCAGATACATACCCGATTATGGGCGCACAAATTGGGACAACTTCAATATTACATTGAACGGAAAACTCCACCAACTCTCTCTTCCCACTGACAGGAACCTGACGACGGTTGAAATAAATAACGCTGCAGCTCGACTTTACGAGCTTCTAGTTGAAACTTCGGAGACCCATGGCCCGAAGTATAAACTTGAAAAGACATCAGATTCCCCTTGACGACCTCACTCTTCGTCTCATCCGGGAGCGTAAAAAGCTCTGCAGAATGAGATACCGTCACCGCTTCACGCAAGGGGTTGTTATAATATTGGCACACTGATAAAACAAAGAATCCAAAACAATCGCACCCGACAATTGGACAAGACAAACTGAAGGGTATTCAGATGGACCAGAACATTTATAAAAATGTTAAAAAGATATGTCTCACTTTTCGTATCATTGGGCCAATCATGCAAAACGGTCTCGTTGTCAATAATGATGCCAATAAAGCAAACATCATCGGAGAGACCTTTGAAAATAATCACAAGCTCACTCTCGAGGATGGCGACCCAGACACTAATGCAAATATTAGTTCAGGGGTCCACAATAAATTAGACAGCTTTAACGAGCCAATAGTTGTCTTCAATGCAGCTAGTGCATACTCCGACGACATATATGATAACAATCACGGTTTCGTCACACCAAATACCCTACAGAACCTAGTTAAATCTCGAAACCCTGTAGGGGGTGGAAGTCTGGGCGCCAACGTATGGCGCGGGGTTCACTCTCACCCACCAACGAATTGCGCCACCGGAGATTTTTCGCGGAATGTTGCCCCGAGAGCGGAAGGTCCGTCGCGCCCCGTGCACTTATAGAAAGGGGGAAATGAAACACTGTACGTTGGATTAGGTTTCCTTAGTTTTCGTTTATTTCAATTTTGCCGCACATACACATAGTCCAAATCGTTTGTCGGCTGCTGGGGGCTCTTGATATAAATTGGTGATACGCGTAATCTCGTTCTTCGTTAAGTTGTTATTAAACAGAATTTGTTCCTTGGTTAACGGTTATTTAATGCAAAATACAAGTTTGTGATTGCACAAGATCGCTCTCTCTGGGTAAACTATTATTAAAGCCCATATAGTAACGCGCACCTCCGAGTTCCTTCTGGATTGTCTGATACGTTGTCACAAACCTTATTTCAAGGTGAATCGGCTTTACCGCCACGCGAAACGGCAGGGGGAAAAGGGGGAAGCAAAGCTCGACTCGCGACTGGTTCGGGGGGGGGGGGGGGGGGGCGATTGGAAGGACTATGTGCGCTCGAAGGTTGCTGAAAATAATTCATTCATTGCGTCGTGGCGGCTTGTCATAGCAAAATTAGGCTCGCTGCCAATTACAAGGAATTGTGGACGAGTTGCTATGCCTGCTTAAGAATTTAGTTCCAGCGAATCCTTGCCGTATAAGCTAAGTTGGATTCGTTGGTTGGGTATTCCGGGGAATCGAAAATGCTTGGGTGCAAGCAAGGTATATCGTTTAGATAGAATATTAACCGGGGTCATTTCGGGGTAATGTATGCGGCTTGGTTAGTTGGTAATGTTCCGTTGAGGATTTGGATATGCGTTTGTTATGGCATATGAATTTCGGGGAAATTGGTATTGCTTGGTCACAATGAGGAAATATAGATAATTGACCGAAGCAATTTTGGGAAAATGAATGCCGGTATGATTAGAATATATTCGGTTGAATTATATTCTGTTGGAGGTTTGGAAAATGGTTTTTATTGCGGATTGGTGAGATGTATGCGGGTCGGGTTTTTTCATGTTTGCAGGTTAGGGTTGTGGGTTGGTTCTCCGTGTGATGTAGAGAACCCCCACAACCCCAAGAAGTCAGCCGGTATCGACAACATGTCGTACCACTCGTTGCGAAGGATTCCTGCTTTATTCTTTATAAAGTTCTCCATTCTGCTCAACCATGAGCCCCATACGCTAAAGCCATCATAGGTCAATATCAGTGTGGCTTCATCCCAGGCAAATCAGCTATTGATCAGATATTCACCCTTAGGCAAGCGATGGAAAAATGTCTGGAATTTAAGATTCCATTATATCATCTATTTATGGACTTTAAGGCCGCCTACGACAACATAGCCAGGGTAGAACTATATAATGCCATGAGAGAGTTCAGTATTCCAAACAAATTAATACGACTATGGAGGTTGACCATGACCAAACTGCTGTCCAAGCCAATAAACATATTTAATGGAATCCGACAAGGGGACGGTCTGGCCTGCCTCCTCTTCAACCCGGCGTTGGAGAAAGCATTCCGTGATTCTGGCGTTACAACTATAGGGACCATTGTCCAAGTCCGCGACAGCGCGGCAGACCTCGTCTGCGATGGAGGGATGGTGTAGACCAGGACGCCCAGAGCCCTGGAATGCCAAACTGGATGACATCGGCTCGAAATCGGGACCGGTGGAGAGACTTGCTAAATAAAGCCAATACCGGATCCCTTTTGTAGTGTCGATAATGATGATGTAATACTTAATGTAAAAATTGATTATTGGTCAAATAAACACAGTATGTTTAAAAAAAATCTTTTTGATATTAACGGCTTGCTAGTATTAATAGATAACTACTTATTCAAATTTAAAGAAAAGAGTACTCTGATTTTTGCATTTTTAAACTGCCAATCCCACATTATCTGAGGTGCTATCACATCGATTACTTACAGCAACATCTGGACCAAATACTACAATGAGAAAATGTCGTTATTTCGTATTTATATTTTGATTTGTTTTTTAATTTTTGTTAGTCAACTCCAAAAAGAACCAAAAAACAAAAAATAGAAAGATATATATATAGGGTTTTCCAATAGGGACTTGACAACTTTTTTTCGGTAGTAATTGTTTATAATTTGCGACGTTGTTCGTTCGTGTACTTAACCATGATGAAAATGTTGAGTTTACTGAACAAATTGACAGTAACAGTTCGATGATTAGTGAAAGGATGCGTTCAATTCAAAGTTGTCAAGTCCCTATTGGAAAACCCGATATATTCCAAAAACAGCAAAAATGTAAAGGAGAAATCCCTTTTACAATAGGTAAAAGCCGTTCTCGCTAATTTCAGCGCAATGAAAATGTAGGTTCAGTGCCGCCTTCTGTCGTCAAAGGCGAAATCCATATTCGTTATATTTAACATTTCCTACTTCCCAAATGTTAAAAAATGGCTTTTCAAAAAAAAACTTAGTTTTAAGGATGTCCATACTGAAACGATTGCTTCGCCAGCTTATTTTTTAGGGAAGACACACCATTAAATTTTATGTATTAAAATGAAAGGTTATATTGCAATATAAATTTAATTTTACATGTAAAAAGATTTTTCTTGACAAGCCCCGTACCTATGTTTGCTATCCAAAAAATTTATTGCGATGTTCTTAATAAAACGAATAGCTATAAGTCTTAAGCTTAATCACGTATACATTTTGACCGTAGGTCCGCTTTGTTCATTTCTTTGAGAGTTACAAATTCTATTATTGAAAAACCACTCCTTCTTCGTCCGTTCGCACTGTGCTCATACCTCGAAATCTCCTTTTATGGGTGCGTTTGTGCAAAAACAACTACTATCCTAGGTGTAAATTTAGCATATGTCACAAAGATCAGTAGACGAAAAAAGAGATCAGCGCAGAACACCAGAAATTCGTAAAAAGATCTCGCTAAAATTACGCCCGAATGATGTCACACAATTTGACTACAATCGGATGCAACGGAACGCTGTGTATTTGAGGATACCCTTTCAAAACAGCGGAGAGAGATTAGTATTATCGCGGTTTACTACAACAATATTCTTAAATGTTTTATCATAATTATATGTTTTATCATAATAAGCTCATAACTTATTTGGCTCCTATCTCAATTGGTGGTCTGAGAATAGCAAGCTCGTTGTTTATTTCCCACTAACAGTCGCCACATGACGTTGCTTTTCAGATGTTTATGTATCAACCTAAGGTTTTTTATAATACGGCAGCAAAAATTATATTCTCCTATGACAGCATTGAATTGGAGAACGAATTTTGTTTTGACTGGTTATGAATGAATTCTGTTTACAATTTATTTATTATTTATTTGTAACTATTAGGTAATAATAGTTTTGACGATATGGTAAACTTATATCCATCGCTGATATTTTTCACCGGCTGTACATAGTTCAGTCGATTCAACGACGTTCTCAAGATTTGGGTAGCTCTTCAATCCCAATGTTGTGTATCTTAAGGAAGGATTTTTGTCAACAACATTGGATCATCTAAAGACCAATATTTCATGCACAATTGGTAGAATATCGTCTCATTTATTTCTTTTTTTCCTTACAAGTTACGAAATTTCCTGTAGGAAAACGAATATATATATATATATATATATATATATATATATATATATATATATATATATATCTATGTTATCTAAGGTGATGGAAAAAGTCATCGATACTGAGTTAATTAAGTATTTGGAGTGCAGCGGACTTCTGAATGCACGTCAATACGGATTCCGTGGCAGGGGTTGTCAAAGGCGGTAGCATCGGATATCTCCAACGCTTTTAACCGCGTCTGGCACGGGGGATTGCTGAGCAAACTTGGTTCATATGGACTTTCCCAGTAGCTTTGCGACTGGACGAAGAGCTTCCTTGAAAATCGATCGATCCGAATTGTTGTGGACGGCGAGTGTTCGGATCTGTATCCTGTTAATTCGGGGGTGCCTCAAGGTTCTATTTTGGCTCCAACCCTGTTTTTGCTTCACACAATTGATTTGTTGGAAACAACGGATAACAAAGTGTTCAGTTTTGCGGATGATAGTACGCTTGTTTCCTCTTTTTCGAGTGTTCGGCTGATTGGTGCATCAACGTCGCACCAGCTGAGATGTAGACAGATTGACTCTCTGAATCAGGATCTAGATAAAGTCCTACAGTTGAGAAGGGCCAATCTCGTCGACGTCAGTGCAACGAAGACGCAATAAACAACATTCACAAAGAAAAGTGGATCATCAACTCTACAGCTGATGATAAATGGCCAGGCCCTCGAAACTGGGGAAAGCTTGAAATTGTTCGGCGTCTCGGTCTGTGTGAATGTATCGTGGCATAAAGACGTATCGAGCATCACCAGGTCCGCCTCACGAAAACTGAACTATCTCTTTAAAGCCAAGAAATATTTTACTCCGGCGCAACTTCTTCTCCTGTATAAATCCAAAATTAGACCCGTGCTCGAATATTGCTCCCAGGTTTGGAGCTCGGCTCCTAAACATACCCTCGACCTACTTGAGAGCATACAGAGACGAGCGATCCGCCTGATCGGGGACTCGGCGCTGTCGTCGGGACTACAGTCGCTATTACCTCAAAGACGCGTAGCCGACCTCTGTCTGTTTTACAGATATTATCACGGTTTCAATACGCTCCACAAGGCAATCCGACAGATCGCACCAATTTGCGATTCATCTCCCGATGGCGCGAACATCCCCACATCAGAACTCGTTCTGTTACAGAGCGGGGAAGCTGTGGAACTCCCTTCCCGCGGGAGTGTTCGCTGAGCGTTACAACCCACAGCTGTTCAAGAGGAACTGCAACCGTTTTTTTGTGGCATCTCGGAGCGCCCACTCGGCGCTATAGGGTCAGGTTAAAAAAAAAAAAAAAAAAAAAAAAAAAAAAAAAAAAAAAAAAAAAAATATATATATATATATATATATATATATATATATATATATATATATATATATATATATATATATATATATATATATATATATATATATATTGTGACGCATATGACAATCAGTACTGGAATATTCGAGAAAGTCCGAAACCAAGTATCCATAAAGTACTGGAAAAGTGGAGACTATGAACAATAGAACATTCAAGGCTATGGAACGGGCGGAAACGGTATAAATACGTCGCACACAGATCATGGAGCAAGAAGTAGTAAAAAGTGAAGCAAGCGATAAATGAGAAATAAGCAGTCAAAGACGCGATAAGTACAAAAGCGATAAGTCAAGAAATCGTTAAGTGTACGGTAAAAGTAACGGTTGTTATTAACGGGCAAATAAAGTGTTACATTAATTCAAAATCGATTTAACGGCTCTTATTTATTAAAAATAATTAATCCAGCAAACCCCGAGCTCGCAACAATATATATATATATATATATATATATATATATATATATATATGTTTTTTTTTGTTTTTTTGTTTTTTGTTTTTTGTTTTCGGTAGGAAGGTGGAAATCTTCAAAAGATACCTCTGACCGATCCAGAGGCATGCCGGGTTTTTGCCAACTAAAACCACTTCCGCCAGGCACATATTCCCGTGTGTGTACGTTTTTTTTTGGTTTCGGTAGGAAGGTGGAAATCTTCAAAAGATACCTCTAGACTGATCCAGGGGCATGCCGAGTTTTTATATTTTTTATTTGTAAGTATATATATTGTTTATTGCTGGTGAGGGCATGCTTGAGGGTCTACTCAATTTTTAGTGCTGCTCGATCGATATTAACAGGGATTAGGTTAGAAGATTCGGGGATTTGCAAGTTAGAAAAACTTTCGGCGACGTCTCTATAGACCTTTTTCCAATTAGTCTTGGAGAAGTTCGGGACAGGACTGTGTGAGTAGAGCAGTTCAAAGAAGGGAACTTTGATCGAGGTGTGAACGGAACCATGATCAGAGGGAAAGAGGAAGGATACAGTGGGGGGGCTCGTTGAGTAGACATCAGCCGACTTGAGAAAGAAGTCAATTGTTGACTGCGTCGAGTTGATGACGCGAGTGGCTGCAGTGGACTGTCGATGTACGTATATGGGTGAGATGAGAGGAGGTCCCAAAGTTGGCATCCGTATTTGTTATTCTTTATGTCGTTGAATGCTGTATGCCAGGCGTTCCAGTCTCCGCCGATTATGAATGGTGCGGGGAGACACTGTCTGATTATTTGACATATGTCAGAATCAGGGAAGTCTGGTTCTCGTGTTGGGTGGATGTAAACGGATGTTATTATTACTTTTTTGTTTTCACAAAAAAGTTTAACTGCCGTGTATTTGATATTGAAAACATTGGCGAACCTGATTTCAGTGAATTGAAGTTTATTATTTAGTAGGATGCCGGTACCTCCATGGGATCCAGTAGTTCTGGGGTTTGAAATAAATGCGTGGGGAAGGTAGTCGTGGCGCCAGCATGAACGCGAGTTCTACTACCAACCCACCACTTTCACTGATTGAATGTTCCGCCAAAAGTTAATCACCAAAGGGAGAAGAAAACATCAACCACACGAATTCCACGGCACAGAAAATGAAACACACTGATTTAGTTTATTATTATTGGTTTTATTATAGGTAGACAGTAGTCGCGATGAGTTTCTCGATTACATGCGGTTTAAAATTTTAGATACTGGTCACAGATGAGACACAAAAACTATTCCTTTATCCTGTAGTTTATTCAACTGCTTACACCTATCGTTGCGGGCGTAAAAGATTGCACTTATTAGAGTGATCAAGGAAACTGTCACATTTAACAGCATTCTAACTCCACGCACTGTTCCTAATTTTAATTTTATGGTAATTGCGGAAGGCTTAAAACTTGATTCGCGACTAGCACTCAGAGAATGAAAAACTCCCGACTATGAGGTGTACTGAGCGCGTGTCGCAGCCGTACGGACAGCGGAAGCGGCAACGACCGTGGTGGTCGGCTGATGGAAATGGACTCAACGATATTCATTGGTCGTCCAAGGGAAATTTTGGTGCATTCGCTTTTACGATGGTGATAAACGGATCTCATAGAGGAGATCGTCATGGTACACATTTATATGTGTACGTCGGTTCTTTTCATGGGTCGAAGCCATGATAACGAATCGGAAACACCAAGAAGGGGCATAATGTGCATCCATGAGATGTGTGTTCGTTGAAACAAACAAATCGAATCTCGTGGGATGCTAATGGGTTTGTGTTTGATTATGCATCGAGATAATGAGGAATGGATTCAGGGCAATTACAAAACAAGGGGAAAAGCGACCTATGCATCGTTCGGTAATGAGGGTCAGCTGGATAAATAGCAGCCACTCATTAAATGAAAAATGCGTTTAGTATACCACAAACCATATGGATTGTTTATGGTGTAGCGATTCTAACAGATACACACACAATTCACAAGCAAAAATAGTGAAGAACACCGAACGAAAAATCGAATAAGAAAAATACATCAGAACCGTATACCAAGCGATAAATAAAAATAATTCACACCAGTGGAATATACTCGAGTTTGGTAATCAAATTCTAAACACGGTCAATAGCCTGGTGTGTAACGCTTAGGTAACATTTTTTTCGTGATTCGAGCTGTCATAGCGTCAGTTCGAATCACACGATCTTCTTCACTATTATTTCAAACGCTATAATGGTATCGCCAGGAAGCCTATGGAAGAACAGCATTCTTTGTTTGCACTTGGTGCGAGTTAGGGAAATTGGGTTCAGCGTCGATTGCGCAAATTGAATGCAGTTGCTTGGTATTTTATTGCAGGGAGAAAAAGGTCGCCGGCCAATGTGTACGTTAAGAGATTTATCATACACATGGCGAAGCTGAAAAATAGACAGCGCAATGTTTATGGTCCCTGGTGAAGGTTACATAGTATGTAATCCAAATCCTCTATTATTAGGAATTCCTCTAGGGGAATCTGCCTGGTAGTCAGTTGAGCAAGAAATCTTACGGGGAATTGTATGCGAAGGGATCCATGAAAGGTAAGTTTTCTTTGACAGAGACTTTTAGGTTAAAGATTTGATCTATTTAATGTGTGAAGCATTTAAGATGCTAATGCGATTGCATTAGTGAAGTTATGAGATTGGGTGGAAGTTATGGGGGTTTTTTAGGTAAGCGAACCGTGAGGTTTGGCGGGACCGCCACAGATGATCTGATGGTACGGACCACGAGGCAGAAGCGTACTTATCGGAGGTTATATTTAGACTATTGGGAAAACCATTTAATCCTGCCCCTTACATTCATCATCATCATCATCGGCACTACAACCGGGAACCGGTCTTGGCCTTATTTAGCAAGTCCTGAGGCTTGTTAAATTTTCCATTATGATTTGTTTTTCCCGGCAAGGTTATTAGCCTTGCGCCAGAGGCTCCCCGGCGGGGAATCGAACCCCGGTCTCCCGCGTGGCAGATGGGTATACTAACCACTATACTATCGAGGAGCCTGATTAACCCCTTACCTTCTGAAATTAATCGACCTAAAAACCCTCGAGGTGTGTTGGCGAAGCAACTCGTCGACACGAATTCCTAGGAAAGGCAAGACAAGTGCCAGCACACAAGTTCCTTGGAAACAACGATCAACGGCGCGCGGATTTCAGGAAACCACGGAGGAGAACAGCATCCAAGAAAAGAGCGAATGAGAGGACGGCTGCGGGCCTATATAAGGCTAGCACATCGGCAGAGCAGCAGGAGTCGCCACAGGAACTCCTCAAGACAATAACGCCCTCCGTCCAGAGTAAATTCCGGCTCTGGAAGTACGATACGCCAATTCAAATAAATCGTTTGGCCGGCCAGCGTCGGAATATAGTCCACATGAAGAAAGGTAAGCTGAGACGTCGCCAGAGAAGGCGCCGTCCCCAGACAAGTAACAAGGTGTGTAGAGCCCTTGCTGATATTCTGTTCATTCACCACCTCCTCTCCGGATCGATCCCCTGCGCCTATCTCCTGAATTCAATTCTCAATACAAACCAAAATATCCGCCATCTCTACATTTCCCACACCTCTTTCGGCTTCAATGAACCCACATCGCGGATGCTGAGACACTAACTCCACCACGTTTGATTTTAACTTCATTCACATCTCAAGCAGATATTTGAAAAAGTTAAAGAATTTAAATATCTGGGAAATTAACAAAAGACTGCATTCCGGCAACGCTAGTTGGCACTCAGTCAGTAAACTGTTGAAATCCAGACTGCTATCACGTAACATAAAACCCCGTGTCTATAGAACCATAATCATGCCGACTGTTCTATATGGATGCGAAACATGGGCTCTCACAAAACGGGAAGAAAACAAATTCCGCGTATTCGAGAATAAAGTTCTAAGGGGTATCTTTGATGGTAAATATGACGAGGAGGCAGGACAATGGAGGAAATTCCATAACCACGAATTGGAGTAGCTATATCGCAAACCTACAATAGTGAGAGCAATCAAGTCGCGAAGATTAAGATGGGCCGGACAGGTGGCGCGAATGGGCAACTATAGGACCGTGCATAGAATTCTTGACGGTAGACCAACGAGAAAGAGACCGACCGGACGCCCGCGACGGAGATGGGAGGACAATGTTAGATTGGACCTCGAGGAGATCGGATCGGATGGTCGAATGTGGAAGAGAGCGCACAGGACAGGGAACAATGGCGGAGTCGAGTCGGTGAGGTCATGAACTTCCGGGTTCCTACAGGCCAATAAATAATAATAATAACATCTCAAGCGCCGCTTCTTCTACATTTCTCACTAACCTGCCGCCACCTCTTATCCCTCCTCTTGACGTCATAGTTAAGTTTTTACTTTAGGATAAGTTTTATCAAGGTAATTTATAAGTTCGAGTATGAGTATGAGCTTGCAGTAAGTTAATGAATGGGACGATAGACCCTTTCTGGCGCAAGGCTCATAACTTTTTCCGTAAAAATAAATTATTATGGAAAATTTAACAAGCCTTGAGACTTGCTAAATAAGGCCAAGACCGGATCCCGGTTGTAGTGCCGATGATGATGATAACAGACCCTTTAAAATTAACTTGGCTTCGGTCACTCGGTGTTGTCGATCATAGTACCTTGATATAATTTTTCTTAATATTGAGTGTACTCCTTGTTGCCTGCTATCGCACACCTACAGAGAAGGAGTAAACATCAACAACTACGCTGAAGGAAAAATGCTCGGTACAAGGACCCGTTTGCCTCCCACACAAAAAACTTATCGGACGACCTATACGTACAACTGAGTATCTTGTTTGTGTGAGATTCTCCTCATGGATTATTACACTATTAACCTATAAATAACAAAGAATCATTCGAAAGTATTGAGGGTTGAGGAGTGCAACAGACATGTTACCCTGCACCTACAATGTACAGGTATTTAGAACCATCGTACATCGATGCCTTTTCCAATTGCGTTCCCCCTTCGTTCGCAAGAAAGGTATGATATTTATCGATATCTAAAAGGAATCCATTTTTACGCGCGTATTATCGTATTATAAAAACCGAGATAAAATCGCCTGAGATTTCTTTATTTACTCTCGAAAGCCCGAACCACGATCTATGTTCTTTAAATATAGTGTTCGATTTAGATTTTGTTATTTGGATACAATGTTATTTGTTTTTCCTAAATAATTCCAGGTCCGATAAGAGAAGTCGCTATAAGGAATCCACGAAAAACACATATTAAAACATACTGAAGTATTACAGAATAAAATAGGAATACGCCCAATTATATAATATTATAAGAAATATTTACTGTGTTAAGAAAAAAAAAAGCTTGAGCACTAATTATAGAGTATCCTGCGACATGTTTGAATTATCCGTCTGCTTCAGTCTCTTTAAAAGCGTTACCTAATAAATGAAATGCATTACATAAAATCCTTCCCATAACGAAAATTGAACCACCACCCCAATAATAAACTGCTAATGGAGCACATTCTTTGTAACGGAAAACTGCTTGGGACTAATGTGTATGAAAAACCCCAGGATTGAATAAAATTCCGATTATTATTTCATAATTTATTAATGTATTATAGTATATTTGAACAAATGCACATTGAAAACCTTTGGGATATGAAAAGGAATTTTTTTTAGAAGCAAGAGAAAAGTATTACACCGAAAACGAATTCCTTTCTAATGTTTGGAATTTACGATAAAAATTGATTTCAAAATTTTAGTTACGACATAAATGCATTATTTCTTTCATTTGTTTGGAAAATTTTAGTTTGTGCTTTTGCTTCTTTTTAGTTTAGTTGGACAGTTTATTCTACTTTAAGGAGTTCGACATCGAAGGTTAGCACAGCATTTGGTGGAATAATCCCAGGGTGACCGCGGCTTCCATAGGCGTAGTCTGGCGAACAAACTAACTTGGCTCGTTGGCCTAAGGAAAGTTGTTTAACTCCTTCATCCCAACCACGGATGACTTCGCCACGACCAATAGTGAATCTGAATGGCTTTCCACGGTCGCGTGATGAATCGAACTTTGTGCCATCATCCAAAGTACCAGTGTAGTGCACCACCACTACTTGACCGGATTTTGGGAAAGTGTTTCCTATTTAATTCATTTTCATATATAATATTAGTAGTAATTTAAATGTTTAAATCCTTACCATCACCAGGGGAAATTGGAAAAATGTCTACACCCATTCTTCTCTTTTTAGTTTGAGTTGTGAATGAAAACAATATATATATATATAAAGGCACAAAAATCCAAAAGCGTGGTTAGGAGAACTTTTTCGTATGAGAGTGAAAAAATTTCTAGCGAGTATCGAAGTGAATGTACATGTGTTCTACGTTTTGGCTCTGTTCGTTAATTTCAATTCGGTTCACAATATAGTTCACTTAGCACTGTGATTATAACAACTATTATTCTCAATTTTACAGTAAATTCATTTTTACGAGAAGTTTTAACCGATGTAATATTCCGTTGGGCATTGTTTTTTTTATATTATACTTCTTCCTTTCAACAAATAATATTATACAACGGAAAGAATTGTTTTTCTTAATGAACCTTTAATTAAAATTTGTTACTAGAATCATTGCGCTAGGCTAATGTCCTTGCCCGGAAAAACAAATTATTATGGACAATTTAACAAACTTCAGGATTAGGCCAAGACTAGATCCCGGTTGTGGTGCCGATGATGATGATGACTAGAATCATTGAGCTAAAGAATATTAAGTAATTTGTATATATTGTGTTGCGGATTGGCAATTGAATGTGCTGGGATGTGCTGGAGAAATCTAGTACATTCGCAGTGTATACCAGTTGCGCGGCACCAGCTGGCCGATTGTCACCAACGATGAGGTCATAGCGTCCCTTTTTTGAATTGGCAGTTATGCCCACTGAGTCAGCCTGCAACCAACCTTCAACGGGCTCGTTACATCGGAGCAAGCATCGTCATCACGAGTAAAACGGAACAAGATGTTATGAATTGTCGTTGTTGTTAACACATTGTGACGCATATGACAATCAGTACTAGAATGTTCTAGAGTCCGAAACAGAGTACTAGAATATTCTATAAAGTAATGGAAAACTGGAGACCGTGGACAGTAGAACATTCAAGACTATGGAACGGACGGAAACGAAACGCCGAATCAGAATAAGCAAACGGTATAAATACATCGCACACAGACTATGGAGATGAGTAAGAAGTAGAAAGTCAATCAAGCGATTAGTAATGAGTAAGAAGTAATAAGTGTAGGAACGATAAGTACGGAAGCGATAAGTCAAGAAATCGTTATGTGTACGGTAAAAGTAACGGTTGTTATTAACGGACTAATAAAATGTCACATTAATTCAAAATCGATTCAACGGCTCTTATTTATTCAAAATAATTAATCCAGCGAACCCTAAGCTCGCTACAATTGGTGTCAGAAGTGGGATTAATTATTGATGAAGTAAATAAGTCTGTGAAAGTGTGTTGTAACGATGTCAGATCGACATTTGGGGGATCTTCGCGTTCCTGAGTTGAAGAAGGAACTTGAGGACCGGAACCTGGATAGCAGAGGACAGAAGCAAATTCTTCAACAGCGTCTGCAAGCAGCAATGGAGGAAGAGGGTATTGATGTTAACACATATGTATTTACGATTGGGCCAGACTGTCCGGATGGAGAAGAAACAGCGAGTCAAGATGGTGCCAATGTAACGGAGAAGAGTTTGCCACAGTTGGACATTTCGGAGATGCTCAGGATGATGATGATAAAATTAGATGCGCGAGCTGCAAAAGTGGATGCGTGGGCTGCAGACGTTAATGCAAAATTGGACGCAGGAGCTGCAAAATTGGATGCGCGAGCTACAGACGTTAATGCAAAATTGGACGCACGAGCTTTATGGCAAAATTGGATGCCCAAAGGCGTGTATGAAAGAATTCTGGGACTCGGAAGCGGAGGAATCTGAGGATGAGGAGAAATTGGAGCCACATGAAAGGAAGAAACTCAGGAAGAGCAAAGCTATGCCCGACTGCAGTGAGGAAGAGGAGGAAGATGACGATGATGTGTTATGTGAAGAACTGAAGGATCTCATCGATGATAACCCGATTGAAGAGGACGGCAGTGATGGTGAAGACACTGATGCTTCAGGCCGTTCCCCGAAACGGATTTACAATGATGATGACGAGTTGGACGACCGACTGGAAGACGGCGACTGTGACCTTATTGAAGAGAATCTTGGTTTGAATGTCGAACGCAGAAAACGTCCCAAGCGTCTGCGTCGTACACAGGACGAAGAAAGTGATGGAGAGGAACAGCACGTCGATGAAGGTTCAGGACGTGAGAATATAGCCGAACAGCTATTCGACGACGAAGACGATGTTGAACGCCGCTTTGAACGTAGTCACAGGGAAACTGAGGCGGCAAAACATTTCAATGATGATGAGGAATGGGAGTCTGATGCTGAGGATTTTATTGTAGACGACGAAGGAAGGCCAATTGCTGAGAAGAAGAAAAGACGACTTCTAGTCACTCACGCGTCATTGCAAGACAGTTTCGGTATAGATTTCGACTATGAGGATTTCACTAATTGTGACGAGGACGGATATGAATCCGAATACGAACCTAGTGAATTGCAAAGGGGTCACCTTACGGATTTGGACAATGAAATCCGTAAAACGGATATTCCTGAGCGAATGCAATTACGCGAAGTTCCGGTAACGCCTGTTCCAGAGGGACCCAACGAGCTACAAGATGAAGCTGAATGGATTTACAAACAGGCGTTTTGTAAATCAACTGTTTCCGAACAAGAGAGATCAACGGATGTTGGAGGTCGAGACCGCTATTGTAAGCCACCACATACGGGGAGAAAAATCAAGCAAGCTCTAGATTGTAGGCATAATCAACAGCTAGAGGTGCCGTTCATTGCATTCTATAGAGAAGAACACGTGAAACCAGAATTAACGTGCGACGATCTATGGAAAGTCTATTACTTCGACGCACGCTGGTGTTTACTGTCAGCTCCAAAGAACAAACCGCTCCAGTTATTTGAAAAGATGCGGAACTACCAGTTGGATACGGTTATGAAATCGACAGATGCTCCAATACCAGATGATATGCGTGTAATTAAGGATAAAGATCTAGATCGCTTACGTGATGTGCAAACTCCAGAAGAGCTTAAGAGTGTGCACATGCATTTTCTCTTATACTATTCGCATGAGATCCCTAAAATGCAAGAGGAATTTCGTCGTCAGGAAAAGGAAGAATGGCGGCAGGCCAGAGCTGAGGCGAAAAGGAGAGCAGTAGAAAATTTGGAAGAAGGTCAAGAACTTCCACCGCCGAACGCCAAGATGAAAGTGGTACATCGTGACCGACTGGCGGCTTTTGTTGGCCCGGGAGACCAGTGAACTTAGTTCAGGACGAACTAATCTAGGCGGAGGGTAGTGTGACGCATATGATAATCAGTACTAGAATATTCTAGAGAGTCCGAAATAGAGTACTAGGATATTCTATAAAGTAATGGAAAACTGGAGACCGTGGACAGTAGAACATTCAAGACTATGGAGCGGACGGAAACGAAACGCCGAATCAGAATAAGCAAACGGTATAAATACATCGCACACAGACTATGGAGATGAGTAAGAAGTAGAAAGTCAATCAAGCGATTAGTAATGAGTAAGAAGTAATAAGTGTGGGAACGATAAGTACGGAAGCGATAAGTGAAGAAATCGTTAAGTGTACGGTAAAAAGTAACGGTTGTTATTAACGGACTAATAAAGTGTCACATTAATTCAAAATCGATTCAACGGCTCTTATTTATTCAAAATATTTAATCCAGCGAACCCTAAGCTCGCTACAATATTTATTGAATGTTCAATAAACTAATTCAATCTCTTTAAAAGGTAAATTTCTCGAGTCGTTTTCTTCTTCCATCTGCCTTGTTCGTGCAAAGACCAACCGAATTGAAATACGCAATCACTGGCGTAATTGAATTGCATCACACTCAGGACAGTAGTTCGCGAGAATCACCATTATCACTCATCGGTGGACGCAGCCTTCATCCTAACGGTTGTTTCCCATTACATTTTCTGGTCCTTCGAGCCGGATCCAGTGCTGATTGGATCCACTCATCGCCGCCCAGTTCGCGGCACAACACACCCAGGCAGCTCAACATCAGCAACAAGCTGAACATACGTAACAACAATTCAACCCTATTAAGGAAGGATACAAATAGCCATTGCTCGTTGTGACCGTCCATCGGCGGCAATCGGCGTAAAGTCCTCTAAAGGAATCAACACCGGATCCAGCAACCTGTGAATCTAATCCATCGCCGCCCAGTTCATGGCAAAACACTCAAGACTCAGCAACCTGTGAGTCTAATCCATCACCACCCAGTTCATGGCAAAACACTCAACTCAGCAACCTGTGAGTCTAATCCATCTCCGCCCAGTTCGTGGCAAAACACACCAGATCCAGCAACCTGTGGATTTAATCCATCGCCGCCCAGCTCGCGGCACCACACACCTGAAGAACAACACGACAACAGTGAAGATAGCTCAGTGAAAATAGTTCTGGAGAAACAGGAAGCGAACACAAACGAAATGCCGGCACCAATGACAGTTGAGTGGAAAGCAACAAAGGCTGCATTGGTCAAACGCCGAAGACTCGCCAAAGCAGAACATCTGACTGAACGCAAACATCAAGAAGCCGAAGAGGAACGTCTGCGCCAAGCCACTGGGGAAGTAAGCAGGCGCAACCAGGAAGAAAAGCCTAAACGCAAGAAAGCTGAGGAAAAAGAAAGTAGAAACGCCTGGCGTGCCAACGGGCCCACCCACTAACCTAGTCGATATGTCGGATCTGGACACCGATGCAGAAAATGACGAACCGCTACAAGCAGTCAAAAGAACGAATCGCCGACCAGATCACTCTATAGTAAAGGGAGAAGACGACCTGCCGAAGCCAAGTCCACTACAGCAACGAATGCTGGCGATATCCGGACAAAACATTGATGAATTCCTGAAAGAATGGGAAAGTGTTCATCAGAAAAGGGAAATAGTGGCCGACCCTGAGCCTAACAACAGTGAAAGGGACGAGGAACGTGATTCGAGTCATTCGAAACCCCACAATGATGCTCCTCGGACGGGTCCACGTGTAGCCATCCCCCCGCCAGCAAGTCTTTCGCCGCCAATGGGGTTCCAGCCACCCCTACGGCGCCCGGAAACACCACCGGGACTTGGGGGGCAAGGGACAACTAAGTCCAACAAGGATAGAGATAACCAAACGCGCACTCCGCGCCGAATGGGAGGTCATCTCCAGGCGGCACCACGACATCTTCTTCACGGCGACACCGGACTATCAACAACATGAATACTTCGCGGAGGATTTTATCGGCGAGACTGAGGAAATATACCTCGAGGAACAGACGAAGCTCCTCGTTACTTAGGATCCGTGCCAGAACTAACGCCAATGCCTCCCACGAAGGCGCCTTCAACTGTTCCAGCAACAGTAGCCGGCCCAATGACCAACTAGCCCCGTGTCCCGATACACAGAACACCGCCGGCACCCCCAAGGCAACAGGCTCGCTGCACATTCTGCAGGGCCTCACATACTATCTACGCTTGCGAGGGCTTCCGGTCATTCACACCCGGCCGTCGGAAGTCCTTCGCACAACAAAGGAACTTGTGCTTCAACTGCTTGGGTCGCCACCGTCTACGCGACTGCCACTCCAGCAAGATGTGCCGTCGATGCCAGCGGAGACATCACACCTTGTTGCATGTCCAGACCATCGCCATCGGCGGGAAAATCTCACCGCCGCTCCAGGCCAAAGGATCCGCCCCCCGGATCGACCGTCATGAAGGGGCCTGCGCACATACAGTCTTCACAGCATTCCGCGTTGCTGCCAACAGCCAAAGTCATCGTGACGTCGGAGAATCAACAGAGGATTGAAGTCTGTGCTCTGCTGGACCCCTGCTCCAGTGGCACCTTCGTCACTCGCCCGAAGGTTGCACCTCCGACGTCAAGCATCATCCGTCTCCACCTACGGTGTTGGGGGCACTCGTGGCCTTGCCAGCAGAACTCAAACTACCATCAACATCACTTCTCGCCTCCACGGCTCGAGACAATGGACACTGAGGCCCTTCGTCCTGTCAGGGCTATCAGTGTATGCACCACCACCACAATCAGCGACGAGGGATCTCTCGTTCATAGCGGATCTGGAGCCTGCCGATCCGAACATCGCCTCCACCGACTAGGTGGACATCATCCTTGGGGCAGACAAGTACCCCAACACCATCCTCGAAGGTCTAAGGAATGACCAACGTTCCGGCCTCGTCGCGCAGGCCACTGAACTGGGATGGGTGCTAACAGGCGCAGCACCCACCATATCATCCAGCCTAAAGGTGACAAGGACTGTCACCAGCCATCATATGGCCATTCCTCGTGGGTTGCGAATTTACAACTCCGACCCAGAGGAACTAGTCGACCTTGCGACTGATGATCGCAGCTCCCATCAGAAAACCAAAAGGAGGTCTCGCCGGCATCGGCCCCTGGGGCCACCCACGAGGCCCATGCAACTACCAGCCACCGACCACTTGCGCGACCCAACTACCAGATATACCCCCCGCCCGCTGAACCACTGCAGGGGCAAGAGGCAATCGAGGAACCAGCAGTTTACCCACCCGAAGGTCTCAAGGCAGACCACCGAATCCCAAGGAAGCTCCAAGTCAACCACTCAGGAAATTCACCAACGCACCTGCCCACCCCCAAAATGCAACATCGGTGACCAGTCGGGTCGCCACTTGAACACTTCAAGGCATCGCACCACACCCAGGACACCACGTGGTCAAGCTCCTGCCCAGGTCCAAAACTACCCAGGCCAACCGCCACCACGTGTAGCCACCACAACAGGACCAGGACCGCGCAATGCCCCGCTTGGCGGGCGGCGCTCCCCAGCAACCAGCGGTCTCTCGAACTCCAACAAGAAAGCACGCCTCTCAGTGCATCAACAGAGGGTGCACTCCAACGACTCCGGGAGGTACTTGGCCCGTGACTGCCATTCCGCCAGGCCACGCGGACAGTGCCAGGGACGACATCGCACCAAACTCCACGCGACAGCCACACACGCCAACGGCCGCATCCCGCCGGCTACTAACTTCGGACGGGCGCCAACGGGCGCATCACCTTTCAACAGCACTGGCCTCGATATAGCGAGACACATCACCAGTCATCACGTGGTCATTGATCGTGGGTTGCGACCTTACAAATCCGACCCAGATCAATTGGCCGGTTCCGTGACCACAAAAGTTACCGGACGCCTTCAGTGGAAAAGATCATCCTGTTGCCATCTACCCTACGGGCCATCCCAGACCGCCAAGCCTTCGGCGCTCCTCAGGGCGGGCGGCCCCGTCCCAAGCGACCATCCACGTGAAAGTGGACATCAACATCCGACCACCACAGACACAACGACCAAAACCAACCGCCACGAGCGGACCGCACACTCTCGGCCCCTACTCACAGTCCTCTGGAACAAAATGGTTCGCCAATGATTGGCGAAGGCGGGCGGAATGTTGCGGATTGGCAGTTGGATGTGCTGGGATGTACTGGAGAAATCTAGTACATTCGCAGTGTATACCAGTTGCGCGGCAGCTGTCACGGACCAGCTGGCCGATTGTCACCAACGATGAGGTCATAGCGTCCCTTTTTTGAATTGGCAGTTACGCCCACTCAGTCAGTCTGCAACCAACCTTCATCGGGCCCACACCATCGGAGTTAACATCACAGGTACCAGTTCATCGCAATAAGACAAAGTGTATCCGAATTGAATAATAAGAGAAATAAAAGTTAATCTCAAGGAATAAAGTTCTCGGACTTTGGTTTTGTGTGGTTCCTCGCTGCTTTTTCATTGGGTTCCTCTCGTCAAGGGAACAGTGGACAACTCCAAACACTACTACAACATCAGGACTTGCTAAATAAGGCCAAGACTGGTTCCCGGCTGTGGTGCCGATGATGATGATGACTAGAATCATTGAGCTAAAGAATAATAAGTAATTTGTATATATTGGGTTGTACCACATGAAATGTTGCTCACCCATGGTATTCCCCATACTTGGCCCCAGCGACTATTATCTGTTCCTAAACCTTAAGCGTTGGCTCCAGGAAAAGAGATTCAGATCAAATGAGGAAGTCATTCACCGAAACTGAGACGTATTTCGAAGGCTTGGAGGTTTCATACTACAAAGACGGCATCGATATGTTGGAAATCCGCTCTACCAAGTGTATCGCCCTCGGATGAAACTATTGGGTTGTACCACATGAAAAGTCCGATTTTATAGTAAACATTTTAAAGCCAATATTATTTTTCCCTACATTTTTATTCAAGCAAAATAGGATCCGTTGGCATCTATGACATTCTTCCAACGTGATACAGGGTCAAATATTCCTGTGCGATGAAGGTGTGCGTTTTTCGTTGGCCGCCGATGGACAGTCACAACGAACAATGGCTGTCGAACTCGTTCGGCACAAAAGGGGAGAGAAAAGCGCGGTCAAGGTATAAGAACACGTGACCAATTGAGCGAAAACCAATTAATATCAAGTTATTCTTTATTGTAATGTTTCATGTTTAAGGAGCGTTATAATACACAATGAATTGTAAGTTTGGTTAATTGCAACGTCTGGGAATAACGTGTTGTTCCGTTTAACTTCTGCTGATGATGCTTGCTCCGATGTTGGTTGCAGACTGACTAGTGGGCATAACTGCCAATTCAAAAAAGGGACGCTGCTGACCTCATCATTGGTGACAACCCGCCAGCTGGTCCGTGACAACTGCCGCGCAACTGGTATACTGCGGAGGTACTAGATTTCTCCAGCACATCCCAGCACATTCAACTGCCAATTCGCAACACTTGTAATACTGTTATGTCAGCCTTATATTCGGACAGGGCATCGGCTAGCTGCTGCGCAGCTCGAGCTCTGTATACTAAACGGACGTTCCATGAGAAAGTTCTTAAATCGTTTCGCCATTTTCGTTTCCGTGATCATCGTCGTGTATACGGCCCATATCCGAGGCTTGTTAAATTTATCATAATAATTTGTTTTTCCGGGCACGGTTATTAGCCTTGCGCCAATCTTTCTCAGGATGTCGCTCCCTGCTTTGGTTTACTACTTGGCGGGTGTCAAAGTAGCTATCCAGGGGTGTCACGTGGAGACTGCGTGTCAACTTGGATTGAACAGGGACAAGGATCGTCCTTTTGTTCTAGGCTGAGTTGGACGATAGTGAAGAGCGAGTGATTCGAACCGACGCTATCACGGTTAGAATAACTAAAAGATAAAACCAAAGCTCAACCCATCAGGCCACTGCCGCTTATGGTGAATTTGATTTCTAAACTCAAATACACGCGACTAATGTGGTAATGGTATATTATTGCTATGGTATACGGCTTTAATGGATATGCTTTTGGTGGTGTTGTTTTTCACGAGTCGTGTGTGTATCTGCTAGAAACGCCACACTTCTATTGCCGCCCGCGGAAGTCCTTTTTGAAATAGTGGTTTACTTTAACTACTGTAGAACCGCCATTTGGTAAAAATTGCCAATAAAAAAAAATTGTTTTTACCTCAAAGTTGCTCAAATATAATGATATATTTTTGTATAGCTTTCATCTCAAAAGTCTTTGCGAACAAATCATGAAACGCCTTTGTTTTTTTGGGCGGGGGCATAAGCCGGAAATAACCCCTTAAGCAAGCAATGGTTGGTTAAGTGAAATTCAGAACCTCTCCAAAATAAAAATTTATTCCCCTTAAGTATGGTTACCTCGATTCCTTGACCGGTGTCGTTTTTGATATAGGTCGATGGGTTCAAAGTAATTTTGTAGTATTTTTTGAAGTTACCTATCTGAATGTAACCGACAATTTTTAAATATATTAAATTCGATGTGACAGAAATAAAACAGTTATAATATATGTGGTATACATTATAAACGTAGCCAACTTCACATGACTTCGAGAATAATGGCTTCATATTAGTTATTCATCTTGCTTGTGGTTGAATGAGAGTTCCGGGGTATAATAGAAATTGTTTGGATCGGACATTGTTTTGTGCGATTTTCAGTTTAAAGATTAACCAACCCAGTTAATTGCTGTGTGGTAAACCATTTGTGTAATTCTTTAGACTTTCTAAAGATTGATTTACTTTACGAAACGAAGAAAATAACAGGTAGTTTACGATTCAATTTACTATTGTTTTTCATTTTCGACAATAAGTTATTATTTATTAATTTGTTTCCCTTTTGATTT
This sequence comes from Microdon myrmicae, assembly GCA_963931805.1. Taxonomy (NCBI): domain Eukaryota; kingdom Metazoa; phylum Arthropoda; class Insecta; order Diptera; family Syrphidae; genus Microdon; species Microdon myrmicae. Next base: position 151,874,811 of record OZ007497.1, on the reverse strand, counting down.
CGACCTCATTTTCGTTTTTGTAGTTTCTTTTTTGGTTGTAAAGTACACCATTTCTTTTAGATAGTTGAACCGTCATTAGAAAGTGGGCTGCGCTATTATCATTTTAATTTATTACCAACATTGTTTTTGTATCGAAAACACCGGATAGCGAATATGGTTGTGCTACAAAGAATTTGGAACTGGGAGTTTATAGACCAACTATCCAGCAACAAGTTTATTTTCTCATTCGTTTAAATTCTTTTCCAATCTTGTATTCAATTATTTCCTTTTTTTTTCGTTATCAACTTCAGTTCATTTTATCGATATAATGTAAAACCCATGTTTTTCTGCATATATTATATTTAAATCATATCTTGACTTTTATCTTATTGCCACTTTCAATGGTAATAAGAAAATGATTCATTTTCAATTAAATGAAAAGTCGAATTATTTGGACTCTTTCCGGCTTCAGAATTCTGGAAAGGCAATGTAGTCGTGATGGAATATTTTTGGGAATTTGCGAGTGGAAATTCGGCGTAGCTCTAAAGTCAATCAAGATTTTAATTATCATTTTTTTGATTGTCGTACTTTTGATTTTGAGTTAAATTGCAAGTAATGCCGGAATAACGAAAGAAAGATGGTAATATAGCAGTTGAAAGTGGGGATAATTGTAAGAACATGCAATGTTACTTTCCGGACTTTATTTAGGCTTCTTTTTCGGTTTTATCTGTAAAAATTAAGTGAGCTCTCAGTGACATTAAGACTATGGTCCGTTATTAAGTAATTATATTGAGAAGTTGGGTATAAATGCTTCGTTTTTCCAAGTCTTCGAAGCGTAGCCGTAGTTTATTCTAAATCACAAGGGCTTTGCGATCGCTATGGTAACACGATTGGAAAATGCTTTCTTTTTTACCGCCACGTAGCCACATTAATCCATTACGTTTTTGTGTAAGATGGACGACTGTGTCGTATTTCAATTTCTCATAATATATGTAACAAAACAAGTGTTGAAAAGTTCGAATATAAGAACATGTTATATATGTCCTGGCTCCATTGGAACCGCCGAAATCATTCACATAGACGACGATTATTAGCCCAGATTTGGGATGAAAAGAGGTGGATTATCTATATCCATAGTTAGTACTGGATTAGTGCATAGAATGTCTCTAGCTACTACGAGATGCAATTTTTTATTGCGAAGGAGGAAATTATACAAGACCCATCAGGCTTCAATAAAGTAATACAAATCAGTGGCGTATTTGGCGTCTGGTATCTGCGTTTTTGTGTTGCGTCAAAGGGTGTGTGATTATCTCAACCTTCCATGGGCCCGAGCCTCTGGTATCCACGGTTTACGGACTTATATGTAACAACCTTGTCCCACACACCTTTCTCGTGGGGTTGGTTAATATTTGAGATAAGAGCAAACAATTTTATTTTCACACCCTATGACAATCTTATTTCGAATAACACATAATTCAAATGTTGAAATGGTTTGTGAACGACGCTTCAGTAGAATTCAGATTTCGCTTTAATCTATTGAGATTACTGAAAAACGACACTTTTTTTAAAGAATTTTCTACTCTGTTATTTTAAGCAATTAAAAAATCATTTGAAAGGTTTATTCTACACATAATTAGGTATAAAAATAATTCTTATTTTTATTGTAGCGAGCTTAGGGTTCGCTGGATTAATTATTTTACTAAATAAGAGCCGTTAAATCGATTCTCTTTGCAAACACTTTATTAGTCTGTTAATAACAACCGTTCCTTGATACTTCGCTTCTTTACTTATCGCTTCCTTACTCTCCCTTTCTTACTGCTCGCGTCTTTGACTGCTTACATCTTCGTACTTCTTGATCCGCGTGCGACGTATTTATACCGTTTTTCCTCATTCTGATTCGGTGTTTCGTTACTGTCCGTACCATAGCCTCGAATTTTCTACTGCTCATAATCTCCAGTTTTCCAGTACTTTCTAAAATATTCTGGTACTGATTGTCATATGCGTCACACTACCCTCCGCCTAGATTAGTTCGTCCCGAACTAAGTTCACTGGTCTCCTGGTTAACAAAAGTCGCCAGTCGGTCACGATGTACCACTTTCATCTTGGCGTTCGGTCTTCGCTGAATCCTATAGACAACGTCGTTAATTCGTGTGAGAATCTTATACGGTCCTTTCCAATGATTCTGCAACTTCGGAGTCCTTCCTTTTTGCCGATGAGGCCACACGTTATCGCCTGTATTAAATCTGGATGCGTTGGCTCGAACGTCGTACCTTGTTTTCATCCTGTCACTTGATCACCTTGATTTGCTTTCGAACCAAATGATGAATCTCATCGATGCGATTTCTCCATTCGGCTACGTAGTCTTCGGTCTTATATATGGCGTTTGGAGGTATTCCGAATCGCAGATCGGCTGGTAATCGTATCTCTCGTCCAAATATAATTCTTGCTGGAGAATGGCCTGTCGTCTCTTGATTAACCGATCTATAACTCATGAGAAATGTGTACATATTTGTCCCAATCTCGTGGGTGAACGACCTTCGATAAATGTTCTTTTCTTTCGACCATTCCGTCTGACTGCGGATGTAAGGGTGTGGTCCTGTTTTTCCTTAGGCACAGTGCCACACAAATGCCTTGAATTATCTGTGATTCGAAGTTTCGGCCTTGATCGGAATGAAGCTCACAGGGAACTCCATATCTGCTGATCCAATTATTGATAAGCTGCTCAATGACGGAATTGGAAGGACTTCCACCCACTTGCTGAAGTAATCCATGATGACCAATATGTATTTGTTGTCTTATCTTATGTGAAGCCAGTAGAATCGAGATCATAATTTTGAAAGTGTCTTATTAACTCCCAGATGTCCACCGGGGGCCCCGTCGTGCATTTGTGTTAGTACATCCTTCACTTTTGATGGTGGGACTAGAATCTGCATTCGATGGGACTTTCCGTCCGCGGCTTCCCATTTACGCTTTAGAATTCCATCTTCCACCAGCAAGGAATTCCATTGTGTCCCATATGCTTTAAATGTTCCACTGTTGTCGGAAATATTGTTCCAAGTTGGTCGCTCGTTCTTTTCTTTTTGTTCCAGGATTAGCGACATATCTTCATCCTGAAGTTGAGCTGCGCGTATAGCATCACTCGTCCACCCATCTAGTACTTCTACTTGTACATTTCGGAGGTCGTACGCCTCTTGTTTTTCTTCCGCTCTATGACAATATTTACAATCTGGCTTACATGGTCTTCTTGATAGAGCATCAGCGTTATTATGCACCTTCCCTTGCTGAATTGAGCTTATCATTGATACGGGTGCACATTCTGCGATTAACTCTCCTTTTCTTATTGCGACCGGCTCCTTGGACGCATTTAGTACTCTGACAGGTACAATGTGCTTCTTCACCTCAGGTTGGTCCATTGATAGTCTCCTCTTATGATTAGCGCATGAACAACAAGTCTCACTTGATGTTTCATTCATTCGTCGACGTTCCTTACAGTCAACAGATATGTGGCCGACTTCCCCCCATTGTCCAACACTTCATATCAGGTCTCGGCGTTCTCCGCTGTACATGCCCGATTCTTTGGCAGGAACATTCCTGGCCGGACATTTCTCAGACTCTATATGTACTCCTGGTAGCCAGTTTAGCAGATTCATATGCCAATGCGAACGCCAGTATTTCATTAGTCGTCTTCTTTCCTGCCAAACGAACGGCTTGTTGCAAGTCCCGATCTTGGAGTGCATTTATAAATGTATCCATTGCTACCTCATTCAGAAATTCCTTAGTCATATTTGAATAAGACAAGTTTGCCAATCGCTCAGTGACTGCCTGCAACTGTTGAAGATTTTCTCCAGGTTTCTGCGTTCTGCTCCGCAGTTGCATGCGGCAGACCTGCTGCATGTGGTTGTCTCCATACCTAGCTTCAAGGCCGTCTCTTGCCGCTTGGAAATCTGTTTGCTTCTCTGCTGGTATGGTTTGTAGCAATTCTGCAGCCGCCCCGCGGAGTGACAAGATTAGTGATATTGACTTTTGCTCATCCGACCACTTATTATAATTGGCCGCGGCGTCAAACCGACGTATAAATACGGAGAGAGGTCCCGTTCCATCGAAGGTTGGCGGTTGCATCCTTGTACCTTTGTAGTCATGTTGATTGCTAGGCGATGTCTTATGTCTCTCAACACACTCAAGTCTCTTTTCGATTTGCGTTATTTCATCGGTGACTTTCTTAAATTCAGCTCGTTTTTTAGATCCAGATTTTCTACTTCGTTTCGAATTTCTTCTTTAAAGTGTTGAAAATTACATGTCATCCACTGCGTTTGGGCATCCAACTTTGCATTAACATCTGCAGCTTGCGCATTGAATTTTCTCATCATCATCCGAAACATCTCCGAAATGTCGAACTGTGGCGAACTCTTCTCCGTTACATTGCCACCATCTTGACTCGCTGTTTCTTCTCCATCTGGGCAGTCGGGCCCAATCGTAAAAACATATGTGTCGACATCAATACTCTCTTCCTCCATTGCTGCTTGCAGACGCTGTCGAAGGATTTGATTCTGTCCTCTGCTATCCAGATTCTGGTCCTGAAGTTCCTTCTTCAACTGAGGAACGCGAAGATCCACCAAATGTCGATCTGACATCGTCATAACACACTTTCACAGACTTATCTACTTCACCAATAATTAATCCCACTTCTGGCGCCAATTGTAGCGAGCATAAGGTTCGCTGGATTAATTATTTTAATAAATAAGAGCCGTTAAATCGATTCTCTTTGCAAACACTTTATTAGTCTGTTAATAACAACCGTTCCTTGATACTTCGCTTCTTTACGTATCGCTTCCGTACTTATCGCTTCCTTACTCTCCCTTTCTTACTGTTCGCGTCTTTGACTGCTTACATCTTCTTACTTCTTGATCCGCGTGCGACGTATTTATACCGTTTTTCTTCATTCTGATTCGGTGTTTCGTTTCCGTCCGTACCATAGCCTCGAATTTTCTACTGCTCATAGTCTCCAGTTTTCCAGTACTTTCTAGAATATTCTAGTACTTTGTTTTGGACTTTCTAGAATATTCTGGTACTGATTGTCATATGCGTCACATTATTTTAGGTACAAAATGATGACGTGCCGCGAGTCAAGTGCTAACTTTTTTTTTTTTTGACAGATCAAACGGTGTGCAGCATAACGACCCTCCAACATCACTTAAAATAAGAAGAAAAAAAATGTTTCATCATTATGAGTTTTTCTAAAAAAAATGCCACTAGTTTAAACAAAAAAATGAATTTCCGATAAAAAATCGACTTTAAATTGTTTATAAAAAATGTAATTGTTAATTAATCATTAGTCCCTGTGTACCGGCCTAGATAGTTTATCCATGAAGCTAGAGTTGAAATTTCAAGTCGGTCGAATAAAAATTGCCCGAGTTATGTTGAACACCAACTTGAAAAACATGGTTTTGAGAAAAACGCGTTTAAAGTTTTAGAACGTGTTTACAGTACGAAATTTATGAAATACGTGTTTGTCAATTCTTTTTTACCTTTACTCTGCTATCCCAGGATCATACAGTATCCCTCCCACGTTCATATTTTCTTCTTGTGCTTCTTTTCTAAGCGATGTTGTTTGATCACGAGCGTCTTTTCGATTTTGCGATACAGAGCGGTTAGCGGCTATAACTTGGTGCTCATCGATTTCAACACAGAAATTATAGGTCTCATAGATGACTTTTAACCCCAAAACTTTCATTACAGACAGTATTCCGTGAAAACCATCGTTGTACGTTATCACAGGAAGATTAGTTGCTACGAATGATTTTGCCATTTGATATTGTTTTAACCGCTATAGACCCAACAACGGAATTGACACTTTCATTTGTATTCTCTGTGTAACCTCCAAGGAATCGGGAGAGTAAATCGTTGCTAGAGAGATCTTCATACACAGGATTGATAGCATTAAACACTTTAATTGTTTCATAATCTGATCATTTTTTAAACATGATTTACCATACTTATTATATGCTTAAGTACATATTTTAAAAAATACCTACTGAGTTTTAAAATTAAAAAATAATTAAAATAATTACTGCAGGTACATGGGTGGACTGAAAGGTTTCCGACCTAACAAAGATACAAGACATTTTTTCTTAAAATTTATTTTTATTTTTCTACATAGTCTCCTTGTAACTCTACACACTTATCCCAGCGATGCTTCCATCTCTCTAACCCGTCCAAATACTACTCGGCGTTTTTTTCTGCAAAATAATTGTTCACGAAAGTCAGAACGCAATTTTTAGATAAGGGAACAAAAAGAAGTCGCTTGGGGCTAGACCTGGTGAGTAAGGCGGGTGGTCAAAGGTCAAACCCTAATTCGTGGATTTTCGCCATGGCAACAGCTGAGGTTAGCTCCTCGACAGTATAGTGGTTAGTATACTCGCCTGTCACGCGGGAGACCGGGGTTCGATTGCCCGCCGGGGAGCCTCTGACGTAAGACTAATGACCTTGCCCGGACAAAACAAATCATTATGGAAAATTTAACAAGCCTCAGGACTTGTTAAATAAGGCCAAGACCGGCTTCCGGTTGTAGTGCCGATGATGATGAACAGCTGAGGTCTGAGACGGTGCGTTGTCTTGGTGAAACAGGATTCTCTTTTTCTGCAAATGTGGCCGTTTGTCCGCAATTTCTGCCTTCAGTTGGTCAAGTAATTATGCGTAGTATGCTCCTGTAATGGTTTTTCCTTTTTGAAGATAATCGATTAAGATAACTCCATGACTATCCCGAAAAACAGTCGCCATAACTTTCCCAGCCGAAAAAAACAGTTTTTGCTTTTTTTGGAGCCGTTTCCCCCTTTGCAGTTCACTGTTTTGACTGTATTTTTGTTTCGGGCGTATAATGGTGTATCCAAGTTTCATCGGCACTAATTAATCGGCGCAAAAACTGCGTTGCATCGTGCATGCCATATCACACTTGCATATAATAACTAGGGCAATCCATTTCGATGATCAATTTTGCATCTCATCTCGTACTTGCATTGTTACACTACAGCTAGGTTATGAACATAGTCAGATAACATATTTAATGCTTTTGTTTTTTGCCACAGCAGCAAGAATCAATACCTGTGGCACAATTTTCATGCTGAGGCTTGTTATCCGTTGAAAGTTTGTGGTAAAGAGTGGACCATATTTCTTTGCGCATTTTCTTTACTGAGCCCCCGCTTGGTAGAAACCTTGACGTGGTGCGGGGGCTTAAACTACAATGAATCACTCAGGCTATGCTGACGGGAGCATATGCTTCCAGTAGAGCCACCCATGTCAAACAGGCTAGCGAGGAGTAACACACAAAGATCTACCACCCCTAATCCGGGGTGTTACGCGTCACCGTGCCCATTGGATGGTTTGCAGCCAGGGGTATACCGGCTGTATTATAACGGCGCCTCTCTGACACCGGGTCGAATCAGAGCAGTAAGCAGACCTTACCATACCAAAGAAGGGCTCTGATGTGACGGACTATTTCAAACCCCAACACTCGTGGGAACAAAAATGAATAATCAATATACAAAAAACAATCTCATGAAAACCCGGTAGGGGTAGGTGTGATGACCCTACACTACCATAAGGGAACAAATCATCAAGAAAACACCGCCTCGGCAAAGAGAAGACGTAGGGAAAAACGGAAAAAGCGGGATATACGCGTCGGCACGTGGAATGTTCGAAAGTTATATAAACCAGGCGCGATACAGACTGTCGTAGAAAACGCGAAACAATATAAAATGGACATCGTCGCGCTTCAGGAAGTTCGACTCCCACATCAAGTAATCGAAACCAATGGGTTTACACTGGAGTGGAAGGTACCGATACACATAACCTCGGAACTGGCTTCATCATAAGCAAGAAGATTACGCCGCATGTAAAAGATGTGCAATTTATTAATGACCAAATGTCGGTGCTAAAAATACAGGCCCCATGGTACAATTATGTATTTATAAACGTACACGCCCCAACAGAATCTACCGATGAAGAAACGAAGGACACATTCTACGAGACCCTAGAGAAAATATTTGATGGGATCTCATCATTCGATGTTAAAATCCTCCTCGGTGACCTCAATGCGAAAATTGGAAAGGAAGACATCTTCCAACCAACTATAGGTAAAGAGAGCCAAACGACGTTTCAAATGATAATGGAATTCGAATTATCATGTTCGCAGCGTCCAAAGATCTGGTAGTGAAAAGCACGATGTTCAAGCACAAGCAAATCCATAAAGCCACATGGATATCACCCGACGGCGTAACGCGTAACCAAATAGACCACTTCCTCATAGACAAAAGACACCACTCGAATATCCTTGACGTAAGATCATATAGAGGAGCAGATTGCGACTCCGATCACCTTTTAGTGATGGGCAAAATTAGAAGTCGGCTCGCAGCCAACCTACATGGACAGTCACGGGAGACGAGCAAAAAGTTCGAGATTGATAAACTAAAAGACCTACGCAAAAGGGCTGAATATCAAGACGAACTAACGAATAGATTTAGCATCCTAGAGAATGGGAGTAGTGAGGAAGAGGAAGCCAATAGTGTGGACACTAAATGGGCTTCGATCAGAGACACAATCAAACAAACAACCCAAGAGGTATTAGGATTTAAGAAAACAACTAAGTCCAAACCTTGGTTTGACGATGAGTGCAGGGCAAAGATCGAACAACGTAAACGAAAAAATCTTAGAAAATGTCAGACCAAAGAATATCAGAGGCATGTATGCGGGCATAAAATCTATTAGAAATGGCTACCGAGGGAGAGCCAAAATAATCCGAGACACAAACGGTTGTTTGTGACAAGGAAGTCATTTCGGACGAATGGAAAGCCTCAATAGTCATCCCCATTTTTAGAAAGGGCGACAGATCTGACTGCGAAAACTACAGAGGAATATCATTGCTCCCAACCACATACAAAATATTAACAAATGTCATACTGGCAAGAATCACACCGTACGCAGAAGAAATATTAGGAGACTACCAATGCGGATTCCGTCGGAACCGGTCAACAAGCGACCAAATGTTCACAATAAGGCAACTACTGGAAAAGAAGTGTGAATACGGAGAGACAGTTCACCAACTGTTCGTTGACTTCAAGACAGCCTACGACTCAGTCGCAAGGCAAAGACTCTACCATATTGTAGTTGAGCTGGGGATCCCAGAAAAATATGCCGCCCTCATTCAAATCTGCATGAACGAAAACAAAGGGCGAGTTAGAATAGAAAACCACCTCTCAGAACCATTTGAAATCCGGGACGGGCTAAAACAGGGGGATGGCCTCTCACCATGCCTTTTTAATCTTGTCCTCGAGTATGTTATCAGAAACGTACAAGACGACATCACGGCCGGATCATCCCTGAACGGGGTCACACAAGTGCTCGCATATGCAGATGACATCGCCGTTCTGGGCGATAATCTCGAAACTGTAAGTAAAAACTGTGAAATCATCATGCAAGCAGCAGAAAAGGTGGACCTAGAAATAAATGAAAACAAAACAAAATACATGATTACGGCGAGAGCAGGTGGGACCTCAGAGAACACATATAAACGTCAGAGGCAAGATATTTGAAAATGTCAAAGAATTTAAATTCCAGAAACGAAATGTCGAAGGAAATTAACAAAAGACTACACTCCGGCAACGCTAGTTGGCACTCAGTC
>OZ007497.1:151537659-151860159 GCA_963931805.1 Microdon myrmicae | reverse complement strand
GCGCAAATGCAAGAAATACTTAATATAAAATTTGGAAACCCTTGTATTTGAAAATCCATTTGGAACTTTGTGATGTTAATTTTTTTTCTAATTAAAACAATTTTAAAATCAATGACTGAATTTTAGTTTTTGCTTTTACATCAACTTAATTCTTACTATCGATTTCCATAAACTAGTTGAATTAATTGTTTAACAACAATGGCGCTAATATCTTGCTAAGTCTCTATGTGTTATTACGGGACAAGTTGAAATAGGGTCCTAATTTTTATGTTTATGTATTTATTTATTATTAATAAGTAATTCAAAATTACATATCAATAAATTAACATAAAGAGCCTAGCTGCTGAGACATTGGCTCTGTACTTTTAAATTATAATTTGATTTTTAGAATTCATATAAACTGATCTATATTTTCTATGTTGTCGGGGGTAGGATCTTCGAGAATTTTATAAATGTCTATATTACGAAATAGACGGTCTCTTAAAAGTTTCAGATGAGGACAGTCTTTTAGTATATGAATAACTGTAAGTGTTGTGTTGCATTTTTGGCAGATTGGGGGTGTGTCTTTGTTGAACAGGTAAAGATGCCTAGCGAACGTATGACCTAATCGTAATCTCGCGAAGTTTGTGATTTTATTATTATTTATTGGCCTGTAGGAACGCAGAAGTTCCTGACCTCACCGACTCGACACCACCATCGTTCCCTGCCCTGTGCACTCTCCTTCCACGCTTGACCATCTGATCCGATATCCTCATGGTCAAACCTAACATTGTCGTCCCATCTCCTTCGCGGCCGTTCTATCGGTCTCTTTCCCTTTGGTCTACCGTCAAGAATTCGACGCATGGTCCTATCGTTGCCCATTCGCGCTACATGCCCGCCCCATCTTAATCTTCGCTACTTGATTACTCTTACTATTGTAGGTTTTTGGTATAGCTCTTCCAATTCGTGGTTGTGGAGTTTCCTCCATTGTCCTGCCTCCTCGTCCCCCCGCTTGGTAGAAACCTTGACGTGGTGCGGGGGCTTACACCACAATGCTATGCTGACGGAAGCATACGCATCCAGTAAGAGCTCCCATGTCAGACAGGCGAGCGAGGATTGACACACAAAGATCTACCACCCCTAATCCACGGTGTTACGCGTCACTGTGCCTATTGGATGGTTTGCAGCCAGGGGTATACCGGCTGTATTATAACGGCGCTTCTCTGACACCGGGTCGAAGACCTTACCATGTCAAAGAAGGGCTCTGATGGGGCGGGCTATTTGAAACCCCAAGACTCGTGGGAACAAAAATGAATAATCAATATACAAAACACAATCTCACGAAAAACCCGGTAGGCGTAGGTGTGATAAACCGACACTACCATAAGGGTACAAATCATCAAGAAAACACCGACTCGGCAAAAAGAAGACGCAGGGAAAAACGGGAAAAGTGGGATATACGCGTCGGGACGTGGAATGTTCGAACGTTATATAAACCAGGCGCGATACAGGCGGTCGTAGAAAACGCGAAACAATATGAAATGGACATCGTCGCGCTTCAGGAAGTCCGACTCCCACATCAAGTAATCGAAACCAACGGGTTTACACTGGCGTGTGGAGGTACCGATACACATAACCTCGGGACTGGCTTCATCATAAGCAAGAAGATTACGCCCCATGTAAAAGATGTGCAATTTATTAATGACCAAATGTCGGTGCTAAAAGTACAGGGCCGATGGCATAATTATGTATTTATAAACGTACACGCCCCAACAGAATCTGTGGACGAAGAAACGAAGGACACGTTCTACGAGACCCTAAAGGATGTATTTCTTGGGATCTCATCATTCGATGTTAAAATCCTCCTCGGGGACCTCAATGGTACGATTATGTATTTGTAAACGTACACGCCTCAACAGAATCTACGGAGGAAGAAACGAAAGACACGTTCTACGAGACCCTAGAGGAAGTATTTGATGGGATCTCATCATTCGATGTTAAAATCCTCTTCGGGGACCTCAATGCGAAAATTGGAAAAGAGGACATTTTCCAACCAACTATAGGTAAAGAGAGCCTACACGACGTTTCAAATGATATGGAATTCGAATTATCATGTTCGCAGCGTCCAAAGATCTGGTAGTGAAAAGCACGATGTTCAAGCACAACCAAATCCATAAAGCCACATGGATATCACCCGACGGCGTAACGCGTAACCAAATAGACCACTTCCTCATAGACAAAAGACACCACTCGAATATCCTTGACGTAAGATCATATAGAGGAGTAGATTGCGACTCCGATCACCTTCTAGTGATGGGCAATATTAGAAGTCGGCTCGCAGCCAACCCACATGGACAGTCACGGGAGAGAAAAAAGTTCGAGATTGATAAACTAAAAGACCTACGCAGAGGGCTGAATATCAAGACGAACTAACGAATAGATTTAGCATCCTAGAGAATGGGAGTAGTGAGGAAGAGGAAGCCAATAGTGTGGGCACTAAATGGGCTTCGATCAGAGACACAATCAAACAAACAGCCAAGAGGTATTAGGATTTAAGAAAACTAAGTCCAAACCTTGGTTTGACGGTGAGTGCAGGGCAAAGATCGAACAACGTAAACGTCTCAGAGTGATCCACTTAGAAAGATATAATGAAGTCAAGGCCGAAAGATGCGCGACAATTCGAAAAGAGACAATGAGACTCTTCAAACGCAAAACACGCGAATGTGAAAAGACTCGGATCCAAAAAATTCTAGAAAATGACAGATAAAAGAACATCGGAGGTATGTATGCCGGCATAAATTCGATTAGAAATGGCCACCGAGGGAGAGCCCAAATAATTCAAGACGCTGTCTGGTGACAGAAACAAACAATATCGTCACAAGATGGAAGCAGTATCTGCTCAATGTGCACACATATCAACCACAAATAAACCCACCAGACGTACATACAGCTGAGTCTCAGATCCCAGAGTCCTCTTTCAACGAAGTTGTAGACGCAATAAAACGATTGAAAAACAACAAGGCTCGCAGAGTCGACTGCATAACAGCAGAGCTTGTGAAGCATGGAGGAGAGGCAACTGCTCGAAAGATCCACCAACTGATTAAAACGATATGGGATAAGGAAGTCATTCCAGAAGAATGGAAAACTTCAATGGTCGTCCGCATTTTCATTAAAAGTGACAGATCTGACTACGAAAATTACAGACGAATATCATTGCTCCCAACCACATACAAAATACTAACAAATGTCATACTGGTGAGAATCACACCATACGCAGAAGAAATATTGGGAGACTACCAATGCGGATTCCGTAGGAACCGCTCAACGAGCGACCAAATGTTCACAATAAGGCAACTGCTGGAAAAGAAGTGGGAATACGGAGAGGCGGTTCACCAACTGTTCGTTGGCTTCAAGAAAGCCTACGACTCAGTCGCAAGGCAAAGACTGTACCACATTGTAATTGAGCTGGAAATCCCGAAAAAATATGCCGCCCGCATTCGAATATGCAAGAACGAAAACAAAGGGCGAGTTAGAATAGAAAACCACCTCTCAGAACCTTTTGAAATCCGGGACGGACTAAAACAGGGCGATGGCCTATCACCGTGTCTTTTTAACCTTGTGCTCGAGTATATCATCAGAAACTTACAAGACGGGGCGACGCAAGTGGTCGCATATGCAGATAACATCGCCGTTTTGGGCGATAATCTAGAAACTATAAGTAAAAACAGTGAAATCATGCAAGCGGCAGAAGAGGTGGACCTAGAAATAAATGAAGACAAAACGAAATACATGATTATGGCGAGAGCAGGTGGACCTCAGAGAACACACATAAACATCAGGGGCAAGATATTTGAAAATGAAAAAGAATTTAAATAGCTGGGAACAATACTGACGGCCAGTAACGAAATGTGGAAGGAAATTAACAAAAGACTACACTCCGGCAAGGCTAGTTGGCACGCAGTCAGTAAACTGCTGAAATCTAAACTATTATCACGTAATATAAAGCTCCGTGACTATAGAACCATAATCATGCCGATTGTTCTATACGGATGCGAAACATGGGCTCTAACAAAACGGGAAGAAAGCAAATTCCGCGTATTCGAGAATAATGTTTTAAGGGGTATCTTTGGCGGCAAATATGACGAGGAGGTAGGACAATGGAGGAAACTTCACAACCATGAATTGGAAGAGCTATACCGCAAACCTACAATAGTGAGAGCAATCAAGTCGCGAAGATTAAGGTGGGCCGGATACGTGGCGCGAATGGGCAACAATAGGACCGTGCATAGAATTCTTGACGGTAAGCCAACGGGAAAGAGATCGACAAGGCGGCCGCGACGGAGATGGAAGGACAATGTTAGGTTGGACCTCGAGGAGATCGGATTGGATGGTCGAACGTGGAAGGAGAGCGCACGGGACAGGGAACAATGGCGGAGTCGAGTCGGCGAGGTCATGAGCTTTCGGGTTCCTACAGGCCAATAAATAGTAATAGTATAGTAGTAATAGTCCTGCCTCCCTTGTCGGAGTCTATTAAAGATGTTTATTGATCTGGACAGGAACCCCGCTATTTTTACTTGACTAGTTACGTTGGTTATGGTCAACCTACAAAGTCGTATCAATTTGTTTGGAATGCCGAACTCTCTCATGGCATTATATAGTTCTACCCTGGCTATGCTGTCGTAGGCGACCTCAAAGTCTATAAATAGATGATATAATGGAATCTTAAATTCCAGACATTTTTTCATTGCTCAATTGCTGATTTTCGTGGGATGAAGCCTCACTGATATTGACCAATGATGACCTTAGCGTATGGGGCTATCCGATCTTGTAGCATAGAGGAGAGTATCTTATAGGCGGTACTCAGCAATGTTATACCACTATAGTTGCTGCACAGTGTGATATCTCCTTTCTTATGTATGGGGCAAATTATACCACGATGCCAATCTTCCAGCATCTCCTCTTGCTCCCATACGTGCACCACGATCTCATGAATTGCATGATGTAACGGTGTCCCTCCTTATTTGATCAGCTCAGTTCCAGGGGCTTTATTTGAGTTGAGCTGTCTTATGGCTTTTCATGTTTCCTCAATGCTTGGCGGTGGAAGGATTTGGTCTTGATTTTGCGTTGGTGGAGCCTCCAATTCTTCTGTGGGCTGACCATTTACCAATTCATTGAATGCCTTCAGGATCGGTGATCAGGTTATCCTCTTTATTCTTGCAGTAAGTGCAAAACCCCGTCATACTGGGGTTTATTTGGTAGAACTTCCGCGCCTGGTGCGGACCTCGCTCCCTACTTTCTCTATTTCACAGACTAGATTTTTTCCCAGGCACTTTTCTTTTGTCTGTGGAATCTTTTTTCAGATCTTCCGAGCTCTTTGTATTTCTCCTCGCGTCCCCGCACCCTATGGGACAGGTGCATTGCCCGGTATGCAGCATTCTTACGTTCAGTCGATGTTTGCCCTCATCATCAAACCAGTCGTTCCGATCTCTACGACTACTGCCTAAGATGGAGTTGGCGGTACTAATGACAGTATTCTTAAGGCGTGTCCATTTTTCTTCTACGCCCGGCATTCTGCCCCTAGGACTTACCCTCCCTCCATCGAGCTCTGCGAGTGCGAGTCTTAACACACGATCAAAGGTGTTGCTGGTATTCTCATTGCGTAAGGCAGCCGTGTTGATACGAATCTGAACCGCGGATGCAATACGTCTCCGTAAGGCAATCCGCGCTCGGAAAACTATACCAACAAGATAGTGATCCGAGTCGACATTGGCACCTCGGTACGTTCATACAGTCATCAAGCTCGAGGAGTGGCGGCGATCTATCAAAACGTGGTCAATTTGGTTGCGAGTGGCTCCGTCAGGTGATACCCAGGTCGCTTTGTGGATAGCTTTGCGTGGAAACCTGGTACTCGCAACGACCAAATTCTTTGATGCTGCCAATTCGATGACTCGTAGTCCATTGTTATTAGTGTTCTCATGCAAACTGTGGGAACCCGCGTATTGCCCGAAAACCGGCTTCCGACCTACCTCGAATACATGGTGTTTTGCATGACAGCTGTAATAAATGTCATTCTCGTTTCTTTGAATAACACCACTCCTCGTCCATCTTATTTTTTGTAATACTGTTATGTCAGCCTTATATTTGGTCAGGGCATCGGCTAGCTGCTGTGCAGCTCGAGCTCTGTATAGTGAGCGGACGTTCCAACAGAAAACTCTCAAATCATTTAGAAAATTCTCAATCGTTTAGTCGTCGTGTATCCGATCCATATCCGGGATTTGTTAAATTTACCATAATAGGTTGTTTTTCGGGGAGGTTATTAGCCTTGCATCAAACTTTCTCAGGATGTGCGCTGCATGTATTGGTTCAGTACTTGTCGGGTGCCAAAGTGGACGTCCAGGTATGTCACATGGAGACTGCATGTCAACTTGGGCTGAACAGGGAGAAGGATCGTCCTGGCCTTCATCGGATTGAAAGCAATCAGTGGCTTGGCCCTGTATGTTCGCTCCCACACCCACGGTGGTGATAATACACTGTCTCAGAATCGTCTGTATACGTGGGCCAGAGAATTTAAAAGTGAGCGAGACCGTATCGAAAACGAAAGTCATGATTGACGCCCAAGGACGAGTCGTACAGAAGACAATATCCATGCCATTCGATAGCTTATTGAAAGTGATCGCCGCTTAACGGTTGTTAAACAGTGTATGCAGTTTGTTACAGTCGGCAAAAGCCGTATATCGAATCAAAAGAGGTACGTCTGTGGCGACTCTAACAGATACACACACAATTCACAAGCAAAATAGTGAAGAGCACCGAACGAAAAATCGAACAAGAGAATACATCAGACCCGTATACCATAGCGATAACAAAAATAATTCACATCAGTGGAGTATAGTCGAGTTTAAAAATCAAATTCTAAACACGGTCAGTAGCCTGATGGGTAACGCTTAGGTAAATTTTTGGTGATTCAAACTGTCATAGCGTCAGTTCGAATCACACGTTCTTCTTCACTATTATTTCAAACGCTATACATCCATTCGAGATGTCATCCCTCTTCGTGACAACTCCAGGTCTCAGATCGCGTTCTTGACAAGGGATACATTGGAAGAAATGGGCTGGGAAACCCTCGAACACCCTCCTCATAGCCTAGACTTGTCTCCCTGTTACTATTTTTTTTTTGTACCCTTGGAGGAAAAAAATTCGAAAGTAATGAAGAAGCTCGAATATTGCTCTCATGTTTGGAGTTCGGCTCCTAAACATACCCTCGACCTACTTGAGAGCGTACAGAGACGAGCGATCCGCTTGATCGGGGACTCGGCGCTGACGTCGGGACTACAGTCGCTATCACATCGAAGGCGCGTAGCCGACCTCTGTCTGTTTTACAGATATTATCACGGGTGCTGTTTTTCGGAGATTCTTGGCATTGTTCCACGCAATTCGGTTTATATGAGCTCCACAAGACAATCCGACGGATCGCACCGGTTTGTGGTTCATCTCCCGCGGGCGCGATCATCCCTGTATCAGAACTCGTTCCGTTACGGAGCGGGGAAGCTGTGGAACTGTCTTCCCACGCGAGTGTTCCCGGAGCGTTACAACCTGCAACTGTTCAAAAAGAACTGCAACAGTTATTTGTTGGCATCTCGGGGCGCCCACTCGGCGCTATAGGTTCGCCTCTCCCGAGAGAAGTCTAATAAAAAAAAAAAGTCGACGAGCACATGCGCAATTGGTTAACAACTCGCCTTAAATGTTTCTATGAACAACGGATATTAAAGTTTCCAAATCGGTGGCTAAAGTGTGTACATCACGTCATCATCATCATCGGCACTACAACCGGAATCCGATCTTGGCCTTATTTAGCAAGTCTCTCCACTGGTATCCGGTGTCCTTATCCAAGACTTGTTAAATTTGTCCATAATAATTTGTTTTTCCGGACAAGGTTATTAGCCTTGCGCCAACAGATGACACAGGAAACTATATTGAAAAATGTTGATAGCATAGTTAGTGTGTAACCGATCACACGGGAAACTATATTGAAAAATGTTGATAGTATAGTTAGTGTGTAACATTATTCAATAAATGTATTAAGAGAAATTACCGTTTATATGTGTATCGTATGTTATTTAATATATGTAGAATATATCGTGTTATTTTTAATTTTTAAACTTGGTAACAAGGTTATAACAAAAAAAACCCTACATTTACGAGGGCAGGTCAATGTCTTTAAAAAATAATGACGAGTTTTTTTATTTGCTCGTTTATCATGCAAAAATGAAACATGAAACAAATTGAAAATTGGCAGATACCTAGTGAGGAATGATGCTTACTAAAAACGGATCATTAACGATCCTACGAGCGCCATCGCAGGCGTTTCTAAGAACTTATTGACCTACCCTCGTATCTTAATCCTGATACTCTACATTCGTCTTATTCTCTCGAAGTTTAGTTTTTGAAAGTTTCACTTCTACCGCGTGCGAACTGCACTCATGTTAATTTTGTTTTAATATACTTCTCTCAGCAGAAGCGAACCCACAGCGCCGAATTAGCATTCCAAGATGCTATTAAATAATAGTGGGAGTTCTTCTTGAACAGTTGCCCGTTGTAACGTGTCGGAAATACTCGCGCGGAAAGGAAGATCCACAACGTTCCGTTCTGTAACGGAACGAGTTCTGATGCACAGATGTGTGTATCGTCGGGAGTTGAACCACAAATTGGTGGGATTCATGGGAAATGGTCCTTGAAGATATGTGTTATTATTCCGTGAAATTCGGTTTATTTGTGCTCCACAAGACAATCCTGAGGAATAATTCACGAATCTCCAGGGAACAGTTCCCATGATAACATTTGTAGAACAAGGGAAAAGATTCGCTAGCCGCTTTCAATGTGATAGCGACTGCAGTCTCGATGTCAGCGTTGAGTCCCCGACCAGCCGGGTCGCCCGTTTCTGTAGGCTTTCAATAAACAGTTACCCAGAATGGCAAATGGTGTGGTAGTTCTTGCTTGCAAGACAAGCTGCGAACGATTCTCAAGGATTCTTCCCAAATATCTCACAGAGCTTATAACCTAATAGGGTGGTATTTCACTGGGTGGCTGGCCATTGGGGCAGAACTCACCACTCGGTAAATGTATCGAACTGCCACAATAGCAAACGTATACACTGCCAAACGCATTGGAAAATTTTCTTATCAACTCTACCAATGAGAGTGGTATGGATCTGGAAGACATATAGTTTTAATAAGATGGTGTCATTTGCTATATAGCAAACGAAACGTTAAGTGAGAAGCATTACTTCCGGGAACGGTTATCACAACTGGTGAATATAATCTACGTGAGAATTTACATTCGGCATATGGTGGAGAGTAAACCTTAAGGGGAACAGTAGATATTTAACGGAAGAGTCTTTTAGCGGATAACACTAGTCATCAAAATTATGCAATATGACCCAGTGTGGGTTCTTAAATCTCACCTGAAGAACCCCCCATATTTGTACCTCAATCTTCCCGCATCAAAGCATTTCCTTTCACAAAGGCATTCTCCATGCATCAACGCATCGGCAGAAAATTTCCTAAAAGGATTCTCAGGCATTCATAATTTATATGTATTGTCCTAGAAGAATTCCTTAAAGGTCAAGCATTATGCCTGAAAGAAAACAATTCAGTTGCAATACTATAGCGTTTGAGAAATAATAGTGAAGAAGAACCTGTGATTCGAACTGACGCTATGACAGTTTGAATCACCAAAAATTTTACCTAAGCGTTACCCATCAGGCTACTGGCCGATTTTAGGATTTGATTTTAAAACTCGACTATACTCCACTGATGTGAATTGTTATGTTATCGCTAAGGTTATTGCTAAGGCTCTGATGGATTTTCTTATTCGATTTTTCGTTCGGTGCTCTTCACTCTTTTGCTTGTGAATTGTGTGTGTTTCTGTTAGAGTCGCCACAATACCATGTAACCATCATAATCAGGGATGATTATTTTTGCGTCACCTATTCCCAGCCTCACCATGTGTACAACAATGTTACCCACATACACATTGGCTGGCGACTCTTTTGTCCAACGACAAAGCAACTCCAAGCAGCTTATTTAAGCAGCTGCAGACAATTAGCGCAATAGCCGCTAAAACCAAATTCTTCAGCACACATCATGTGCAAACAAAGAATTCTGTTCTACCGTAGGCATTCTGGCGATACGATAAACAATCCAAATTGTTTGAAGTATCCCAAATGCATTTCACATCTAATGAGTTGCAGCTTATTTATTTAGCAGACCCTAATTACAGGCCGATGCCTTAGGTCGCTTCTCCCTTTGTTCTTTTTCCCTCGTTGTAAGTCTCGTCTATCCTTTGCTGAAATGCATCGATAAACACGGTGATGTGTACGATCACACACACACACCACTGCATAAAGAGATCGCCGTCCATTGGTCACACCCAGTAAGGAAAGTTGCATTTCCATGGTGGCCGCGGCCCAAAGAGAAAATTTTCTCTTTCTCCTCCGAACCTCACCCTTAACTGAGGATTGAATACAGGTCGGAGTACTTTCCTCGGGGAGTCTTTTACCATCACCCGACCGAGCCGGTCGGGTCTCCAACTTCGCCCCCGTAGCGCTGCGGGACGCGAAATTCTACCGCGGAATGAGTAATAAACGTTTACCACCTAATTGTGAATAGTGTGCGTGGGAAAGATTCCAAGTGACTTTAATTCAATATAACAGTGTGTTTCGATTAATTGCTATTGTGTGTAATGTTTTCTCTTGGCAACATTTTGCCGCGGTGTTCGATGCGCGACCGTCGGATATTTGTTGACTATTTACAGCGGTATTATGATGGAGGAAGAAGGGACCCCGGTGCAGTACGCCTACACACCATACTTCTTTCCCACAACCCCGTTAAATTTCTTCCTGTGTGGTACAATGGAGTCAACATTGTATGTGGGTAATTACTATTACTATTTATTGGCCTGTAGGAACCCGAAAGTTCATGACCTCACCGACTCGACTCCGCCATTGTTCCCTGTCCCGTGCGCTCTCTTTCCACGTTCGACCATCCGATCTGATCTCCTGGAGGTCCAATCTAACATTGTCCTCCCATCTTCGTCCCGGCCGCCCTGTCGGTCTCTTTCCCGTTGGCTTAACGTCAAGAATTCTATGCGCGGTCATGTCGTCGCCCATTCGCGCCACGTGTACGGCCCATCTTAATTTTCGCGACTTGATTACTCTCACTATTGTAGGTTTGCGAGGTTTGCGATATAGCTCTTCCAATTCGAGGTTTTGGAATTTCCCCCATTGTCCTGCCTCCTCGTCATATTTGCCCCAAAGGTACCCCTTAGGACTTTATTCTCGAATATGCGGAATTTGTTTTCTTCCCGTTTTGTGAGAGTCCATGTTTCGCATCCGTATAGAACAATCGGCATGACTATGGTTCTATAGACACGGAGCTTTATATTCATAGCAGTTTGGATTTCAGCAGTTTACTGACTGCATGCCAACTAGCGTTGCCGGAGTGTAGTCTTTTGTTAATTTCCATCGACGTTTCGTTTCTGGTCGTCAGTATTGTTCCCAGGTATTTAATTTCTTTTTCGAATATCTTGCCCCTGACGTTTATATGTGTTCCCTAAGTTCCACCTGCTCTCGCTGTAATCATATATTTTGTTTTGTCTTCATTTATTTCTAGGCCCATCTCTTCTGCCGCTTGCATGACGATTTTGTGTGTGAACTGTGTTTACTTACAGTTTCTAGATTATCGCCCAAAACGGCGATGTCATCCGCACATGCGAGCACTTGTGTGGCCCCGTTCAGGGATGATCCGGCCGTGTTGTCGTCTTGTACCTTTCTGATGATATATTGGAGGACAAGGTTAAAAAGACATGGTGAGAGGCCACCCCCCTGTTTTAGTCCGTCCCGGATATCAAATGTTTCTGGGAGGTGGTTTTCTATTCTGACTCGCCCTTTGTTTTCGTTCATGCAAATTTGAATGAGGGCGGCATATTTTTTCGGGATCCCCAGCTCAACTACAATATGGTAGAGCCTTTGACTTGCGACTGATTCGTATTCTTTTTTGATGTCAACGAACAGTTGGTGAACCGCCTCTCCGTATTCCCACTTCTTTTCCAGCAGTTGCCTTATTGTGAACATTTGGTCGCTTGTTGACCGGTTCCTACGGAATCCGCATTGGTAGTCTCCCAGTATTTCTTCTGCGTACGGTGTGATTCTCCCCAGTATGACATTTGTTAATATTTTGTATGTGGTTGGGAGCAATGATATTCCTCTGTAGTTTTCGCAGTCAGATATGTCGCCTTTTTTGAAAATGGGAATGACTATTGAGGTTTTCTATTCTTCCGGAATGACTTCCTTATCCCATATTGTTTTAACCAGTTGGTGGATCTTTCGAGCGGTTGCCTGTCCTCCATGCTTCACAAGCTCTGTCGGTATGCAATCGACTCCGGGAGCCTTGTTGTTTTTCAGGCGATTTATTGCGTCTACAACTTCGTCGAAAGAGGGCTCTGGGATGTGAGGCTCGGCTGTATGTACGTCTGGTGCGTTTATTTGTGGTCGATGGGTGCGCACATTGAGTACGTTTTAAAAGTACTACTTCCATCTTGTTACGATATTTTTTGTTTCTGTCACCAGACAACCGTTTCTGTCCTGGATTATTTTGGCTCTCCCTGGGTGGCCATTTCTATTTGAACTTATGCCGGCATACATACCTCTGCTGTTCTTTGCTCTGGCATTTTCTAGGATTTTTTCGATCTGAGTCTTTTCCCATTCGCGGTTTTTGCGTTTGAAAAGTCTCGTTGACTCTTTCCGAATTGTCGCGTATCTTACTGCGTTGACTTCATCACATGTTTCTAAGTGGATCATTCTGAGGTGTTTACGTTGTTCGATCTTTGCCCTGCACTCATCGTCAAACCAAGGTTTGGACTTAGTTGTTTTCTTAAATCCTAATACCTCTTGGGCTGTTTGTTTGATTGTCTCTGATTGATGCCCATTTAGTGCCCAGATTATTGGTTTCCTCTTCCTCACTACTGTCATTCTCTAGGATGCTAAATCTACTGGTTAGTTCGACTTGATATTCAGCCCTATTGCGTAGGTCTTTTAGTTTATCAATGTCGAACTTTTTGCTCGTCTCCCGTGACTGCCCATGCAGGTTTGCTGCGAGCCGACTCCTGATTTTCCCCATCACTAGAAGATGATTGGAGTCGCAATCTGCTCCTCTATATGATCTTACGTCAAGGATATTCGAGTGGTGTCTTTTGTCTATGAGGAAGTGGTCTATTTGGTTACGCGTTACGCCGTCGGGTGATATCCATGTGGCTTTATGGATTTGCTTGTGCTTGAACATCGTGCTTTTCACTACCAGATCTTTGGACGCTGCGAACATGATAATTCGAATTCCATTATCATTTGAAACGTCGTGTAGGCTCTCTTTACCTATAGTTGGTAGGAAGATGTCTTCTTTTCCAATTTTTGCATTGAGGTCCCCGAGGAAGATTTTAACATCGAATGATGAGTTCCCATCAAATACTTCCTCTAGGGTCTCGTAGAACGTGTCCTTCGTTTCTTCGTCGGTAGATTCTGTTGGGGCGTGTACGTTTATAAATACATAATTGTACCATGGGCCCTGTATTTTTAGCACCGACATTCGGTTATTAATAAATTGCACATCTTTTACATGGGGCGTAATCTCCTTGCTTATGATGAAGCCAGTCCCGAGGTTATGTGTATCGGTACCCCCATACGCCAATGTAAACCCGTTGGTTTCGATTACTTGATGTGGGAGTCGGACTTCCTGAAGCGCGACGATGCCCATTTTATATTGTTTCACGTTTTCTACGACCGTCTGTATCGCTGTATGTGGGTAAGCGTAGCATTATTTAAGATCTTAAGGTGGACATTACTGCATCCATCAACACTGTGGATGAGTAATTATACAGGCACGCTATCGAAAATGTAGACAAGGGGAACCACGGCAAATATAAGTGCAAGATGTTGCTCCCACATACCTGTCATCGATCAGTTAAACGAATAAAAACACTGTTTCATTCAATGTTTTCGTCGTATTACATTGACACCTCCTCCTTATCGTTCAACTCTTCTTCCAATGCTACTGAATAAGAAAATCAAATCATGAAATATTGATCCCACAAATATTTCTGATTGAGATCTCTGGAGACATTCTTCGTAATTAGTTATTTAAATATTAAAATATCACCGTCATCGCCTAAAGTGAGTCTTTCTTGGATTCCGTGCATTTTTCCCAATGCAACAAAGTAATTTCAGACGCAAAATATCTTCCTTCACTTACAAGGTTTCACAGGCAATTACCACTCAAAATATGACGACAGTGTCCTTCCAACTGGTGGTTGGCTGTTTAAAGGATGACATCAGAGATAAACACAATGAGTGAAAGTGTGGAGGCTATATGAGCACTACCCACAAACTCAATGAGTGGGTTATTTATAAATGCGTGAAATAAAATGTAACACTAAATGCAACGCAGCTATTTGGTAGCAGATTGTTTGATTTTATTTATTCCTCGCTTGATAAAAACAATGGGTGGAAATAATCGGAATATAACATAGTCGTTAGTCATGATGATTGTTTTGAAAACAAGTGAAGCAATAGCACAAGCATTCATTTTTAATACTATATAATCTCGCTGTCCTGTTTGTCCTTTTTTTTTTTTTAACATACTGTATTTATTTGACCAATAATCAATGTTTACATTAAGTACTACAGCTAACTTATAATTCTAGTGATACAACTGTTTACATGCATACATTACACATTTTTCAAACATAACTGAATGTGTGAATAACTATTCGAGTATTCTAGGTTTTAATATTGACAGTTTTCCTGGAAAAGGTCAGAAAACCAGGATTTTTATTTTTTAATTTAATCTAATCTAATACTTAACTTAACTCTAACTTATTCTAGCTTAACCTAATTTATTTTATAATAAGTTAAATATGTAATGTGAATTGGGGAATATAGGGATTGATGGTTAATGAAGTAGGTTGGCGTGGGAGATGGTCAGTTAGTGGCCTCAGGTGCAGTAACACTTTCCGGTTGTTCGTTAAAACGCAGAATGTTGGAGAATGGTTGTATGTTACAGTATTTGAACTGATTGGGTGCCAGCTCGGTGTTATGGTACACTACCTCGTTGGAGTCATTAACCAATCTTCCAGAGGTAAAGAAACTTCTGGTGTGGAGACAATTCAGATAGTGAGCCCTGTTATCTAGAGGAGTTGGTAGTAGTGAAGTTATTATGGGGTTGGGATTATTTGGGAGGTTTTCAATAAATTTGATAGACAGCTCTAGGAAACGTCTATCGAGACGGTCAATATTAGCGGCATTGTATAGCAAGCTGTTATTGTAATACTTGTAAGAGTTGGGTTGTCGGTTGAGGCCAGTGACCAGCCTGAAGCATTTCCTTTCGAAAGTGCGTAGCTTCTCCATTTGGGCTGGTGTTATATGATATCACAGTGGACACGCATATGTCAGTGTAGGTCTGATTATTTGTTTATAGATGAGCACTTTGACTTTGTGAGAGAGACCGTTAGGTTTCCACATCACTCTTCTACAGAGATTCAGTTGTATTGTGGCTTTACGTAAAGTATTTTTAATGTGGGTGGAGAATGAAAGGTCATTGGAAAAGGTTATTCCCAGATATTTTAAAGTTTTAGAAGGTTTTATCTGGGTGTTATTTAGTTTGAGTCTAATTTTGTTGTGGGTGCGCCTTGTGTTGTTTGTGCAGTGCTCATTTTTACCCTTAAACACTATAAGTTGGGTTTTATCAGGATTTAGGCGAATTTTCCATTTATTGAAGTATGTTGATAGATTTGGGAGGAAGTTATTAATGCGGTTTCTTGCCTCTTTTACAAACTTGCTGCTGGAGTAGACTATGGTGTCATCGGCGTAATTCAACATTACGGTATTGGGTAATTGAGGCTGCGGTATGTCGGAAGTATAAAGGAGGTATAATAGTGGTCCAAGAATTGAACCCTGCGGAACCCCTGCGGTTATATTATACGATTGGGAGATAGAAGAATTTATTTTGACCATGAATTTTCTACCAGAGAGGTAGGAAGTAAGAAGTTTGGTAGTATGGGCGTTTAATCCAAATATGTAGTGCAGCTTGTAAAGCAGTCCTGAGATCCAAACACAGTCGAATGCTTTAGATATGTCGAGAGAGATACAGACCGTCGGACTTTGGTTTTGAAGATTAGTTGTGACATCGTGCGTTAGTTTTAACAGAGCATGACAGGTGGAGTGTTGTGAGCGAAAGCCAAACTGGGAATTTGGGATAATAGCGTTGTCATTAGCAAATGAAAGAAGATTTCGATATATTTTGCATTCCAATATCTTGCTTAATGTGTTTAATAACGAAATCGGACGATAGTTGCTGGGGTTGTTGGAAGGACTGGACTTACTGATAGGGACTATAACCGTGGTTTTCCAGTTATCTGGGAAATGTGATCCGTTTATTATATGGTTGAGAAGAACGAGAATAGGGACTAGATTTGACGGGAGAAGTCTTTTGTAAAGAAGGTTTGGAATTCCATCTAAGCCTGTCGACTTCTTGTTATTGCGTGATGTTATAAATTCAGATAATTCGTCTGCTGTTAGGAAGGTCGCATTATCCAGAGGATGAGACGCTTTGTTTGTTTCGTTGAATTCCGCGATGAAAGGGGTGAAGGATGGGATCATTGTGCGTGAGATGTAGTCGTTTACAGTATCTTGAAAATTGGAGACTGAGAGGGAGTCGTTTTGTTGATGGATTTGATAAAAGTGATTAGCTAGACAGTTTGCTATGTCAATATCTGATTGGACTGGGTGATTGTTAGTAGGGTTGATAATATAATCGATTCGAGGTTTGTATTTTCGACCCGTTAGTCTGTTGATATTTTTGAATAAATCACGATTGGGTTTAATATTTTTAAGTATAGACGTGTAAACCTTGTCGGAAAATTGTTTTAGTTGTCCATTTATAAGGGTAGTCAAGAGTTGGATTTGATTTTTAATAAAAGGGGAATAACTGCTATGTAGTTTTCGTCTAAGCTGTTTTTTCAGGCGTAATAGTTTTGTAAGGATGTTGGGTAAAGGTTTTCCTAGATGATTATGAGGGATGGATGTAGGTGTGTGGCTGAAGAGGGCATTTTTTAGTATTTGCTCTATTCTTAAGGCTGCTTGATCAATTTCAGCAGGGAGTAGATTTGAAGTCTCTGGCAAAGTATAGTCTGTAAAACTGGCAGCAATGTCCCTATTGACTCTTTTCCAGTTTGTCCTGGAGAAATTCGGGATCGGATTGAATGAGTAACATGGTTCGAGGGCTGGGATTTGGACAGTGGTGTGGACGGACCCATGATCGGAAGGAAATTCGAAGGATACTGTAGGGAGGTTAGGTGAGTAGACGTCTACGGATTTTAGGAAAAAATCTATTGTTGATTTAGTAGTATTGGAGATACGTGTTGGCTGTAACGGACAGTCCGCATAGATATATGGATGGAGTTGAAGGAGTGCTAGAAGTTGGCAACCGTATTTATTGCACTTAGTGTCGTTAAATGAAGTATGCCGAGCATTCCAATCTCCTCCTATTATGAAAGGTGCAGGTAGAGACTGTTGAATTATCTCAGTGATGTCGGAACTAGGGAAGTTTGGTTCCCGAGAAGGGTGAATGTATACGGACGACAATACAAGCACTTTGTTGCTTTTGCAAAAGATTTTAATTGCCGTGTACTCAATATTATTTATATTGGTGAACCTAATTTCGGAATATTGGAATTTCTTGTGTATTAGAATTCCAGTACCTCCACGAGGTCCACTGATACGTGGATTAGAAACAAGTGTATAATTCGGGATAGATACTCGGGAGTTTGGTTTAAGCCAAGTTTCTGAGAGGAGGAGGATATCTGGAGAAAACTTTTCAACGAACAATCGGAGGTGTTGTCTGCGAATATTGGAATATATGGACTCTGCGTTGAGGGAAATTATGGTTATATTAGCCATTAAGGGAGAGGATATGTGAAGTTATAAGAGATAAAATCTGACCTTTTTTTTCTATTTCTGAGCTGTGCTTCAACGTGGGCAGCATCTTCTGTAAGCTACTTATGTATCCTGTGATGTCCAGATTTAGATCGTTACTGTTGGATTGGTGATTTCTTGTCATGTTAAGGGAATCCTTGACAACCTTAGCGTATGACATTCCTGGACTTGTAGGATTTATTGATTGATGTGATGTTGTTTTGGTTGGTGAAGGTTTGCTCGTTGCCATGGGTGTTGTTTGCCTTTCTAGAATCCTCAGCTTATGAGGACATTGCGAGAAGTTGGCAGGGTGGGGTCCTCCACAGTTACAGCATGTCACTGTGATTTTCTTCGTTGTAATGGATCCATCAGGGTTTGTTGTTTGGATTGTTCCTGGTTCCATCCCAGGCGGGCTGACCTTACATTCTCCAGGTTGATGTTGCTCTGCACACTTTACGCATCGTACGCTTAGATGACATGCGGCCGCCAAGTGTCCTGAACCTTGGCATCTTTTGCAATGAAGGACGTTTTGTTTATGTGGTTCCTCAATCGCAATTTTATGCGTGAACATATATTTTATTTGTTTGAGCCTGGTGACATCAGTTGGAGGAATTTGTATGATACGTAAATGCAGATTCTTGTTAGTCCGCATATATGGTGTTTGGAAGTAGTCCAACCTGTTTATTTTCAGTTCCGGACAGATCCTGACTATTTCTGCTGCAATTTCCTCATTAGTCCATGCTGGATCGATATGCCTTAAGATGAAAGTTGCTGGTTTCAACTGTCCATGTTGAAAAGTGAAAAATTCAAGCTTATGGTGCGCAAGTTTTTCTACCGCCTTGTTGTGATCCGTTAAAGTTGTTGTTGTGATGGAAGTCGAAGCTCCTCTTGTGTTTGTGGTGAAATTGCGGTGGCCTAAGGTACTTTCAAGCATTCTAATTAGTTCTTTGATGCTTTTTATATTTTTAATATAGATGGGTGGTCCTGTTTGTCCTGTGCTAACGAACACATTTACATGTGCCGACGTAGCAGCGCAGTCCTGGAAAATTGATCAGCTGGTCGATGAATGCAGCTCTATTTTGCGTCAACTGTGCTTTTTCCCCCTCAGATATTAAACGATCTGTTAGTAACTATTAATAACCATAACGATTATTACAATATATTATAAAATTAAGTAAATCTATGCCACAAATTAACATGGAAAATAGAGAAATGCATCTTAATTTATTTTGGATAGATTGGAAATAACCTATCTCTTGATGACATGCTAAACACAGTCGAGATTAAGATTGGCAGATCACTACTGCACATACACTGTGGCATTGCCATTCGGCGGATAAAATTCGACAATTAAAAATTGACATCACTTACAATTCGAACATAGAATTCGAATTCGAATTGGTTGTAGTTCTATGTGTTAGTTTTTGCATTTGCTTGTTCAATAAAAAAAACCTATATATACTAATTAAAAAGCGCAAAGCCAATTAAATTCTTATCTGTATTTATTTATGTGATTAATGAAAAGTACAAGAATTGTGCGTATTTTTAGCTGGTGCAACGCTATAGTCGGACACTTTTAATTGACTTACAGAAGCTGATTAGGATGATTTTTTAACATCATTTTTATTAAATAATATGCACGAGTAAAATGGGTCTATGATACCCTCAAATCTTATTGTACCGTGTGGCCGGAATACGAGGACTGAAACTGATAAAAGTGGTACCTGTGTACTTTTTTGTAAGTGCCTATAGATCGCAATATCGAGAGGTCTTGCAGAACGTTTCGCGGTTGTACAGTTCGACTGAAGAAAGGGTCGGTGTAAAATTGACATTTAATATAAGTCGATGTACACGCTCTGATTAACGCGTTGCATTACCTGAGTCCTTGAAGGCGAACCAAACTTACGAGAGATAAATACTGTAGGTTCCGCACGTTTTAATGATATTGTGGTGATACAAGATCTGATTTTCTGCCAGACCCTTTGTTAAAAAATCCAAATCTCCAGAAGCCACAGTTGTTGATGTTTTGATTGAAAAACTGTTCCGCATTTATTTGTTATTTATTTAATAGAAGTGAATCAGTTTTATATGAATTTCGTCCTTTTTTGAGGTTTATTTATATAATTATATTTTAAACGATTGACGTTCTCGACAGTTGGAGGCCAATCTAAAGACCCAAAAAAAGAGGCGCCGGTCGATTTAAACGAGACCAGGACAAATGTGCCCTTCATCGTGTCTGATTTCTGGTCATCTTTTTTTGGGGCCGAAATCGTTGCACCAACATGGGCGTGGGTTCTACTTCGTCTTCACCACTTAAGAGTTGACTGTACGCCATGACAGAATAAAAGCACACCGTAGATGCCAGGACAGCGTTTCTAGGACGAGCTCACCATTGATTAACGAATTCGAATTGCTTTTGTGTATTGCTTAATGTGAATGTGAGCAGTGCACGCCCAACCACGATCTTTACACAAAGTTACAACGCATTGTCACGATTCGAAATCTTCCAGTTGTCGACACACGAAACAATCCTTACCACTGCCTTCCGCAGCACTGCGCTTCCTGCCACCATCCACCAAGAAGAGGAAAATAAACACTAGAGCACTGTTTTGTTGTCAATTGTCGTTTATTGTTAGGGGAACTTTTTATTCTACAATTTTCTTACAGAGTATGTACCTTTCTTTTATGTATTCACAAAACGATTTAATTATTTATTGAAAGTTCTATGGGGTGCACATTTGATTAAGGATTTTCGTTTAATTAAAGAATTATCAAGTGCGGAGAATCTTTCGCACTGCGTATTGATTTGCTATGAACCGAAAAACGTGTACTCCACCGGGTATCGAACTCGACTCTTTTTTATTCACCGTTTACGTGGAGGGCACCGCTTGCCTCCACGGAATCTATCTATAGACTGGTGCAATATGAATTTAATTTCTGCTCGTGGACCAATAGGGGATGATTCTCCACATTGGTCCCAGCAAAGGGCGCGAGACGCACACACGATGACCAAATCGTTGTTCATGCAGTGTGTCGCCT
The DNA here is from genome assembly GCA_963931805.1 of Microdon myrmicae. Lineage (NCBI taxonomy): Eukaryota > Metazoa > Arthropoda > Insecta > Diptera > Syrphidae > Microdon > Microdon myrmicae. The sequence goes on along the minus strand of OZ007497.1, from coordinate 151,839,122 downwards.
AGCGTCCGAGACATGGACATGCAATCGAATAAACAACCGAGAAGAGCACCCGCAGCTGGGCAAGTCATCGGTAAAAGGGTATGTGTGTGTTTACACGATCTGAAACGGCGTACATCATTTACACTGATCGTGCACATATCGGTGGCATCTCGCAACGGTCGAACTCTCGTGTGTATACTTACATTGACGAGAATTCGATTTGCTTCGGCAGCCAGAGGTGAGGTATCAAACGCCGCCCTGTTCGTCACCAACGGAGGGAAAGAGGACGAAGCGAAGTTACTGCTGACAGCTCTTGGCATTGACCCGAAGTAACACGATCCAGTCGGGCACCGAAGGAGCTTATCGGTCACTCTGTCGTTGTAAGCTTTCTTCGCGGTATCAATCGACTGGTTGCGCGCGTTTCTGATTCTAACAAAATTCGTTTTGTTAACATCTGTGGGATTGGAACGCCATTGCTTAAAAGCTCTATTTTTTGCCGCTGTAATCTGCTCGCATTTTTTATCAAACCAAGGCTTATCAGATGAACTTCGTGTGATGGAATGTGGAATGTAGATCTCCATCCCGAGAAGAATAATCTCCGTGACTGACTCCGCGCAAACGTTAACATTCCAGTCTGCAAAGCATGGAAGGGATGCGAAGAAATCTCGCCAATCGTCCCAGTTATCAGCCCCATACTTCCATGCATGGCGAAGCTGCCTAGGTCGGTTATTCGTTTGAAATGCAAGTGGTTGCGCCATAGATACCAAGCAGTGATCTGAGTTTCCCAGTGGCGCAGAAACCTCTACGGTATAAATACTCGGTTAGGATGTCGAAAACAGATCCAGGGTGTTCGCATAATCGCTTTAGGCACTCGAGTGGATTCCTCCGCGAGTTGAGTGAAGTTGTGGCTAACAGCAAAATCTCCTCTAGCCTCACAGCCTCGTCGGTTCTGTTAGAATGTAACAACCAGCCAGAATTGTACACATTAAAATCTCCAAGGACAGCAATTTCAGAAGCTAGGTGGTTGATCTGTATCCAGTCGACGGTATGTGAAATATGTTCGAAAAATGTCGCCGGTCGATCGTCGTTCGGGGAGCGGTAAAGACAACAAAGAAATTTAACAGAATTCCTCAGGACGACCCTCAACCATATGATGTCCATGTTATTCGGTTCCAACGCCTCCATCTTCTGGCAAACTAGATCGGAGCGCGCGAAGACGCATACTCCGCCTCTAAAACGGAATCTCGAATATAAGTCGTAAACTGAGCAACGAAGATATGTCGAATGTGTAAGTCTTTCACTAAATTTTGCTGTGGGGCCTGTCGGGTGATGCACAATTGCGTGGCCCGTCCTCTGGTTGATGTTTCTTCATTCTCAGCGACATCGAAAGCCACAGCCGCGATATTCTCGGCCGAACGACTAGTCCGGTGGCGGCCACGCCATGCATTCCAGTATGTTCGAGTCGAGTAGCTAAGCCTCGGAATGTTTGCCCAGCTGGGGCGATACGATTAGGAAATCGACGTCGAAATTCACACTGCGCTACACAATAAAGATGTCCAGGATGGAGTTACCTATTTCGAAGTTGAGGGCATGACAGTTTTCGGTGTACCAAATGTTTGACCGAGGTCATAGCAACCAAATAAAAAAATATATGGGCTCGTTCACAACAAACCTTCCCTATCGATACATTTGTATCTTGACACTCACTTCACACCGGTACACCTGGTATATGTTAGAGGTATATCTCTTTAAATGCATGCTTTTTTGTGGTATATAAATTTCCAATTTTTCTACCTATTGTCTATTCATGGATTCTTCAGTCTTATATCAGGGCCCTGGTAACTAGTGCTCAATCGTAAAAAATTATTGGTATTGTAATTAATTATGCGTCAAAAAAGTTTTTATGATAATAAAATAATGTAATAGGGCACTGTTTGAGTTCTCATTGGCTTTGGCTGGAATGGCACTTTTGAAACAAACTTTAAAACATTTTATAAAATAACGAGTAATTATTGTCGATTTTACCACATATTCAGGTATTCTTACTGCACATCGATACTTCCTTTGCTTATCCTCTCGATCTTCTGCTGTGCATTAGATTTAAAGTTAAAGCAACATCTACGGGCGTGCACATTTCGTGTAAAAAACATCACCTTTAAACCTGCCCGACACAGTTTTAAGAAAGGAGATCAATGTTGAGCTTGAGTTTAAATTGCCACAACACACCGTAAAATGGCGAAAAAGCAGGACTACAGGTGGCGAATGTATCTCGAATTATGCATACACAGCCAGCCGCCACTGTTGCCTCCCTAATGAAATCATTTTCTCCAACTTGACTGTGCCACAAGGACAGCAGATAAATAACTTTGGCACATTACTCATTATGCTATCTAAAGATTGTACGACTACATGTCGGCAATACAGTGTATATCGAATTGTGAAGCTGAAAAGGAAGGAAAACAACAAGTTTTCGTAATGACACGTGTCAAAAACAATCATTCATCCCACTATGCAACTGGTTCCAGAAATGTGACATTTATTATGACAAAAACATTGAAATAGCTACGATGAAGATATGTTAGAGAGAAGTTTGTCCGTTTATTATAGAGCTTGTATAAGAAGCAATTGAAACTTTTAAGGGCGTTTCACCTGCTTCTTAACATACCCTCTCCAGTGGATTGTTCACGTGTAATCATGCCTCTTTGTTGATGTTTCAAAAAACAATGAGTATGTTGACTGCCAAGTTCTTTTAAACTGTATATGATTCCTACTTCATCGCTGGAATTGTGAATGTAATTAAACTAAATCGTCCGGCAATGCGTAAGCCATCCACATGCAGTGAATCAGGCACATATCTTAAAGCATACAGCAAATGCCCATTCATATATTGAAACCACTCAATTTGAGTTACGTTCCACAGAAGGTGAGTTGAAAGAGCATGTCAAAATATTTCACAGCCGCCAACTTTAGTTCGAGTCTTTTGTTCGTCGTGTTTGCGTGGTGTCATTCGAGTATAGTGCTGCACCAGGTAATAATTCCTCAACCAAAAGAAAAACAAATAATATTAAGGTGATACACCAGTGAGATATTCGTTTCCATACTGGAGCGAAAAGGAATTTTCCATTAAATGGTGCGAAAGTAAAACAAACGTTGCCACATTGAAACTTTCTGAATTCGAAGCCAACTTAGTGTATCCTTGTAAAGGCACAAAATATCCCTACTTTTCCTTATCCCAGTTCCGACTAAACAAGTTCTTCTTTTTCCGAATTGAGAAATACTCGACTGTGTTGACTTTAATGCATATTTAATTAGATTTCAGTGAAAAGTTCTTGGAGTATTTGTATAGAAAAATTCATTGAGTTAGAAAATCCAGTGAAATTTCGTGAGTTCCAGGATACGTCCTAGTAATTTGATCGGGATATCTAATTGAATTTCGATAGCAAGTTACACTCGGGCTGGGGCCAAACAGGTAATTTAAAAAATTACAACTGACTAGTATGTTTGCTTTTTTGTTTTTGTTTTTGTTCCAATTAGAAGTTTGGGCTGTGGTCGGCCTAGTAAATAAGAGAAGCTGAATAAGGCCAAGAGAGAGAAGCATTAAAAATGGTTTTGCTTGATTTCAAGTTTATCCGTCTTCCCAGTTAAGCAAGAACATACTTTGTAGATCTGACTTTTCGAAATCGAAACCACAGAACCCAGAGAAGTTACGTTAGCTTAGTGTGCTAGTTACTACGGTGTGTATGGGGTTCGGAAACGTTTCTGTACCTTGTGTACATCGCCTTACGAATTGTTATGCTGTGTAGATGTGTTGCGTTCACTCGAGTTTATGCTGGCACTGTTTCGCGGTCGCTCTGGTAGAAACTTGTTAGACTGGAAACAACTTTAAGCCAAACAGTACACCGGTAGTGGGTTGCCTCATCGTTTGGTTATTGTGCCTCATTTCTTTATGTTTGTTGTTTCTTTCTCCTGGTTACTTAATAGGAATCAATTAATAACAATGGAATATGCCTGCCTGCCTGGCTAGAGTTGGTATAACAAGTTCGCATCGGTTGCCTTCTTTTATTCACAACAATTAAAGAGGTGTAAGACCTCTTCTGAATGTGTCTTACCAATGAGATGTCTCTGTAATTGTTTCTAGCTCTAGCAATTGTAGTTTTGTAAAGGCTGAAATGTGCTTGGAAACATTTCTATAGACGGAATTCACTTAAAAAGTTAAAGTTAAAAAAACACTCTTTGGAAGATCGCCTATTCTCGGGTGTGTCCACGAACAAGCTTTTACCGTTTTCTACCATTCGAGGTTTCTTATTTCTTCTTTCGTGTAATTTAACAGTATTGGTTTAGTTCAGAAACAGTTTTATATATACAAATATTTCCCGCTTTTTTCGAACATTTATTAATTTCCAACTGAAGCTTTATTCATTTATTAATTTTACAATCATCATCATCATCATCGGCACTACAACCAGGATCCGGTCTTGGCCTTATTTAACAAGTCTGAAGCTTGTTAAATTTTCCATAATAATTTGTTTGTTTGGGCAAGGTAATTAGCCTTGCGCCAGATTTATTTTATAATACATTGCATTATTTTATATTATTATATATTTTATATTTTCTACAATCCCCTCATCAAGGTTGAACCTGTGATGAATTTTGATATAGATTTGACTGATGATTTTTCCTCTTCCAATTTTTTTTCAACTAGACGCTTTTGTAACGATGAACTTTTTATTGTACACCAGAATGTCAAAAGTATGACCACATTTCCCATCTCTGGTCGCTCACCTAGAGTTATGTTCTTGTATCCCTAATACAGTATTAGTTTTAGAAATTTAGATTTATGGTTTCAATATACCAATATATCAATATATATAAATACCTTGTCAGGATTCAAGTTCGTCGCTAAGACGAAGGAAGAATATGGTATGCCCGGAGTTGGTTGTTTCCTAAGAGAGGATTACAAGATTCTTGAACACTCCTGTGCCTAGGTGTCAAGTGCTGATGTTTTAATTCGGGTAGAGGCTTGTGCGCCTTAAGGCTATCAATTTCCTTAAGGAACGTTGAAGTTTGGGTAAGCCATATAATTTATGCGTGCGATAATTCGTCCACCGTCAAAGGCCCCGTTTTCCGATACTTTGTTTGAACAGACGTTGTATAAGAAGCAATTTGCCCATGGAGCTATATTTTTCCAGAAGGGAGAAAGTCCGTTCGGCATCTGGTCTGGAGAATGGGTATCGTCTTTAATTCTGGTAACTCGATTTTGGGGAGATCAATGACAGGCTAATCTCCAAATGCAATTATGGAGCAACTCCAACAGAAATTGAACCCGGACGCAAGATCGGCAGGATTGTCCACCGATGAACTTTATATATATATATATACATATATATATATATATATGAATATATATATATATATATATATATATATATATATATATATGTATATATAGATATATATATATATATATGTATATATAGATATATATATATATGTATATATACATACATATATATATATATATATATATATATATGTATATATACATATATATATATATATATATATATATATATATGTATATATACATATATAGGTCTCGGGATTCTCCGTTGTACATGCTCGATTCTTTGGCAGGAACATTCCTGGGCGGACATTTCTCGGACTCTATATGTACTCCTGGCTCCTCGATAGTATAGTGGTTAGTATACCCGCCTGTCACGTGGGAGACCGGGGTTCGATTCCCCGTCGGGGAGCCCCCGGCGCAAGACTAATGACCTTGCCCGGAAAAAACAAATCATTATGGAAAATTTAACAAGCCTCAGGACCTGCTAAATAAGGTGAAGACCGGTTCCCGGTTGTAGTGCCGATGATGATGATGATATGTACTCCTGGTAGCCAGTTTAGCAGATTCATATGCCAATGCGAACGCCAGTATTTCATTAGTCGTCTTCTTTCCTGCCAAACGAATGGCTTGTTGCAAGTCCTGATCTTGGAGTGCATTTATAAACGCATCCATTGCTGCATGTGGTTTTCTCCGTACCTAGCTTCAAGGCCGTCTCTTACCGCTTGGAAATCTGTTTTCTTCTCTGCTGGTATTGTTTGTAGCAATTCTGCATTCCCCCCCCCCCCCCCCCCCCCCCCCCCCCCCCCCCGAGTGACAAGATTAGTGATGTTGATTTTTGCTCATCGGACCACTTATTATAATTGGCCGCGACGTCAAACTGACGTATAAATACGGAGAAGGGTCCCGTTCCATCGAAGGTTGGCGGCTGCATCCTTGTATCTTTGTAGGTGTGTTGATTGCTGTTCTGAATGTTTTCGAGGTACTTATATGCTAATTGAAGCAAGTACTCGTCGATAGGGGTAATGGAGGCGCCTTCGTATAGGTGAGAGTTGGGGTACTGGCGACCGTCAGGCTGTCTAGAGTTGTTGGTGCATCTTCTGAGTTTTCTTTCGAAAACTCGAAGTCTTTCCATTTGAGCCGAAGATATGGAGGACCATATGGGAAAGGCGTATGATATTTCAGACCGGAATAGCTGCTTATAGCAGAGAAGTTTAACTTTGGTGTCAACTTTGTTGCTCCACTTCAAGATGTTGTGCAGTTGCTTAGACCGACCGAGGCCCCTTTGGAGAATGTGGGTCACGTGTTTGATGAAATTCATTTTTGGCGTATAAGTGACCCCAAGATATTTCAGCTTGTCCTGTGGTCTAATCGTAGTATCTCCCATTTTTATTCGAATATTCTGTGAATATCCAGAAGCAGGTTGGGAGTGTTTACTACTCAGAATTATAGCTACTGCTTTGGATGGGTTAAGTCGAATTTTCCATCGACTGTAAGGGAACTGGACGATGATGTGACGTACGACTTATAACAGTTAGGGTGTTAATGCAATGTTCGAAGTTCGTCGTCTTTTGATTGATGTTGGCAGTCAATGCTGTTTTATTAATCGAGATGCGACATGCCGCCCGCCTTGAAGCGTCAGGTTCAAAACTGATGTGGTGTTTGCGGCTCCTGCAGTTTCGTCGATGGGGAGAGGGCAAAGTCTTTTGACGCAACGATCATATACGCCGCCTTTTGTACGGATAGTGACTATTCGTACAATCCCATCCTTGCCGGGGTGTGTAGCTACGACTCGACTAAGTGCCCATCTTAGTGGTGGTAGGTTTTCATCTGCGATGAACACTAATACTCCTTCCTTTAGCTGGACCGCGGGACGGCGTGAGCGCCTGAATTGTATGAGCTGGTGCAGATATTCTTTATGCCAGCGCTTCCAAAAATGCTGCTTCATTTGCTGAGCGTGATGCCAGGCGGTTAGGCGATTTGCTGGTGTGTCTGTGAAGTCAACTTGTGGAAAGGAGGTTAAAGGGCTACCTACTAGAAAATGAGCAGGAGTTAATGGTTCGAGATCATTGGGATCTGAGGATATAGGAGATATAGGACGGGAGTTTATAATTGCTTCTACTTCGATAACATATGTTTCCAATTGTTCATATGTAAGTAATACATTGCCTACAGTTCGATTCAAATGATGTTTAAATGATTTAACGGCCGCTTCCCAAATTCCTCCAAAATAGGGAGCTCTTGTCGGTATGAAGTGCCAATCGATCACTTGATCAGTACAAAATTCAGATACCGCATTTTGATGCTCTTTCGAATTAAAAAGTTGTAGAGCCGTTGGAGCTCGTCTTTTGCCCCGACAATGTTAGTTCCATTATCCGAATGGATTTCGACTGATTTCCCCCGTCTGGAAAAGATATATATATATATATATACATAATATATATTTCTCTTAGGTGAGGTGAACTTACAGCGCCGCCACGGCGCTCCGAGATTCCATCAGATAACCGATGGAGTTCTTGAAGAGCTGCAGGTCGTACCGTCCTGGAAACAGTCGCGCGGGGAGGGAATTTCAAATCCTTCCCGCTCTGTAACGGAACGAGTTCTGATGCAGAGTTGTTCGCGCCGTCGGGAGACAAAGCACAAGTTGGTGCTATCCGTCGGATTGTCTTGTAGAGCGCATATAAATCGACTTGCGCGGAACAATACCACGAATCTCCGAAGAACAGTACCCGTGATAATATTTGTAAAACAGACAGAGATCAGCTACCCCCCTATGATGTGATAGCGGCTGTAGTCCCGACGCCAGCGCTGTGTGCCCGATCAGACGGATTGGTCGTCTCTGTATGCTCTCGAGCAGGTCGAGGGTATGTTTAGGAGCAGAGCTCTAAACAGGAGAGCAATATTCGATCGCGGGTCTTATTTGGGATTTATACAGAAGAAGAAGTTGGGCCGGAGTCAAATATTTTTGAAATTGAAAAACCGACCAGGACGGTCGCATTTTAAGAGCCAAGCACAAGCCACCTTTCCATACGTTCATTTTAAAGGGATCAAGAGTCGTGAAGTGTTGGGTTGCATTACTGGGATAGTCAATTTGTTACCCCACTTCGTTTAATCAGTGAACGTTATCACTTACAAAATAAAATATCTTCATAAAAAAATAAATAAATAAAAATAATCTTCAAAAAAAAAAAAATAAATAATAATAAAATAATTAATAATAATACGTAAGTTACCGAATCCCATCCGTTTGGCTATGTTTAACAATTTTTTTGAATTGAGTGAGCATGTCAAACGATTAATTAAAAACTTTCTTATTAAAAACCACTGTGTTGTGGTAACTAATTAATAATATTTAAAAATAAAGTTATCTATTATAACAAAAAAATCATTTTTATAATAAAGCTTGCGGTATGTTACACGATTCCGTAACATAAAAATAAAGTGTTAGTTAAGTTACAGGAGATAGAATAGATATTTCTGGGTGGGGCTTTGGGTGTGACTCATTTTGATTCCACGGAAGAATAAGCTGTTCATGATTCTACTAGTCATTTTTCTTATTCCTTTTGTGATTCGTGCACATTACTCTGACTCGCACTGTGCTATGACATTTAAGGGTACTCTAAAATCCCATTTTATGCGCGCGTTTGTGTAAAAAAAAATTTTTTGGACTGATCCCTTTGATGAATCTGGTCGTTTTACTAATGAGGCTTGTCCACTGGATCTTCTAGGTGTGAAATTCACGGCGTCACTTCAACTCCATCTCTGAATGCTTTGCTCTAAAACAGAACCAAATCTATGAAACAAAATTAAAAAACTGCTTAAAAGTTCGGGAGATGTGTTGGAAATATGGTAAATGCATCTCTTGAATTTGATTCATTTTCTTTGTCTTTTCATTCCACATTGTTAACCTATAAACCTAGTGCAGGTTTATCAGTGAATCATAAATAAGATATGCGTTTCAATGAATTCTAAATATTTCTTTGATTTACAAACTTCATTCTCAATTAGCTACAAATTAACGCACATTCCAAACGGTCTCATCTTGCCAACCAATCATAGCCAATCAACTCAGCTCTAGACAGAACACTCGCGTGTTCGACTAACAACATTCTGGTCATAAAAAAAAGACAATTCCTAAAATAAGCATCAGAAATACGAACATGTCTTGTTCCTTTTGTATTGTGTGGGGTTATGAGCTTGACCCAGCAACCTATTTAATGGCTGCTCACAGTCATGTGAATATGGGCGTGGAGTAAAATATTTGGAGTATAAAGTTAGATGTTACCTGCTGAGGGGCGATATACTTTCAGATTACAATGCTCCTGTGAAACAAACGACACGCTACGCGCCTTAGAAATGCAAGCAGGGGATACTAATGTGTGCAGAAGGATACGACATAATCTCTTCTCAGATTTCCATCATAAAGGTGAAAGTTATGTGTGGTCCTGCCCATGAAATAGAAACATGACACCTAGTAATTGTGGGCGTTAAATTTTGTATGTTATTTATGAATTTTTGCGGTAACGGGTTTTTCATAAATATGCTCCTATCCAAGTTTTTATAGTTTTCTGTGGATTTGTCACCCCCTAAGTCTGACAGGACTTCGAGACAAGAACAGTGTCGTATAGCGTGTTATTTATAGGATTTAGATAACACATCTGCCTCGAAATTTATTGAATAGGGTGAAAATAGCTGGGAATTGATAGAGTTATCAGAAAATTGCCTTTATGGGATCAATGCTTATACTTGATATTGGAATATATTTTCGTTTGTTTTATGAATTTTGGGACAAAAAAAATGCTGTCCAGCCACCATCAGAACGACCCACATTGATAGTTAGGTCTGAATTTGGAGTGTATGAAACAGTAAAGGATTATCTACTTTGATGGTTTCTGTTGGATTAGTGCGGCGTAAGCCCTAAAAGATGGAGGGACAGTAAAAAGGAAATCATATAATACCGATCTTGGGTGTGGTAATAAATGTTGGTATTTGGCAATCTGCATTTTTATGAATCTTGTTCATTCCAAATATATTTCTTAATTGGCGGACCCTAATTTGCGCTGATGTCATGAGTTATAGTGCATCGAGGGGTATTCGATTAATTTAAATTGACCATTAGGTAATAAAAGGTAGTTTTATATACCTTTGAATATCAAAGCACAATGTGAGTGAAAGAGGAGAGAAAAAATAAGGAAAAGGGGTGTCTCATCACTATGGTTTTAAATACCGCCAATTCTAGTGTGCGGCAGAGCAATTTGCTGATTTAAAAATTCGATGAAAATAAAACGAAATGGAGTTATCGAATTCATTTTATTTCCACCCTGGAGTGCAACATTTAAAGTTCCTATAGCGCGCCGATATGCCACCAAATAACTGTTCCAGTTCCTCTTGAACGGCTGTGTTATGTCGGCGTTTTCCATTCTTTCTCAATAGCGAGGGAAGAGCGAATGGATGGGGAGTTAGAAAAACCAAAGTTGTAAATATTCCGTTGTGGCAGTTCCTATAAACGCAACTAGTCACCTTTCCAAACCACCTAAAAGCTTCCAGTCCGGAAGCTCCCATAACCCCATTGTCCTTTGCTAATGCAATGGCATTAGCACCTACAAAGCTACAAGCATTAAGGTTATCTAATGCATAACCTTAAAGCCTCTGTAAAAAGAATTTCTCCCACAAGGGCATTTTCCATGCATCAACGCAGCAATAAAATTTTCCTAAAGGAATTCACCAGCATCCATAATTCTTATGCATTTTCTCTAGATGAACTCCTGAAAAGAAACAATTCGGTTCACATATAATGTAACCATCATAACCAGGGATAATGATCATTGCGTCGCCTATTCCCAGCATCACCATATGTACAATAAATTTCCTTACATACACCCTGGCTGGCGACGTTTTCACCCAACGACAAAGCAACTCGTAGCAGCTTATTGATGCAGCTGCATACAATTAGCGCAATAGACGTTAAAACCAATTTCTTTAACACGCATCATGTGCAAACAAAAGAACTCTGTTCTTCCGCGGGCATTCTGGCGATACGACAAACAATTCAAATTGTTTCAAGTATCCCAAATGCATCTAGCATCTAATGAGCTGCAACTTGTTTACTTAGTTGAACCCTCAGCTCCTAAATCCCTTTATGCCTTTTAATTTTTCTGGATCCGTTTCTCATGACCTCGCGGCATGAGCAAACAGAAATACATTAGCTCCCAATGAGATACGGCTTGTTTACTTAGCCGAAATCACATCTCATTGATGCCCATTATCCCTTTTTGATTTTTCAGCTTCGTTCTCATGGCCTTGTCCCACGAAAGAACCAATGTTCACACATACATGAATACCATCATGATCTCCTCTATGAGATCCGGTTACGTACCCCAAAGAGAGACCACGTTTCTCTTGTAATAGGAAAACACACCCTAAATTAAGAGAGCCCGTACCGCCGGCCGAATTTCCTTTCCTAGCGAATTGACATCGCTGAGTCTGATTACAACCATCAAAGCGGACGGGTCGTCCGCCATCCATCGTACCGACGCCGGTACGGTGTGAAACGAAAAGTCGAGTTCGAGTCGTATTAATTAATATAACGCCATACAGGTAGAGTACACTGTCTTACATTTTGTTTGTGCATCCGTTTCACCGTCAGTGTAATTAGTATCTGTTGTTCGTCATCTATTTAAATATCAAAAACTATCGATGTGAAAATAATTGACTCAATGAATACGTAACGTTACCTTGTATTTACTTTAAACAATAGTGTTGATACTTAAAGAATAAAAATAAAAACTTATACAGATTAGCACCAGTGAGTTTTACTTCCTTCCTTCTGGTGAATGACTGGTGTTGTGGAGATTTATTTGTTTGTTTTCCTGGTGAACCGATGTCTTTTGGAGATCAATTTTCAGTGATCAATCTGCGGAACATTGAACAATTTATGGGAGAAGAAATGAACCTACGTGTCGTACGTCGGTGCCACGACTTCGCCCTCCACACCGTTACGTCGATCCTTTAATTCCGTCGTAGAGGTCCGCTGTTCTTCACTTAACTCTTTATTTATTCTACATTTAACTCCCTATTTAATCTGTATTTATTCTTTACTTAACTCTTTATTTATTCTGCATTTAACTCCCTATTTAATCGGTATTTATTCTTTACTTTTCTGAACTCCCTATTTATTCTTTATTTATTCTTCACTTAACTCTTTACTTTCTTGAATTCCTATTTATTCTTCAATATTCTTTATTTTACTTTCCAATATTCTGAATTTTGCTCTGCTATAGGTTACTTAGCTCCTCAATAGTATACTGGTTAGTATACCCGCCTGTCACGCGGAAGACCGGGGTTCGATTCCCCGTCGGGGAGCCTCTGGCGCAAGACTAATGACCTTGCCCGGAAAAAATCAAATCATTATGGAAAATTTAACAAGCCTCAGGACTTGCTAAATAAGGCCAAGACCGGTTCCAGGTTGTAGTGCCGATGATGATGATGATGATGATAGGTTACTTAACTCTCCAAACTATACCGATTAACTGTTCAATATTCTCTTAGCAACCACTCCTTTTATACCCAAATTATTGAGGAAGAATCGCAAACGATGCACCCAATTTCTCTCCACTCAACATTACATCACGCGCAAGTCATTTACCCTGCCTCAGTTTCACCCAGTCGGCTTTGCCCCATATTGAGTGCAATTGCCTGACACGAGTCATTCGTTTCGCTTAATTGATATTTCCACTTAATCGACCCACTTAAAGTGCAGCGGCCTAGGTTCAAGCATATTTCGTTACTTCGAATCACCTGTGGTGATTCGTTATTATCCATATGCCTTATTTTCGCAGGCATAAGCATTTCTACTGGGAAATCCCTAAGCATGTGTGTCATACAGGTGGTGTACAGTAATTTATTATTATTCGTACGTTTCATATTTGCAGTCGTAAGCAATTATCTGGGAATTGTCAGGGAACTCCCCCCCCCACCTGGTGCGGCGCTTGCTTTATTTGGATATGAATGACGATATGCGATACGATGCAAAAAATATACACCTGTGGATATGAATGACACGTAATTGGATAACGTGTAGCTTGGGGAATGACTGCATCACGGGCAGCTAATTAAAGAGGAAACGTTGCGTGATATTATTATTACGTTAAATGGGGTGTATGTAGTGGGATTCTACAGCTATAGATTGTAACGCTCCGCAACCCTCCCACGGGAAGGGAATTCCACAGCTTTCTCGATAATTTATTTATTTAATTTCACTTCTCCCAGGAAAGGCGAATCTATAGCGCTGTACCAGCAGCCTGAGATGCTATTTTTTTCTCGACTGAGTCCATCAGCTAAGCTCCAACAGATGTTCAAGGATTTCTCCCAACCATTTTACGAAGCCTATAACTTCATGGGGTGGTATTCACCGGGCGCTGGGTTTTGGGACTCTACCTACCACTCAATAATTGTGCCGAACTGCGCAATAGCAAGAGTCGCCAGTTAAACCTAGATTTGCATAATCAAGCGCAAGATACAACCTCCTTACGAACTCAGCCATTGAGGCGGTAGCTATCAATGTAATAGCGACTGTAGTCCCGACGTCAGCGTCGTGTCCCCGATCAAGGGGATCGCTCGTCTCTGTACTCTCTCAGGTGGGTCGAGGGTATGTTTAAATTCAAGTTTTTTTTTTTACACTAACGCACCAAAGGGGAATTTTGAAGTACCCTTAAATGTCAGAGCACAGTGCGAGCGGATGGAGAGGAAGTGGATAAGGAAAGAAGGTGTCGATGTATATTTGTCTTGAATGTCTGGACATTACATCGAACAGGAAACACATGATCAGGCAGAACATTCCACATTCGTGTGGTTCGGCTAAAGAATGACTCTCTATGTTTATTTGTGCGCTTGAAATCCACTTTCAACGTGAACTGATACGCATTCACAGATAGACAGGTATCGCGGGAAAATGTCTGGAGGAGCGGAACACATTCAGCAAGTTCAGTTGAGCAACGACCGTGGTAATACCTATAGAAAAGAGATACGCATGATACCTTGGCCTGTGTCCTAACGACGGAATTGATCGGCTTATGGCTGAGTCCCCAATAAGTTTCACTGCTCGGTTTTGCATCCTGGCGAGCACGTGTAGTGCAGTTTTGGATGCGCCTGACCAAAGATGGGAATTGAACTACATTTTGAGACCTGGCCACTATTTACGCCTTGTAAATAGTGGCCAGTTTGGATGGAGTGAAGTATCTTTTGCATCTCTTAAGGAACCCCATACATTTGACTGCACTTTTCGCAGCTTTAAATATGTGGTCATTCCAATTAAAAATCGAATTAATTCGAGTGCCGAGAACTGATAGTTCCTTTGCTTCGTCCATGCAAGTGCCATTCATAGACAGTATATTTACTTTGGGCCTCACCCTTGACGACAAGAGGCAGCACTGAGTTTTTAGGGCATTGAATTCTACTCCGTTAGATAATCCCCACTGATATATCTTGTTGAGGTCTGAATTCAATCTATCAAGCATAAGTTGCTGGTTGGTAGTGACATTCGAAGGGTTTGGATGGGAGTGTTCATATGAGTATGAGAAACTCAACGTGCTATCATCAGCAAACGAGTGAATTGGGTTGTGAGTAAAAGAGAAGAGATCATTTATAAAGATGAGGAAGAGAGTGGGTGAGAGTACCGAACCCTGGGGAACACCTGCATTAATTTGATGGGAGACAGATTTGACACCATCAAGAACCACTTGGATTGAACGGCCAGAAAGATAGTCTCTTATCCGTTGGATCACGGAATTGTCCACTCCATATGAATGCAATTTAGGCAAAAGCGCTGGATGCCAAACTCCGTCGAAGGCTTTTGGAATATCCAATGCGACTACCTTGCTTTCACCGAGGTAGTGGATGGAATGGCTCCACTTTTCGGTAAGGTACACCATCAGATCTGTGGACCAGCTGCTACAAAAGCCATACTGGCGGTCATTGGGGAGGTCATTTGATTCCAGATATTTCGAAAGTTGACGGTTGATAAGTTATTCCATTACCTTGGAGACAATAGAAGTTAGTGCTATGGGTCGATAAGAAGATAGGGATGATTTGACACTCTTTATGGGAATTGGCCCAATGTTCTGACTTCCATCTATTTGAGAAACGGCCAGTAGAATAAGACAAATGGAAACATTTCCGCAGTGGTTTAGTGAGTGAAGAGGAACATCTCTTCAAGAGGGTTGGAGGAATGCCATCCGGACCAGCGGATTTGTGTGCGTTTAGCTCTTTGTGTGGACGGGCAACAGTACTCGTTCGGAAGTGAATCTGACTCATGGGGTGCTGCTTATGCTTAAGTTGAGGCGGAACTGATGTGGTATCAGGCAGCGTCGAGTTCGCAAAATGTGCAGGAAGTAGATTCGCTTTCTCTATTGCAGTGGTGACTAGTTTGTCATCGAGTATAAGCGAAGGAATGGTTGAGGAGACCGAGTTTTGAATGTTTTTCACGAATGCCCCGAAGTTTCTACTACTTGTGGGAGAGTGTAGTATTTTTTGTCTCATTCTCTGGTCATGCAAGAACTTGGCGCGTTTAATATACGCATTGCAGTCATTTCTAGTTCTTTTAAATCTTTTCCGGTATTCCTCCGAATTGTTTGATTTATACAACCGGAAGCTCAAGTCTTTAGCCTTAATGGTTTCTCTGCATCCGGAATCGAATCACATATTTCTCTTTGATACTCTTTACTCTGTGTGGAATAAAGGTCCGGATGCCAAGTAGAATCGTGTCTGTCAATGTGTCCGCTATAGAGTCAACATCGTTGTTGAGGAAAAATAACCACCAATTTAACCTCCCAAAAAAGTCGTTCAGACCTTCCCAGTTGGCTTTCTCGTAGAACCATACTGTTCTTTTGGGAGCTTTCTCATTATCGTTACTGTTGGTTCGAGCAAATTTAGTTGACACGACAAAGTGGTCTGAAGTGTCCATGGTGAAAAAACTTCAATTGTGTATTTGTTCGGGTGGGAGATGAGAAATAGTCCAGTATGTTGGCAGAATGACCATGTACGTACGGCAGCCGTGTTGGCTCATTGACGAGTTAAGTTAAACTATTTGAAGTAGTAAAGAGCTGAACATACTGACCCTCAGGTGGGGTGTGTCCGGAGTCGCGAAGCCACTGAGAGTTATGCACATTAAAATCATCCCCAATAACGATTTCAGTGTGGGGATATAGGGTCAAGATCTTATCGATAGAA
Organism: Microdon myrmicae; assembly: GCA_963931805.1. Lineage (NCBI taxonomy): Eukaryota > Metazoa > Arthropoda > Insecta > Diptera > Syrphidae > Microdon > Microdon myrmicae. The sequence goes on along the minus strand of OZ007497.1, from coordinate 151,822,576 downwards.
CAAACTTCAATTGTGTATTTGTTTGGGTGGGAGGTGAGATACAGTTCCATTGTGTTGGCGAAATGACCATCTATGTTTGGTACCCGCGTTGGCTCATTGACAAGTTGAGTTAAATTATTTGAATCAGCAAAGAGCTGGACATATTGACCTTAAGCTGTTGTGTGTCCGGAGTGACCAAGCCACTGAGAGTTGTTCACATTGAAATCACCCGCAATAACGATTTAGGGAGTCAAAATCCTATCGATAGAATCAGAGAGAGCATTAAATTCGTTAAAAGATGCATTTCTATCCAAGTTTGGGCTTCTGTAAAGAAAGCAGTAATGTATGATATGCTTACGAACGTGTAGTTTTAGCCAAGAGGAATTAAATTCTGGGTTGGAACAGAGCCCATATTGTGGCAGAAGCTGATAAGCAATATCATTTCGTATGTATGTGGCTATACCACGATGTGGAAAGAATAGTGACACTAAGTTATATCCAGGTAGATTAAAATCGGAAATATCTGTATTAGTAATTACCTCGGTTTCGCTAAGTGCAAGGATAGTTTGTTTCTAGTTAGAAACGTCGGCAGACACAGAAGAGAAATTGCATCTCAAGCCGCGAATGTTACACAGATCAACGCGAAATTCCCGCTCCATTGAAATGGACGGACACAGAAATCCAATACCGCCTCGTGAAAGAAGGCAAGCCGAGACCAGCAATAGATAAGCGAAAGCAACAGGTGTTATACCCTTGTAGTAGGTGCCCCACTATATCCGTTCCGAAATCCAGGTCACATCCCTTCCATGATGAACATTATGCCACTCAGACACAAAAAAACTCTCCAAAGATTATAAATCAATCGAGAATATCGATGCCTGAGGGATGCAAACAGATGTGCGAAAAAAAAGAAAAACAGGTGCAAGGAATGGAAAGACTACAGGGTTTTCCCGCACTGCACATCACTCGCGTGTATATTCTCGCACTTTTCACAGCACTGAGACGCGTGTGTGGAGATCCGTTTGTTGTTGCTTAGGATCCCACAATATGTCTTGTCACGCGAACCGATAGTGCAATTGGGTATCTCGTGTATATTTAGGTTTCCCAAAACGGATTGCACAATTGATCCGATGGTACGGATCACGAGGCAGAAGCGCACGTGCTGTCTCGTTGGTGGTCAGAACTCGACTCCAATAAATACCAATAATGCAATTTTTATGGTTTTCACATTGAAAATTCATTTTTTTACTAATTCCCGGTATCATTTTCGTAACAGCGGATTATAATACCTAAATATTAATGACTTAAAAAAATCGTTAAGTTCTAAACCGAACTATAGTCGACTGAACCAGTGAGGCGTATAAAGGTAGGATAGTGCGAGATGAATTCGACTAGATTAGTGATTGTAGTTCTACTAGCAAGAAAGTCATCTGATATGGCTCGCCCAGAGAATCAATGATTAGCAGATTATTCATAAACGTAAACAATGCCCCATTATTTGTAGCATAACTTACGCTTAAACAGAAGAAAGTCGATCTTCGTTCTTCTGTGTGATGAATGCAAAGAATCACAGCCTCTAGTTTTGGAAATGGCAACCAAGTGCTGGTTATACAGTGATCAAAGATTTGCAAATCGGAGGCAATTTTTTTACATAGAGAGCAAAATTCCTAAGGTTTTGTTAATTGAATCTCACAATAATTACATTTTTAGTTTTCTCTCTAGATAAGGGAACAGAAAATTCATCAGTAAAAATCGAAACATTAATAATATTGAAATTAGTAATACAAAAACACAAATAGAGCATAGTTAATTTCAGTAGAAATATTATGGTGTGGGATGGTCACCATTCTTTCTATTTCACTTCTTATCCATCTGGATCTATGACTTCATTTTCATTCGACTACATCTTGATACAATATGTCCACTTTCTAGTGAATATGCTCATAGATTTATGTTAAAAAGACCATTTGTTTACAAAATGTATATATAGAATAGATAACCTAGTAAATGACTTCGTGCCATTTTTTTTCAAAAAACTCATGAGTCAGCTTTTGTTCATTTAAACAATATCACACATTGACAAGTTGCGCATATATTCTCTAAAAACAACGCGGACGCTCCCATGAAACAAAATACAAACGGATTCATTGTTGTTGATATATCGTTCGAATGTCAATTTTCAGTCATCGTTAGATAAGATGTGTGTACGAAGACTAAAAATATATATTGGAGAAATGTCTGCATGCATGACCCTAGACGCATTTATAAACAAGTAGAGATTAGATAGCGTGAGTACTTTTAGTGTTGTGAAATCTAATTCTCGTTGGAATTGTATGTCACCACCCTTAGCTAAAAACTCTGTCGGTATGGAAATCCTATCAAGGCTGCAACTTCACTCGTTAGGCGATACAAGTGTGAGATATCATGATTAGAACTCTTCATGTGAATTACCGATGTTATTGTTTTCTTTATCACTGGTGGTAGCACATCAATTCACTCGATTGGAGTTCAGAGAAAACACGTATTTTTGCAGTGGCAAAAGCCCATGTGATGGATTCAAGAATTTGTGACGCATGACCGAAGTGCAAGTCAATAACTTATGATTTTTAGAAATATGGGACGCACAGGAATTACATTACACAGACGAAGTAAATAATGTAGCGAGCTTAGGGTTCGTTGGATTAATTATTTTTAATAAATAAGAGCCGTTAAATCGATTTTGAATTACTATAACACTTTATTAGTCCGTTAATAACAACCGTTACTTTTAACGTACACTTAACGATTTCTTAACTTATCACTTCCGTACTTATCGCGTCTTTGACTGCTTACTTCTCACTTATTACTTTCTACTTGTCTCCATGACCAGTGTGCGACGTATTTGTACCGTTTCCTCACATTCTGATTCGGTGTTTCGTTTCCGTCCGTTCCATAGCCTTGAATGTCCTATTGTTCATAGTCTCCAGTTTTCCAGTACTTTATAAAATATTCTAGTATTTTGTTTCGGACTTTCTCGAATATTCTAGTACTGATTGTCATATGCCTCACAATAGCATAATTCTTCATTTCTTGACTTTATTTTATTCTATACTAGCTGACCCGGCAAACTCCGTACCGCCTAACAGTCACCTTTAGCTAAACTTAATTTGGAATTTTTTTAACGTAATAAAATAAATACAAACAATTTATTAAGTTCAATAGTTTATTAGGATAATATATATATATATATATATATATATATACATATATATATATATATATACTATATATATATATATATATATATATATATATATATATATATATATATATATATATATATATATATATATATTTATATATATATATATATATATATATATATATATATATATATATAGGGTTTTCCAATAGGAACTTGACAACTTTGAATTTGTGAACGAACCCTTTCACCAATCATCGAACTGTCACTGTCAATTTATTCAGTAAACTCAACATTTTCATCCTGGTTAAGTACACGAACGAACAACGTCTGCAAATTATAAATATTTACTACCGAAAAAAAGCTGTCAAGTCCCTATTGGAGAACCCACTATAAAGTAAATAAAAATTCAATAAAAGTACAAAATCCAAGTATTTCAATGACGTGTCAGCAAGGCATTTGCCTTATTTAAGCTATGTATTTTGCTGCATGGCTTGCACTCCGGTTGGTTCTCTTCAGTGAAGCACCTTTTTATATGACATTTTTCGTTTTCTTATCAGGCACAAAAACAAATAAAGCGGATGGGTTGCCGACACACAAACATGCCACGTACAATTGGCCATAAAAAAAAAAACATGCATTTTCTAGATTCAGCCCAGAAACACTCAAGGATTGGCCTTGTGATTTGTTAGTCGTCATGACGAATGCAAGACGAATCGGAAATTGAATTCGTTTAAATTCAAAGGGCGTATCGGTTGGGATCATCGGAATCCTCGGAATGAGAACTTCGTCACCTTTGAATTTTCATTTGAGTATCGTCGCGTGAATCAGATTGATCATCAGTTTTCTTATCACCATATTGCATATTTTCAGTTGGTTTACATTTCGCAGCATTATAACTACCGAGCCAACATTCAGTTGTAAATTGTGCGGTGGTAAGCCAGGTATATCCAATGAGTTTAAAAATTCAGTTGGATAGTTGATGGCTTCATCTTCGTTTGTTACACAGTTAATAGATTTGAATGAATGCAGAGTACCAACGATTTGATTCCGAATTACATCTTTGTCATCCACAAAATTCGTTCTGTTAACATCGACACATGGTCGGCATGTGCATGTGAGCAATGCTGGTGATCGCAATACAGCCAGAAATCAGACTACGATGAAGGACACGCTTGCGTCAAATTTAGCTTTCCACTATTATTAATGGTTTTTTTTAAAATAAAATGAACCAGCTTTTAGAGATGGCAGATTAATGACTTAAGGAATTTGAAGACTAATTTTCGGGAAGACGACATTTTCAATAGGAAAACCTTGCGGACCTAAGGTATTTGTTTTTATTTTCCCTTCGCTATATATCGAGTTGTATTCGTCATGCAAGGATTTTAGGTTGAGGTTGATGCTGTCACTGATACAATGACCTCTTAGTCAGGAAAATACGTACCTCCTACACTTCGGCTAACCTGGTTGCTTAAGATGTTGTAAAATCAACAGTAAAGGGTGATCAATAAATGACTGAAATTGTACTGTTGATGCGGTTGTTACATTCCTTTTTTCTGAGGGTGATGTTGGTAAGAATAAGACGACTTGATAGGCGGATCATTGTGCGTCATTGGATTGTCAAATTACATGTTTTTAAGCGTAAGTAGCTAATGGGCACAACGGTGCATTTCATATTCGCCTTGATCGATTGAAGAAGGAATTTCTATTTCGTTGAAAGTGACATTAAAAATAAATAGAGGATTGAGATATGCGATTTCGTAAAAGTCGGGTACGTCGAATGAGTGCACACTGCGAGACTATGAGAATTGGATTTCTTAAAAGTAGGATAGTTATGCGGAGTTGAGTGGGAATTCCTAATTTTTAATTTAACATAGTGAGAGCAGAACTCACGTTTATTTCACTTAGTACAAGCGTTAAAAAGAATTTAAAAGTAAAAACTTCCAACTAACTTAAAAACTAGGGATTACAAACATTTATTTAGAATAAATATGATGGTGATATGGTGGGAAGATGGCGGTGTACGTGATGGGGTGGTGAAGGCCGGGTAGTAGGATAAAGGGACGGGATGGTTGGAATTTTTACGGGTAGTAAGAGTGTAGGTGGTGGGTGGGCAAGGTCAGGAGGGGAATGAGAGGAGACGACGTTTGAGTGCAATAGGAGTGAGATAGAAATCGAAGGAGGTAGGGTAAGAGCTTGCCCGCCTTAGCATTCGTGAAATGGGTTCATTACAGCTATAGGAAGTGTGGTGGGAGGGCAGATAGAAGAGTCGGGGGTTTCGTAGGTTACGGGGGTTGGTGTTGAGTGCGATGGTGGAGAACAAGTTAGGGCAGTTGATTGTGCCGGAGAGGAGACGGTGGATGAAGAGAATATCGGCAAGAGTTCTCTGCTCCTCAAGTGTATTGAGGGTGATCAGATGGAGCCGGCTTGTGTATGGGGGAAGAATCCGAGCATTCTCCTAGTTCAGTCCACGGAGGGCAAAACGCAGAAAACGACGTTGCACGCTCTCGATTCTGCGGATATGGGACGAGCAGTGTGGAGACCAGATCTGACGGGCGTATTCAAGAAGGGGGCGGACGAAGGCTATGTAGAGGGAACGGGAAACGTAGGGATTAGAGAATTCCTTAGACCAGCGTTTCACAAACCCTAGGGCGGAATTGGCCTTAAGAATTATATCATCGATATGTGGGATGAAGCTGAGCTCCCTGTCAAATAAGATTCCGAGGTCACGTATTGAGGATACGTATGAAATCTGCTGGTTTAGCAGGAAGTAGGAGCATGGGGATGGGGGTGGACGTTTGTGGGAGAAAGTAATGGAGTGACATTTGACAAGATTGAGTTCCAGGCAGTTATTACGGCACCAAGTTGAGAAGCTGTCGAGGTCCTGTTGAGTGAGGAGTCGAGAGGAGAGATGATTGTTTTGTATAGTTTGGCGTCGTCCGCATAGAGGGAGATGGATGAGTGTTTAATAACAGAGTCGACATCATTGATGGTAAGGATAAAAAGGAGGGGGCCTAGATGACTTCCTTGCGGAACCCCTGACGTGAGAGAAAAAAGGATCGGAAAGGGAGGGTCTGAATTTGACGCGGTAGGATCGGTCTTTCAGATAAGAAGATAACCATTTGATCAATAGGGGTTCGAAACCTAGGGAGGACAGCTTGAAAAGGATGAGATTATGGGAGATTTTGTCAAAGGCCTTGCTGAAATCAGTGGTGATAACATCGACTTCGTTGCCATTCTCTAAGGCACGGAGAGTATGGGATGAGAACTCGATCAGATTCGTTGTGGTCGACCTACCCGAAAGGAAACCATGCTGGTTGGGTGAGATGATAGATTTGCAACTGAAAGATAACGCATTGTAAAGAAGCCCTTCGAACGGTTTGGGGATATGAGACAGTTTGGCGATGGGTGGGTAGTTGCTGATATCATTTTTAGGTCCCTTTTTATGTATGGGGGTGACATAGGAGGAATTCCAGATACTAGGGAAGGTCCCTTGAGAAAGTGATAGGTTGAAAATCTTTGATATCGGGAGAGAAAGAGAAGTGGAACAGTGCTTTAAAAATACAGACGGGAGTCCATCAGGTCCAGGGCTGAACTCGTCTTTGAGTAAGTATAGTTTCTCCTCAACTACGTGACGCTGAATAATTTAAGGGGTGAAGGGGCCGAGGCATAATTCGGGCAAATCTTTGAAGTGAGACGGATTGGGCTCGAAGGAGATGTCTGTGAAGGATTTATTGAAAAACGAAGCGAATAGATTGGCAATAGTTAGAGGGCCGGTTAAAGTAGTCGCTCCATAAGAAAGGGAGTTAGGATAGGCGTCGGATTTACGTTTGTAATTTATAAAGTGGAAGAAAGATTTGGGATCATTGATCAAGTTGTATTGTGTTTTTGTGAGGTAGTTGGAGTAGAGGGGGTTGTAGAGGTCGGAAAATTTATAAAAGGAACCGAGATAGTTGGAGTAGTTTTGGATGGAACGCGTTTTGGGGAAAATGTTCCACAAGTTATTTCTCTTGTTCCGAAGAGTGCGAAGTGTGCGGTTGTACCATGGGGGCGATGAAACCGATGACCTGTGACGAGAATAGGGAACATATAGGGCGATGGCATATTAGATCTCCTTATAGAGAGTGGCAGGAGCTTCTTCTACCCCCAGATGATCAAAGCGAAACGCGGTTTTGCTAGGATGCTCATTTAGGAGGCGGAAATTAGCCTTGTGGAAGTTGTAAGAAAAGCAGTCAGGAGATAGAGAGGGCTGGGTTTCGTGGTTCAGATATAAGGATAAGAGCAGTGGGGGGTGATAATTATCGATGGTAGAGAGGGCGTGTGGGCTGGGGGCAACTGAGGACATAAGTGGGTCGGTTGTGAACACGAGGTCCAGCTGTCTCCCCATATGATTTGGGACATTGCTAATTTGATGGAGCCATGAGTCGGTGAGGCCGTTTATAAAAATACGTTCATTAGAACTGGTGCGGTTAGAGACGTAGAAGGCTTGGTCGTCAGCCGATGTCCATTGTAGGTGTGGGAGGTTAAAATCGTCAAGAACGACGATATCGTCTATTGCGCTGCTTAACTCTGTATGGTTATCTACCGCCTCAATTGCGAGTTCGTATGACGCCATGGGTCGAGAGAGAGAAATATAGAAACAGATAATAAATAGAGACTTAGGGCACTTGTCAATTGTAATAGCGACGTAGTCAAGATCCGGAGATGAAGAGATGGCAATAAGAGAAGAAGTGAGTCTGTTATGAGTGGCGAGCAGCACTCCACGGCATGGGGAGTTGGGACCTTCTCGATGAGCGTCGTCATCGCGAAAAACATTGAAGGAGGGGGGGAATAGTTCAAGACTACTGATACTAGGGATATGGTTGTTCTCCGCCAGAGCGTATATGTGGGGGGGGGGGGGGGGGGGGCTTTTCCAGAGTCGAATGTGTTTTCCTAATACCTGGTTTTTGTTACTACCAGAATTGATATGGTTCCATCTCCACCGGTTTGCAATGTTTGGCACAAAGTCACATTCTTTATCGTGTGATAATTATTCTCATCTCAATTGCAAACTTTCAAACACAAAAAACGCTATTATACAATATTATATAATTAAGTAGACTTATGTTCGCGGTTTAGTAACTGGCATAAACGTTGGTCTTACAATTCCATAATACATATATTTAATTTTTCTTTTTTTTTCTTTTCAGGTACGTCTATTATATCGATGAACTTTCACATTGCATGTATGAATTGGTCAACCAGAGGGTAATTAATGTTTTTTTACTATTTTATTGTATTCGGTGGTGTCTTTTGAGAACATTTTTTAAGCATGAATAATCGTTAAATATCTTAAATCAAGATAAACAGAATTTTAGAAATATAATGTATTTTAGAAGTAAAATAATTATGAGCAGTGTATTTCATATTCTTATTGATCGATTGAAGAAGGCACTTGTATTTCGTTGAAAGTGATATTAAAAGTAAATGGAGGTGTTTTTATACACATTCAAGGATGGTATGTCTAAGAACAATAAAAGGAAGGAGGAAGAGGACAATAGTGTCAATGGTGAAGTGTATTTTTTGTGACTTTTTTATTACTGGTCGTTTTTCCGTCTAGATATTGACATTGCATGCAACCTGGAGGTGACTGTGCACCTATATTTATTATTCGATTGCCTTGCTTAGAGTATAGTCTTGTATTTTTGTATTGTATTTTTAGCTTTGCACGAATGATCGAATTACGTATTGTATTTAGGCCAAAGCCAAGGAAATGTTGAAAAGAATTCCAGGCAACACTATAATAAATAAATAGGAAACTCGACTACAAAAACACTCCCGACTGACTAACGTTGACAGTAAAGACAGTTTCTAATGGGACGTGGGGTGAAACGTTTATATTGCAATTTCATACCACTCGATTTTTTAATTGAAGATTTGGTGATATAATATGTGAATGACTGTTTTGATTGTTCGTAGTCGGCGTGAACAAGAGTCTTTCAATGGCCATTTGATTGCGGTTCGAATTTTACGCTTGACTGAGGGCAGCAAATGCCGGTTGTGGTCTGGATATGTACGTGTTCATCTGTCTGAATCAAAAAATTTTGCCTGAAATGAAATGCCCACATAAATCATGATTAAACGACTTATCAACGCTCTAGTAGTTCGACTCTTAATAGAGAATAAACACATTGCAAGTATAATAATCCTATTTAAACACGTCCGATTCATTTAACACCACCCAGTTGCGAGAGCACCGATAAACACAATGATTCAGTTGCGGGGTATTTAAAAACCGGCGTATTATTTCATTCCTCCATTCTACAATTCATTGCAAATTACAATCTATTCGTATTTGCGCTAAGAATTTGTTGGCGGAGCAAACGGAAACGAAACCCATGCGAGTTGCTGTTTAGGGCACGGTAGATGATGTCGATGGGCGATTCCTTATGTCGGGTAATTTGTCTGAGGACTTCAAAGGTTTTAAAACGCATAGTAAGGCGTAAAGCCTAAGTCGGAAGCTTTGTGCACTTATATATCAACGTATCACGGGGTGAATTGGGGTTAACTATGTGACGAACGAGATAAAATGTTACTTCTTAATAGATGGGAGCGGCATTATTCTCGCTTCATTGTAATGGTACGCTGACTATAATTAAGATGCCATTGTGATTTAAGTTTAAAAATGTGCGCATCATGACGGAGTAATTAAAACAAAAACGTACACAGTATTGCAAAAAATAAAACATTGTTAATGTAACAAATTCATTTCAATATTTTTTCACTCGAATGTACACCAAAACCATCCATTCTAGAAACATATAGCAATACTTATGGTTACATACTTCACAGGCTGAAAAGGGGGATTTTTAATGAAAACAAGCGTTATGTTTATTCCTCAACATAGTTGTCTTCGAGGACAATATACTTTGTATAGCGATTTTCCAACATTTCGATGACCTTTCTGTAGGACGAAACGTCCGAGTTTTCGAAATACGTCTCGGTTTCCGCTATGACTTTCTCATTCGATCTAAATCTCTTTCCTTGGAGCCACCGCTTGAGGTTTGGGAATAGATCATAGTCGCTGGGGGCCAGGTCTGGAGAATACGATGGGTTAGCAACTAATTCAAATCATAATTGGTCCAATTAGGTCACCGCTTTCAAGGACGTGTGTGACGGTGGGTATCGTGACGTTACAGAACTTTTTCCTTCGCCATATGAGGCCGTTTTTTCTTTATTTCTTCGTTCAGTTTGTCCAATAACGCTGCATAATACTCTCCTGTGACTGTCTTTTCCCTTCTGCAGGTAATCGATAAAGATTGTGCCATGCGCATCCAATAGGCCATAACCTTTCCGGACGAGCGTTGGTCTTTTGGCCGCTTTGGTCGGCTTCCGTAACCGTCCAGCTATTCTACAGACTGCCTATTGGTCTCAGGCGTATGGTATTGGATCCACGTTTCACACATCGTCACAAAATGTCGAAAAAAGTCCGCTCTATTACACTGCAACAACGCCAAACCGGCCGTTGAATAATCAACGCGCTGCTGTTTTTGGTCGACCGACAGCAAACGCGCCACCCACCACGCCGATAGCTTTTTCATCTTCAAAAAATGTAGGTCCGTGAACGTTTATGAAGCTTATGTTCGTAAACTTGTTTCGCACCCGAAGAGTGCACAGCCTTTCGCTTATTGCATTAAAGCCGATGATGGCAGGCATCAGTTTTTGGGTGACTAGAAAGCCTACCCCGAGCACATGGTGTTTTGCATGACAGCTGTAATAAATGTCATACTCGTTTCTTTGAATAACACCACTACCCGTCCATCTTATTTCTTGTAATGCTATTATCTCAATCTTATATTCGGACAGGGCATCGGCTAGCTGCTGTGTAGCTCGAGCTCTATCTAGAGAGCGGACGTTCCATGCAAAAATTCTTAAATCGTTTAGCAATTTTCGTTTCCGTGCTGGTCGTCGTGTATCCGGTCCATATCCGAGGTTTGTTAAATTTTCCATAATAATTCGTTTCCACGGGCATGGTTATTAGACTTGCGCCAACCTCTCGCAGGATGGCACACTAACTATACTATCAGCATTTTCCAGTATAGTTTCCTGCATCATCTATACACTTTTGTCGCCGATTTGGAAGCTTTAATATTCCTTGTTCGTAGAAAAATGTAGGCGAGGCCAATTGCGCACGTGCTCGTCGACTTCTTCATTACTTTCGAATTGTTTTCCTCCAAGTGATACTTTCAAGGGTGCGAACAATAAATAGTCACAGGGAGACAAGTCTGAGCTATAAAGAGGGTGTTCGAGCGGTTCGTTATTGAGGAAAAATAACGACCAATTTAACCTCCAAAAAAGTCGTTCAGACCTTCCCAGTTGGCTTTTTCGTAGAACCATTCTGTTCTTTTGGGAGCTTTCTTATTAACGTTACAGTTGGTTAGAGTAAATTTAGCTGAAAAAATGCAAGTTTTATATTGACAGCTACAACAAACAAGTGTCAAACTGCATTAAGTTCAAGATGGCCGTCAGCTTAATAAAACGAATGTTAAGATGGCATTACATGGGCGCAACAAATAATTGACTGAGTTTAAAATGATATAATAGCTGAGAGAATCAACCCGTTGATTCCAATAAGTTATTAATATTGAGCAAAAGCAAGATGGAAGCCAAATAGAACCCTGAGGCGCCACGGAATCACTATAATACAGATCCGAAGACACGCCGTCTGCAACAACCCAAACCGATCGATTCTTGAGGAAGCTCTTCAATGAATATGAATGAAGCTTGCTTAGCAACGGTCCGTGCCAGACACGATTAAAATCCCCGGACATATCCAATGCGACCGCCCTTGCTTACCATGTTCTTCAATAGCAGATGTCCAGATGTCAGTAATAAGGTTAAAGCGTCTCCCGTGGACCGCCTCCGGGAATATCTATTAGCGATCATTTAGAAGTCCGTTGCATTCCAAGTATTTAACCAACTTGGCATTGATGACCCTTTTCATCACTTTGGATAAGTAGACAATAATGCTATCAGTCGGTAATTTTGCGGGAGACATCCTTTTCCCTTCCTTGGAATTGGCTAAACTCGAGCGATTTTCCAGCAGATAGTAAATATAGTTTGCTAAGCACCGGCAACAGTTCTGGAGCACAGTTTTTAGAGACTATTGCTGGTACGAGGGCTGCCTCTTATGTTTCGAGATTTGGCAACCCTAGTGTTGCAATCCGACAATTGACAGCTCTGTCGTAATGTTGGACATTTTTGAGGTTATACGCACTCAGAACGTTTTGACATACGACCGCTATTTGTGTTGTTTACAGTAACTTAAAAGATTCATATCGGCCCAAAAATGGAATTAAATCGTCAACATTTTCGTGCGATTATTTTTTACAACTTTCGGCGCGGATTAACTCAGCAACAGTGCATGGATGAACTTAATTCAATTTTTGGCAATGAAGCTCCATCAAGGACCAGTGTTTATCGATGGTATGGTGAATTCAATCGTGGTCGTAGTTCACTCCAAGATGAATTTCGTGAAGGTCGTCCAAAATCAGTTGTTGTTCCGAAAACCATTGATGCTGTGCGCGAACTGATATTGGAAGATCGTCATGTGACCTATCGTGAGATTGAGACAACCTTAGGCGTTAGTGGGACCAGCATACATTCAATATTGCATAAACATTTGACTGTCAAAAAAATTTGTTCGCGTTTGATCCCACACAATTTGTCAATCGCCCAAAAAAAGGCTTGTGTCAATTGGTCGAAAGAAATGCTCAAAAAATACGGTCGCGGTGCTTCGAAACACGTCTATGACATCGTGACAGGTGATGAATCGTGGATTTACGCGTATGAGCCCGAAAGTAAACAGCAGTCGACTGTCTGGGTGTTTCAAGATGAGCCAAATCCAACAAAAGTTGTTCGCGCACGAAGCACTTCCAAGCAAATGGTCACCTGTTTTTTCGGAAAAACTGGACATGTCGCAACCGTACCACTAGAACAACGCAGAACAGTCAATTCTGAGTGGTACACAAACATTTGTTTGCCAGTTGTCTTCCAAGAAATCAGGAAAACCAACCGCCGAAGACGGATCACTCTTCACCACGACAATGCGAGCTCTCACACATCGGCTGCGACAACTGCATTTTTGAGCACCCAAAACATCGATTTTATGGGTCATCCGCCGTATAGTCCTGACTTGGCACCGAATGACTTCTATTTATTCCCGTACGTAAAAAACAAACTGAGAGCTCAACGTTTTTCGACACCTGAAGAAGCGGTTGCTGCATTCAGAATGCATGTGTTGGAGATACCTCAATCAGAGTAGCAAAAGTGCTTCGACAATTGGTTCAAACGCATACAAAAGTGTATAGATCTTCATGGGGAATATTTTGAAAAACAATAAAGTGATTTTCGATGATCAATATTTGTTTTTGTTCTCTAATCCCGAAATATAAAAGGCAACCCTCGTATTCCATCCGGGCCGGTTGCTTTCTTAGAGTCCAGTCCACGTTAACGCGTTAAATGGTTCGTTGGCGGAAACTCACATCTGGCATTGAAAATTGCAGCATTGTGTTGCTGGCTCCAAAACACCGGCATCGTGGATTGAATTCGCGGAAAATAAATTCGCGAACACAATGGCTTTATCTTTTGAATTCGTGATTAATGTCCCGGTGCCCGTCACTAACGGAGGAAAAGAGGAGGAAGCAAAATTTTTTCTGATATCCTTTGCGATTGGCCAAAAGAGACGTGAACTAGTTGAGCATGCGAGCAGTTTGTTGGTCCCTTTGTCATTGTGAAACTTCTTCGCAGTTTCAATCGCCCAGTTCCACGCGTTTCTCATTCTAACAATGGGTCTGGAGCGCCCTCTGTTTAAAAGCTCTATTTTTTGTCGCTGTAATCTGTTCAAATTTTTTGCCAAACCAAGGTTTAGCAGATAAATCTTGTTTGATGGAATTCGGAATGTAAAGCTCCATCCCGAGAAGAATAATCTCCGTGACCGATTCCGCTCCGATGATGTGTTATAATCTCTAGACATTCAGGAGGAATGCACATGAAGAGCCCCTTTTCTTAATCCTTCCCTATTCCCTGTGTTTTGACATTAATCTCAAAATCCTTTTCGTACACGTGTTTCATGTAAGAAGAACGTTATTCAACAAATTGTTCCGGATCCTTGGGAATGGAACAGTTTTAAAAGAAAAGTTGAAATCGATTCAAGCACCTTGATAACCGAAGTCATTATCGAAATATCCCACAAAAGAAAATCAATTTTTGATGGGAACTCTGGCAGATGATGAAAAGTTGATTTGCTTTGAGGACTCCAGACACATAAACTCTGTGCATTAAAGCTTAGTGTGGGGTTTAATTTCTTTTAAGAAGGATGGCAATTCTATCTACATTTTCATAAAAGTAAGCCACGCTATGAAGCTATGTAACTAAAGGCAGTAAACGCGATTGGTACGGGGCTAGATTATTAATTTGAACCATTTTTTTAAAAACAAGAATGAGTTACATGACCAAAAAACTGTCGAAATAACCAGGAAAAGAGTTCTATATCGGATATTTTATTTGTCAAGCTGTAAATTGGCAACATAAACTTTATTAACGGATTAGGCCGCTGTAGAGACTCGAAAACCGACCACTTCTATGGTATTTTTTTTGGTTGGGAAAAAATGTATTATTAATGAAACGAAGTTTACCACATGTGTAAATATGTATTAATGTACAAATTAAAAAAAGGCCGCTGTCAAAAAAAAAACGTGTTTCTAGAAAGTTGGCCCGGGGCTTGTAAAATATCTTGAAGAGTTCTGATCCTGCAAAAAAAAAAAATCTTCTTAAACTACATGAAAATATACAGAGAATGTCGTACGGAAATTTGATAATACTTAAAAAATCGCAAAAAAAAAAGACATTTATTCGTTAATAACATTTATAATTTTTATTATTTGACCAAAATCCGTACGACATTCTCTGCGGAATATAATCAAGAAGCTACGGTTAAAGACTCAACCTAATTGGATAACAATTGAAATTTTTTCTTGGTATACAACAATATTTATTACATTTTTGAACAGTTTATCCATCAATTAAGCTAATAAAAAAACTGCTTTTTGGAAAAAAATACAGTGACATAACCCCTTAAACATGCTTCCGTTTTTCCTACAGTTTTTATTGATTGGCACAACGCAACTTCTGGAAAGTGAAAAAATTACTAAACGCAAACCATCCACATTTCGACATCTTCAACTGCCTGTTGTACAAATATCATGCGTTTTATGAGAATTATAATTCTCCTCACGTTCTCTAGATTAATTCTCGTAGGAACCGGGTAAATCTGAAAGACCAAAAAGTATTATTACGTAGACTCGTGAAATGAAAAGTTTTTTGTATTATTTTCCTCAATTAAACCTTCATTTGACTTTTAAAAGTTCTTACCTTCTCAGCTAGATTCTATCCGAGTAACACTCTGAGTTCAGGTTTGATCAATGTGACTGTTCTAGGCATTCCATTGATGAGAGTTGAATTTGTCTGCCATATATGGCAATCACTACTTGCAAGTGAATCACCGTTTTACCCTCGAGAGGATCTAATTCCCCTTGGAATGCTAATGAGATTTTTTGTATAGCGTTTGCCGCATATCAAATAAGAGTCGCTGTCTGATGTAGTGTTGTTGTGTGTATCTATAGAAGTGAAGATATAGCCACGCAACGGAATCTATGCGAGAACAGAGTTAAGATAGAGTCATTGATAATTTATGTAGAAACGCTGAATATATATTGTAATGAACACATGGTCACGTCTATTTTACAAAGATACTTCCAATCTGAGTAACCACAAAAGTTCGTTACGGTCTACAACAGCTTATTTATTCACTTTCTTGGGACTGCTATTCGATCCTGTTCTATCAGTCGGCTAAATTAAGTCGCCTGACCAGTGGCGAATATGACCACAGCGATTTTTTGGTGCCTCAAGAAATACAAATAGCCTGAGTCTATTAGTGTTCGATTTACCTTATTTTCATACTTTTCTGACAAGATAGAAATTCAGATTTATTGTTATTTTTCCTTTGTGACAATGTTGACGCAGTAGCTGAAGCAATAACACTGTGATTTTACATATGACGTCCTTTTTTCCACATTGTAAGTCGTGCCACGTCCAAGTGGAGTAAGTGGTCGGGCATGCCGTAAAGAGGGGAAAAGAGGTAAACTTAAGGGAGTATAAATTTAACAAAGCAAAGAAAAATTGGACGAGATTCGATGAAGCGCGGTACACCTATATTACGTCCATTCCACACACTGAGATCTGGTATACGTAGAAAATGAAATAAAAAAATGGTACATTACTTCACAAGTAGTAGATATTTCTGTCCAACGATATCTTATTATCTGTTCCAACGCTTTCGTTTGGTGATAGGGTGGCGGTTCCGCCAAACACCACTGACTACTTACCTAAAGAACCCGCAACCCTACGACCCAATCTTATAAGTTCGCTAATGCAATCGCATTAGCACCTGTAAATGCTTCACGCATCAAATAGATCAAATTTATTTAACTAAAAGTCACTGTAAAGAATCCTTACCTTTCATGCATCTCTTCGCATACAAATTCCCTATAAGAATTCTCTCCCAACTAATCATGAATCCCTAAACCATCCGGCACTCTAGTATGCCAAGCAATTCCACAGTCCGCGTGTACACCGCATGTCCCTGCCAATTCCACGGCCACGGCAGCCTTTTGTCCAAAGGACAAAAGCAAACACTAGCGTCTAGTGTCGTAAACAGAATTCCTTCACATGTAAGCATGCATAAAAATTCGATCCCATTTCGTTCAGCAAGATACGGTACACGACCACCCATCGTATACCTAAATTGCTTTAGCATCACCAGCATAATAGCAACACGGCTATTTACCCAGCTGCAATAGATCCGCCCATGATTTGTTTTCCAACGAACAAACAATCACAACTTCGTGCTTAACCGACCCAAGATACGACATACTTTTCATTGTATAAAGTATCACAACCATTAGCACCTTTTCCAATGTGGTGCGATCCGTCGGTTTGTCTCGTGGAGCGCGTATAAACTGAATTGCGCGGAACAAAACCACGAATCTCCGAAGAACAGTACCCGTGATATTATCTGTAAAACAGAGGCCAGTTAAGTGCCTTCGATGTGATACGAGGGTTGCCTTTTATGTTTCGGGATTTGGCAACCCTAGTGTTGCAATCCGGCAATTGACAGCTCTGTCGTAAAGTTGGACATTTTTGAGGTTATACGCACTCAGAACGTTTTGACATACGACCGCTATTTGTGTTGTTTACAGTAACTTAAAAGATTCATCTCGGCCCAAAAATGGAATTAAATCGTCAACGTTTTCGTGCGATTATTTTTTACAACTTTCGGCGTGGATTAACTCAGCAACAGTGCATGGATGAACTTAATTCAATTTTTGGCGATGAAGCTCCATCAAGGACCAGTGTTTATCGATGGTATGGTGAATTCAATCGTGGTCGTAGTTCACTCCAAGCTGAATTTCGTGAAGGTCGTCCAAAATCAGTTGTTGTTCCGAAAACCATTGATGCTGTGCGCGAACTGATATTGGAAGATCGTCATGTGACCTATCGTGAGATTGAGACAACCTTAGGCGTTAGTGGGACCAGCATACATTCAATATTGCATAAACATTTGACCGTCAAAAAAATTTGTTCGCGTTGGATCCCACACAATTTGTCAATCGCCCAAAAAAAGGCTCGTGTCAATTGGTCGAAAGAAATGCTCAAAAAATACGGTCGCGGTGCTTCGAAACACGTCTATGACATCGTGACAGGTGATGAATCGTGGATTTACGCGTATGAGCCCGAAAGTAAACAGCAGTCGACTGTCTGGGTGTTTCAAGATGAGCCAAATCCAACAAAAGTTGTTCGCGCACGAAGCACTTCCAAGCAAATGGTCGCCTGTTTTTTCGGAAAAACTGGACATGTCGCAACCGTACCACTAGAACAACGCAGAACAGTCAATTCTGAGTGGTACACAACCATTTGTTTGCCAGTTGTCTTCCAAGAAATAAGGAAAACCAACCGCCGAAGACGGATCACTCTTCACCACGACAATGCGAGCTCTCACACATCGGCTGCGACAACTGCATTTTTGAGCACCCAAAACATCGATTTGATGGGTCATCCGCCGTATAGTCCTGACTTGGCACCGAATGACTTCTTTTTATTCCCGTACGTAAAAAACAAACTGAGAGGTCAACGTTTTTCGACACCTGAAGAAGCGGTTGCTGCATTCAGAATGCATGTGTTGGAGATACCTCAATCAGAGTGGCAAAAGTGCTACGACAATTGGTTCAAACGCATGCAAAAGTGTATAGATCTTCATGCGGAATATTTTGAAAAACAATAAAGTGATTTTCGATGATCAATATTTGTTTTTGTTCTCTAATCCCGAAATATAAAAGGCAACCCTCGTATATTTACACAAGGGCATCACTCATCTAAGACTTTTATGATGCCCTCGTCTCATATTTTCTTTTACCACATTTCTTCGTTGCATCGTCGTCTATTTATTTAGGCGCAATGCACCTCATAGACAATTATCTTCTCGATCCCTTTGTCCTTGCCGCCTGCCTGCTTTGTTTTGCCATTGCCTTCGCGCATGAGTAAACAACACAGATCTAAACGATCACGCACATACCACCATGTTCTTCATTACGAGATCTGGTTTTCTGTTCCACGGATATGTTTTACTTACGCTGTGGTAAGTAAAACATATCGTTAGCAAGGGGATATTCACCACCACCGAATCGAGGGTGAATCAAGTGCCAACCCCAACCCTCGATTGATTCTAATTACATCCGCCGATCACCACGGTCGTGCCCTTCCCGCTGTCCGTAGCGCTGCGGACGCGTACAACCCGGAGTCAGTGTTGAATAGTAAAAAGTAGTTATGCCAGAATAAATTAAAACTAACGTGTGTGTTCTTGATTTCGGTGAAGTTGTAATAATTATTCTGGCGCAAGACTGATGACCTTGCCCGGAAAAAACAAATCATTATGGAAAATTTAACAAGCCTCAGGACTTGTTAAATAAAGCCAAGACGGGTTCCCGGTTGTAGTGCCGATCATGATGATGATGTAATAATTATTAAGTTTAAAAAATGACCTCTAACTAAATTAAAGATTCGATACAGTAAAAACCATTAAGAAGATAAATTAAATAAACAGTGCTCCTGAACTAATAAACCAAACCTGCGTGTTTTATTTCTCCTGTGTGTGGCGCCTCCCCTTGGTGAACATTTTGCTGCGTTTCATTTGGTTTGTATTCGATGAACTATTAAGTGGATGATGGGGATGCGAAGAGAATCAGCGCCGTACGCCGGTGCACAGTGCTTCCGCCCCACAATAGGACAGTCAGAAATGCAATAGAAAAAGCGAAACTAATTGCTAAAAACGTTGTTCTCTCATATCTTCACATTGACTCGAACACAAGCAGGATTCCATAAGCAAAATTCGCTTTTGAAGTTGGGCTGTGGCCTGAACACTCAATGAGCCGACCAAATCCGTCGGTCCAGAAAGTTTGCCCTCAGTACGTTTGAAGATATGTTCTTCTTCACACGCTAAACAGTTGTGAAAGCTCTTCCAGTTGTCTTCCGCAACTAGTCAATTCCCAAAATTAGTGGCTGACAACCTATATTCAACAGTTTACGCGTCCAAAACCTTAGTGATGAACATTCACTCCCACTGGCTCTGACATTTAAGGTAGTCCAAAATTCCCCTTTGTGCGAACGTTAGTGTAAAAAAAAAAACACCACGACGACTCTCGTGGTAAAATCACAGGGCCATTGAGGAAGCAATCGAGTTAAAGCGAGTTAAGGCATTGTGGGGGTTCTTTAAGCATTCCCAAAGAACCACCCATTTCCTTTAAATCAACCTGCCTTCCCCTCACTCAACAAAACTATTTCACTTACCTGCAATAGAGCAGCATTAAGCCACCCTTCAATATCTTTCACCTGAAAGGTAAACCCACTTCAATAGCTTGCATATCAACCAAATCATTTCGGTCATAATACATGAACCATATAGGAACCCGATTGGCTCACCTTGTCTGCAATCGTGATCTTTAAACACACGCCAATGTTTCTGCGTATTCTGGTTCCAACAATCCGTTGGTCCGAGGAGATACGTCGGGCGACTTATTTGCTTGCACAGCTGCAGCCACATTTCCGACGATCGATCGCCCAAGCAACACCCGATCATCGAATAGGATATGACCGCGATTGTTGTCAATCATTCTAAAGATCATGCCCTATGATACATTTTTCTGAAAACTAAAAACTGGCTCTTACCGCTGGCATAAGCGATAAAAACCCATTGAATCGGACACGATCATGATTGCTATTCAAACAATCACCACAACGATCGTGTCCCACATACCGTTTTCTTAACCAAACAATAGCCCCCCTAGCCATTGCCATGGTGAACAAGTCTTTTGTTTGCTTATCGTCACAGAAAAATCTATCGCCTGCAACGGCATGATTTTGGGCGATCATGTAAACATCCAACATTCCCATGTAGTATTGGTTAAACCAAACAAATGCGCAACTCAGCGTTTGACCCCTGAAATAGCGTTTCTATTTACATAACACACAGAAACCTATTTCTTCCTCCGGCGATCGGCACTATCGTTTACAACAACGATGCCTGCAGCCTCTAATGCTTGTTCTTTTGTTTAACAGCTGCGGGATTGTTCGCTGTTCGCACTTCCAGCGAATGGCCATAGTACCAGACTTGTACGGTCACATGGGAAACTCTTTCATAAAACACCAAATCGGTCTTTCATTGATCGTCACCAAAGAAAAGATCGTTTTCGGCTCCTCCCATATCGAGGGAAATCCATCAGGTTGGCAGCCGGTGGATATTGAGCGCAACGTTCATAGAGAGTCAGATTGCACCCCCGGTCGGGCATACACGCGTTCCGAGTTGTCAAGGTGTCGGAGTAGAGTTCTAAAAGCTAATTCTAAGTTCATTTTTCAGACAGTTTAAATATTGTGTAAAATTTGATTAAGCATACGTACAAGCAAACTCTAAGTTCATTCTTCAGACAGTTTAAATATTGTGTAAAGTTTTATTAAGTATACGTACAGGCAAATAATAAGTCCATTCTCCAGACAATTTAAGCATAATGTCAGATTTGATTAAGTGTACGTACTAGTAAATACCAAGTTCATTCTTCAGACAGTATTAAACGTGTATCGGAATTTAAAGTGTATCACAATAAGCTAAATAAAGATGCAACTCTAACCGGAAGATGAAAACATCCCTTGTTTTATTTTTCTCCTTCTTTTGTGGAACGTTTCACAGCAGTACTCCGTGTAGGTGTTACTGAACCCACGTCCGTGTTGGCGTACAAGTAACCCATCACCACAGCATCCTTGCATATACGCGCTTGAAGTCTGATGTACCTAAATTTGTTCTTTGATGCGTTTAGACTTTGGTTCTAAAGTTTGTGTTCTTAACTAACACATCCTTCAATAAGTCCTGAGACTAACTGCTAAAACAACATTTTTGTGGTAAAATTAATATTTATTCATCAACATAATCAATTGCCATACAATCATTCCAACGATATGATAGATGTGTGTAGAACGATTTATGTTTAATTCCAAACAACTATCAGTTGCAGAGATGACTTCATCAATGGAGCCAAATCTGTCGCCCTAGAGATTTTTTTTGAGATCTGCAAACAGCCAGTAATCACAGGGCGTCAGATTTGGAGAATACGTTGGTTGGAGAAGCAAATCAGGTAGTTTGGTTATGGTTTTCAACCATTGTGCCACGGTGCTTTGTGTTGGTGAAAGATATTTTTTTTTATTAATTTGTGGCCGTTTTCACCGAGTTCGGCCTTTAAACGCAACAATAATGCCATGTAATATTCGCTATTGATGGTTTTTTTTCAAAGTCATCATCATCATCATCGGCACTACAACCGGGATCCGGTCTTGGCCTTATTTACCAAGTCTCTCCACCGGTATCCGGTCCATATCCGAGACTCTGGGCAACGTTATTAGCCTTGCGGGAACCTTTCTGAGGATGTCGCTGCAAGCATTGGTTCACTACTTGGCGGGTGCCAAAGTGGAGACTGCATGTCAACCTGCACTGAACAAGGACAAGGATCGTCCTGGCCTTTGCCGGGTTGAAAGCAGAGACTTTGCCCTGTATGTTCGCTCCCACCCCCCTCCCTTTTCAAAGTTTTCGATGAATATTATGTCTTGTGGTCCGAAAGTATTCGAGAAAAACGCGTTTAAAAATTTCAGGGCATAGCAGGTTCAAGTGACATAATATTGCTAAAGCAGCTGTAACTTCGCCAATTATTGGAATTTTTAAATTTCCTTTGGACAGCATATTCTTAAAAGTATAAACTATAAGAAAATATAAAAAGAAAAAAAATCGATTTTTTCAAAATTCTAGACCAGAATACCCATTAATTTTGTCTCTCGCAAAATTATCTGCCTTACTGTCTATCTTGTCCGTAATGGAAGAAGTCATTTAATCCGTGATCCAGGGTAAAGATTTTGAGCTTTGCGACTAACATCTGCAATTGAAAATTGTAGTGAGCCAAGGGCATTCGCGTTGGATATCTCTAAGACTTGTCACCGTGTCTGGCACATAGTGTTCCCATGTCAGCTTTGTTCATATGGACTTTTCCAAGAACTTTGCGACTCGATGAAGAATTTCCTCGAAAATTGATAGATTCGGATTCTTGTAGTCGGTTAATGCATCATAGTCGCACCAACTAAGATCCAGACTCGACTCGCTAAATCAATATCTGGCCATTCTTAATGACTTCAGCGCGAAAATGACCCCACATACAATGTTTAGAAGGAAAAAAAGAAAAACGGATCTTCATAGTCTTTTGTCAGAGGGTATGATGAACGAGCGAAGGAAACCATAGATTTGTTCGGTGTCACGACCAACGGAAATCTGTTATCTCAAACAAATTGAACTATCTTTTCAGGGCTAAAAGCTATTTTACTTCAGCAGAACTCTTTATCATATTAGACCTGTGCTCGAGCACTCACATGCTTGAAGTTCTGCACAACATTTAATCTATTCGGTAGAATTTAGAGACGACCATTTCACTTAATTGATATCTGCAATGACTCTCACGTCACAGGAGCTTGGTGAACCTTTGACTCTTACGGATATTGCCACTGAGACTGTTCATCATTCCCTGAATTCGGTCTATTTGCGCACCATAAGACAATCTGGTGTATTCTAAAAGTTTAAGATTCTCACGGTATGAACATATCCATATCAAAATTCTTTTTGTTACGTCTATAAAGAAACCGCACAAGTAACATGTATGTTACACACCAGCACCTTCCTTGTAGTCAATCCCGTTTTGCCGCCGTTTATGGACCTTATATTCTCGTACGACATTATTGTATATAATCAATTTTTCATCACTTGTTACTACCATATATTTTTAAAATAGTCCGATTTAGTTCCGCTTCAGCAGCGATTTGGGGATGGAAATTCGTTTCATGGTTTCCACTCAGTTCATTTCACCCAAATATCGAACTATTTTTGTGGTCAGCCTTGCAAATTGTTTTCTAGATAATCTTCAGTTCCTTAACGAACTTATATGCCGGTCTTCTTGGGTCTTATAAACAATTTTATTTACTTTTTAGGTGATAGGTCGATCAGAGAAAGCAACATCTTTCAAACTAAAACGAAGGATTCAGAATACCTTCAGCATAAAAATCACAAATATTATCTTCATAAGATTGAAAAATATAGTGAATTTTCTGCAATAAATTTATACACGATGCCTCAACCACAATAAGTACGTAGCTAACCATTCTAAACTCACACCCTTTTACGACCAGATTAACAGAACAACGACGAATACCTTTTCTTCAATCCAAACATGTTCCCCATATACGTCTGGTAGGTGGCCATCACCTCTTGCTAATAATGTTACAATATTTTTGATATATTCCTGGTTGTTCACCTTTTAGCGTTTGAAACCGAATATTGATTTATATCAATAACTCACTCCGTCGTTATGTGTCAAATACTCGTATAATAATTCTGTCGTATCCAGCCAATTAAGAGTTATCAAAATTAACACTTACTAAAGTGTCAGCTTTTCAAAACTAATACAGTTTTTCTACATCACTGATAATTTGTATTCCTCAAAAAACAGCAATACAGGAAACAAAATTGTTCGCCGATGGCGAATTAGTGGTGATGGCATCAGTTTGCTGATCTTGAGGCAGATGATTCATAGATGATTTCATTCGCCTC
This sequence comes from Microdon myrmicae, assembly GCA_963931805.1. Classification (NCBI taxonomy): domain Eukaryota; kingdom Metazoa; phylum Arthropoda; class Insecta; order Diptera; family Syrphidae; genus Microdon; species Microdon myrmicae. The sequence goes on along the minus strand of OZ007497.1, from coordinate 151,798,133 downwards.
GTGAGAAAATCATTTGTCGGGCTATTACGTTACTTTCTCCGTGAAAATGTTGTTAGCTAATTAAAAGCATTTACAGTTCAACTTCTGTTAACAAGACATACTCACGCATTTCATGCTAGAAGTGGTAAATTATACCTACATTCAGGTTCTACTTACAGTGAACGTTGGTAGAAAGCACTGACAGTAATAGCCAATTTGCTGTAAATTAGATATAAGATAATGAAAGGTTAAGTCACAACTAATACGAGATTGTATCTTCTGGTTTTGTACCAGAATTTTCTAAGAATGTTCCGATTGTAAGCCACTGAGAATAATTTTCAATCATGCTACATTGATCATCGTTACGTATCAGTCAATTAGACGAATATGTTATTATCCAACGCCGTATAGGAAAAAGGTCATTAGGTTGTGAGCAAACAATAGTGTCATTAAATGTGTAATTAAAATGTCTGGTGATCAAAAATTCGTTACTTTTTGATCATCTAAAGATTTTAATTAAAAATTTTTTTTTTTTTAAAACTATACTTTTTTCAGCATACAAATTCGCGTCCAAACCCTTAATCTCAATAACCATTACCCATTCCCTTACAAATAAATGTGCCGTAAAATATATTGTCGTTTGATGCACATCCACATCATTCCGAAAAAGTACTCTGATTATGAAATGCACATCTGCACACGAAGTTCATGATGATCTTCTAAATAAATTTCTTATTGGGTTTATTTAGAATTTGGTTCAGTTGAATTCCACGACAAATCTTGTCGGTTTTTTTTCTGTAAATTGTATGTACTATTCGATGATCGAATTGTAAAAAAGAAAAAGTTCACAGCTAATTTTCTGGGCACACTTGCGATTGGTGTCCTATATATTGGACGTCAAAAATTCTATTACTATTGTTATGTAACTTTTCGTTAGCGATCAGCCAAAATAAAAAAAAAACACTGCAGCGTTATCCTTGAAAATAACAGCCGGGACCCTGGACAATAGTTAGTCTTTGTTTCGTCTCTCAAGGATCGATACTCTCGATTTATTTATAATCTTTCGTGAGGTTTGGAAGTTTGAGTGGCGTAACATTTGTCATGGAAAGGATGCGACGTGGGTTTCGCCACGGATCTAGTTCGCGTCCAAATTGCATCCTTTTCTGAGGCGGTATTGGTTTTCTGTGTCGCCATTTCAATGGAACGGGAATCTCACGTCGATCTTTGCAACATCCATGGCCTAAGATACAATTTCTCCTCTATGTCTGCAATTTCTCCTCTATTTCTCCCACGTATGTAACCAGAAATTATCTATCCTTGCACTTAGCCAGACTCAGGTCATAACTGATGCAGATATTTCTGATTTTTCTATACCCGGGTATAGCTTAGTGCCTTTCCACATCGTGGTTTAGCTACATACATACGAAGTCACATTGCTTTTCAGCTTCTGCCACAATATGGGCTCTGCTCCAATCCAGAATTTAATTTGTCATGGCTAAAACTTTACGTCCGTAAGCATATCATACATTACTGCTTTCTTTACAGACGCCCAAACTTGGATAGAAACGCATCCTTTAACGAATTTGATGCTCCATCTAATTCTATCGATAAGATCTTGACCCTATATCCCCACACTGAAATCGTTATTGGGGATGATTTTAATGTGCATAACTCTCAGTGGCTTCGCGACTCCGGACACACCCCACCTGAGGGTCAGTATGTTCAGCTCTTTGCTACTTCAAATAGTTTAACTCAACTCGTCAATGAGCCAACACGGCTGCCGTACATACATGGTCATTCTGCCAACATACTGGACTATTTCTCATCTCCCACCCGAACAAATACACAATTGGAGTTTTTTCACCCTGAACACTTCAGACCACTGTGTCGTGTCAGCTAAATTTGCTCTAACCAACAGTAACGTTAATGAGAAAGCTCCCAAAAGAACAGTATGGTTCTACGAGAAAGCCAACTGGGGAGGTCTGAACGACCTTTTTTTCCTTAATAACGACGTTGACTCTATAGGGGACACATTGACAGACACGATTCTACTTTGCATGCGAACCTTTATTCCACACAGGATCAAGAGTATCAAACCCAAGAGAAATATGTGGTTCGATTCCGGGTGCAGAGAAGCCATTAAGGCTAAAGAGTTGAGCTTCCGGTAATATAAATCAAACAATACTGATGAAAACCAGAAAAGATTTAAGAGAGCTAGGAATGACTGCAATGCGTATATTCAACGCGTCAAGCTCCGGCATGACCAGCGTATGGCGGTTCCGCCAAACCCCACGGTTCGTTTACCTGAAAAACCCCTATAACTTCGAACCACCTTATAAGTTTCACTAATGCAAGCGCATTAGCACCTTAAGTGCTTTACGCATCTAGGTTATCAAATTCATAATCTAAAATTCCCTGTAAAAGAAAACTTACCTTTCATGCATCTCTTCGCATACAATTCCCCGTAAGATTTCTTTTCCACCTTTTCAGAAATCCCAAAACCTATTCGGTACCTGCAGTTGCCAGGCAAATTCCAACTTTCCCACACCTGCACCGCAATCTCCACCCAGGATAAACATTTCCTACTACAAGGACATTAATGCTTTCAACGCATTACATGAAAATTCCTGAAAGATTTTGTTCACACAACTAATGCATCATTAGAATTCGCTGGAAATTAATTCATTGGCATACATGTATTATAAGTAGGAAAACTATTTCGGCACCATTGTTTGCCAAGCAATTTTGTTCCTCATGTGCACCCTTATCTTCCCACATGCACGTACCTTGCAGACCCTTTGTCCAAGGACAAAAGCAATACGCGCATCTAGCGTCTAGTGCCATAAAACCGAATTTCTACGCATGTAAACATGCATAATATCCATCCAATGATTTGTTTTCCCACTAACAAATAATCTCCAATTCCTTTCTCTGCCGCAACGAATTTCCCTGCATATAAAAATGCAAGCAAGGGATTCGTTTTGGCCACCGACCCAAAATACGATATACAATTCTCATTGTATAAAGTATTGTAATACATTAGCACCTCTTTCGAATGGCTATTCGTATATTTACACAAGGGCATCACTCATCTAAGACTTTTATGATGCCCTCGTCCCATCTTTTCTCTTACCACATTTTTTCGAAGTATCGTCGTCTATTTATTTAGACGCGATGCACTTCATAGACAACGATCTTCTTGATCCCTTTGTCCTTGCCGCCTGCCTGCTTTGTTTCGCCATTGCCTCCGCGTATAAGTAAACAACACAGATCTGAACGATCACACACATACCACCATGATCTCCATTACAAGATCTGGTTTCCTATTCCACCAAGAGAGACTTTACGTTTCTTTGGTGGTAAGTAAATACATGCCCTTAGTGGAAAGGATATCTACCACCACACCACAAACTCACCCCACACGAAGGTTGAATCGCGGAGTCTAATTCCATCCGCCGACCACCACGGTCGTTGCCGCTTCCGCTCCTCGTCGCGCGCCGAGGACGCGATAATACTGGAGTCGTGAATGTAGTTAAATTAAATTCATAAAAATCAATTTTGTAATAATAATAAGTTTACGCGGAGTATAAAAACACGAACGTATTTAATAGTGGCAGTAATCAAATAAATAAACAGAACGTAACTAACAATAAACAAATCGTGTGTTTTACTTTTCTCCTCGTTGTGAACGAAAGGTGGAGTTTTGTTCTTTTGTCGGCGGAACAATGGAGAACCTTCTGGTGAACGACGTTTCTAGCTGTTCTACGGTGTTTCGTGTCTCATTCGGTTGTATTCGCCGGAACTTTAGTGACAGTCGGATGGGGATAGGAGTGAACGGAGTGCCCATGCCTGGCACAATACTCCTAATCCCTACAAGGATATATCAAATAATACTGTAGAAAACTGGAAAAGATTTCAGAGAGCTAGAAATGAGTACAATGTGCATATTCAACGCGCCAAGATCTTGAATGACCAGAGAGTGAGACAAAAAATACTACACTCTCCCACAGGTAGTAGAAGCTTCTGGGCATTCGTGAAAAACATTCAAAACTCAGTCTCTTCATTCATTCCTTCGCTTATAGTCGATGACAGACCGGTCCGCAGTGCAATAGAGAAAGCGAATCTACTTGCTGCACATTTTTCAGCCAACTCAACGCTGCCTGATACCACATCAGTTCCACCTCAACTTGAGCATAAGCAGCACACCATGAGCCAGATTCGCTTCCGAACGCCAACTGTTGCCCGCGCACTCGAAGATGTAAAACGCACACAAATCCGCTGGTCCGGGTGGCATTCTCTCAATCCTCTTGAAGAAATGTTCCTATTCACTCGCTAAACCACTGCGGAAACTCTTCCATTTGTCTTATTTTACTGGCCGTTTTCCAAATAGATGGAAGTCAGCGAACATTCAGACAATTCCCAAAAAGGGTGACAAATTATCCTTTTCTTCTTATCGACCCATAGCATTAACTTCTCTTCTCTCCAAGGTAATGGAATCACTTATCAATCGTCAACTTTCGAAATACCTGGAATCAAATGACTTCCCCAATGACCGCCAAGATGACTTTCGTAGCAATAGGTCCACAGGAGATCTGATGGCGTATCTTACCGAAAAGTGGAGCCATTCCATCCAATCCCTAGGTGAAAACAAGGTAGTCGCATTGGATATTTCAAAAGCCTTCGACAGAGTTTGACATCCAGCCCTTTTGTCAAAATTGCATTCATATGGGGTGGGCAATTCCCTGATCCAATGGATAAGAGACTATCTTTCTGGCCGTTCAATCCAAGTGGTTCTTGATGGTGTCAAATCTGTCTCCCATCAAATTAATGCAGATGTTCCCCAGGGTTCGGTACTCTCACCCACTCTCTTCCTGATCTTTATAAATGTTCTGTTGTCAATTACTCACAATTCAATTCACTCGTTTGCTGATGATAGCACGTTGAGTTTCTCATACTCATACGAAGACTCCCAAAGTCTTCAAACGTCACTACCAACCAGCGACTTATACTTGATACATTGAATTCAGACCTCAATAAGATGTGCCAGTGGGGATTATCTAACCGAGTAGAATTCAATGCCTAAAAAAATCAGTGTTGTCTCTTGTCGTCAAAGGCGAGACCCAAAGTAAATATACTGTCTATGAACGGCATTTGCATTGACGTAGCCAAGGAACTATCAATCCTCGGCACTGGAATTAATTCGACTCTTAACTAGAATGACCACATACTTGAAGCTGCGAAAAGTACAGCCAAATGTATTATCATCATCGGCACTACAACCGGCATCCGGACTTGGCCTTATTTAACAAATCTGAGGCTTGTTAAATTTTCCATAATAATTTGCTTTTCCGGGCAAGGTTATTACCCTTGCAGCCAAATGTATGGGGTTCCTTAAAAGATGCAAAAGATACTTCACTCCATCCAACCTGGCCACTATTTACAAGGCGAATATTCGTCCATAAATGGAGTTCAACTCCCATATTTGGTCAGGCGCATCCAAAACCGCACTACATGTGTTCGAGAGGATGCAAAACGAGCAGTGAAATGTATTTTGGGACTCAGCAGTAAGTCGATCAATTCGGCCGTTAGAACACAGGCGCAATGTATCATACCTATCTCTTTTCTATAGGTATTACCACGGTCGTTGCTCAACTGAACTTGCTGAATGTGTTCCGCCCCTTCAGACATTTTCTCGCGATACCCGTCAATCTGTGAATGCGCACGTTGAAAGTGGACTTCAGGCGCACAAATAAACATAGAGATTCATTCTTTAGCCGAACCACACGAATGTGGAATGTTCTGCCTGATCATGAGTTTCCTGGTAGTTGTGATGTCCAGACATTCAAGTTGTGATGTCCCACATCGACACCTCCTTTCCTTATCCACTTCCTCTCTCCGCTCGCACTGCGCTCTGACATCTAAGGGTACTTCAAAATCCCCTTTTGTGCGCGCGTTAGTGTAAAAAAAACCTCGCAGCATGTGTCAGTAAGTTTTCCAAAGTTTACGTAGTCGATTACAGGAGTTCCACCGATGGGATGGGGCACATCTCGACGATGCCATTTAAAAAAAAAATTTCAATAAACGTTTATTAGGTTAAATAAATGATAAACAAAATAATAGTTGTAGCTTTATTTCTATTCATGTTTCAAATGTGCAAACATGTATGGCCCACCCTATATTATGTTGTTGTAATATCGTTTCATTTGTTCTTGTTCTAAAATAATATATCCATCACTTTGTATGGAGACATTGCGTATTGGCACTAATGGGTAAATCCATAATTCTAGTCGGTTTTTCAGAAAGGCAAGTTTTTTGTTTTCTTTTTTAATCTTTTTTCCCGTTCTGGCGACTTTGTCTGGTAATCAGAGTGTTTCGGAAAGCTTAAAGTATCTTTCCTCTTCTTATCTGTTACAAGCGAATTCAGTAGCATTATTTTGCTCATGTTACATACCCACGAACATGGCAGAAAATGTGCAAGTTCACCGTAAGATTTGTGATGAATACGGCGACAATGCCTCGACAGACTGGTAGTCACAGAGACGAAAATAACTCTCGTGGATCGCCGATTTTGAAATCCATATTAGCCAGTGTTAGATATTAAATATTTAATTAATTGAAAACTTTCCTCTTCACTTTGGATGACACAGACAGTAAAGGTATCGACTAGAAATTTTGCGGGAACCGTATTTTCTTTTCTTGGATAGCTGAGAATGAAAGAAGGTACGATTTCCTGTACATAAGATTTGTAAAAAGCTTACAAAGTACTGGCTTAAGTTTTAGGGCGCAATTTTTAAGGGCCGCAGCTGGTATTCTGTTCGGCCTGGTTGCAGTCTTGCACTTGAATCCACGGACAGTTTGCACTGTCGTAGTCACAGGAAAAGTCACAGAGTTCAGCAGGAATTTTCGCGAAAATATTGGTTTTCTTTTCTTTTTAGTTTATGACTAAATTGTCACTACTTGTCACTAGCGAAAGGAAGTAAGAAGCACAGAAGTATTTTCTTATAGCATTGGTGAATGAAGAGAACGGACGTAAGGCAGTTGAACACTAGACTAGTTTATTGGGCACTTCATCGTCGTAAACCATCTGCATATTCTAAATCATTGGGTTGCATGCATTTCTTATTTTAATATAATTCGTGCTGTTAACCTCCTTTGGAATAGCACACAGTATTGTGGATTCAAAATCGGGTGCATGTGACAACTCTTTCAACGTGCTTTATTCAAAACAAACAACAACAACAACAAACCTCCCAAATGCTTTGAATACTGTAACGATAAGATGAGTCAGTGGCCCAGCATAACACGAAAAGAAGGACACCCGTTCCTAATACTCTAGAAAGTTTGCAACAATAAACAAGTTTACTTAGAATGTAATGATTCCTTTTGTTACCCCCTCATATAAATGTTGGTTGTATATTCGTGCTCCGTGGGAACGGAATTATCTATTGATTGACTAGCACAGATGTTGATTAGCTCCGACACACAGTCGATCGTTTTGAGAGGGAAAACCCCATTAATTGAATTGTAGGTCGAACCATCTGGTACAAAACTTAATTTGTTTTTTTTTCTTTTTTCAATAAGTTGTGCAAAACTGCTACTTTCTAAATCAACGGTTGTGAAGAAATCGCTACTCTTGCTCTATTAAGTTCGGAAAAGTTTTGGTAAGGTGTTCAGTTTTGCTAAGGTGTTCACATACCAAGGACTGATTAGCAATCCTTTTACCAGCGAAAATTACGATTAAAGTTAGTTTTCGTTGGAAGTAGATGGACCATGAACGCAAAAAGTGTAGTTTGTGTTTAATAATGTGCAATCGTTTCACCTTTTAAAAGTTCTGTCTCTTAGGTAGATCTGTTATGTGGTGCTATACAACGAAAATTGCATTAAGGGGGTGTTCTGGTCTAGACGCACGAATTTAACGCAATTTTTGAAGTGCTGTAAAAAAAAAGCAATCAATATTTTTACTATTCATTTTTTATAGGATGTTTATTAATATTTCAATACAGTAAAAAAATTGAAAGTAAAAAATTCAAAATTCAAAAAGTTAGCAGCTGACGAAGTTGACACGCTACCATACCCACGATTCAACCCTCCTAGCAATCTGAAAAAAAAGTTGAAAAACAGTTTTTTTTTTTTTTAACAAAATGGCGACTGCTTGAAAAAAAAAATTATTTTTGTACCACTTTTTTTTAGTTTTTCGAATTTTTTAAAATTGTTAACATTGAAATTTAGGGATTAGGATAATTCATGCAATAGAAAAGCCTATAAAGAAGACACATACTAAATTTGAAGTAAATCGGTTCAGTAGAACTTGAAAAATCGTGGGTATTATTTTAAAAAAGATAGTTTCGAGAAAAACGCGTTTTAAGTTTCAAGTAAAGTTTTTCGCGGTCTAAGTTATGAAATGATATTTCAGGCTTACGTTTATTCAATCTGTCATTCCTGCTGCATACATTGGAACATCCTCGACTTCGAAATAAGCATCTTTCGCGCTTCTCTCTTCCAACAGAGCAGTTCTAGCCTCCTTTGAGGTCAATCCGGGCATTGTCTCGTTTCCCAGCTAAATACCAACGTTGCCTTTTATATTTCGGGATTAGAGAACAAAAACAAATATTGATCATCGAAAATCACTTTATTGTTTTTCAAAATATTCCTCATGAAGATCTATACACTTTTGCATGCGTTTGAACCAATTGTCGAAGCACTTTTGCCACTCTGATTGAGGTATCTCCAACACATGCATTCTGAATGCAGCAACCGCTTCTTCAGGTGTCGAAAAACGTTGACCTCTCAGTTTGTTTTTTACGTACGGGAATAAAAAGAAGTCATTCGGTGCCAAGTCAGGACTATACGGCGGATGACCCATCAAATCGATGTTTTGGGTGCTCAAAAATGCAGTTGTCGCAGCCGATGTGTGAGAGCTCGCATTGTCGTGGTGAAGAGTGATCCGTCTTCGGCGGTTGGTTTTCCTGATTTCTTGGAAGACAACTGGCAAACAAATGTTTGTGTACCACTCAGAATTGACTGTTCTGCGTTGTTCTAGTGGTGCGGTTGCGACATGTCCAGTTTTTCCGAAAAAACAGGTGACCATTTGCTTGGAAGTGCTTCGTGCGCGAACAACTTTTGTTGGATTCGGCTCATCTTGAAACACCCAGACAGTCGATTGCTGTTTACTTTCGGGCTCATACGCGTAAATCCACGATTCATCACCTGTCACGATGTCATAGACGTGTTTCGAAGAACCGCGACCGTATTTTTTGAGCATTTCTTTCGACCAATTGACACGAGCCTTTTTTTGGGCGATTGACAAATTGTGTGGGATCCAACGCGAACACATTTTTTTGACAGTCAAATGTTTATGCAATATTGAATGTATGCTGGTCCCACTAACGCCTAAGGTTGTCTCAATCTCACGATAGGTCACATGACGATCTTCCAATATCAGTTCGCGCACAGCATCAATGGTTTTCGGAACAACAACTGATTTTGGACGACCTTCACGAAATTCAGCTTGGAGTGAACTACGACCACGATTGAATTCACCATACCATCGATAAACACTGGTCCTTGATGGAGCTTCATCGCCAAAAATTGAATTAAGTTCATCCATGCACTGTTGCTGAGTTAATCCACGCCGAAAGTTGTAAAAAATAATCGCACGAAAATGTTGACGATTTAATTCCATTTTTGGACCGAGATGAATCTTTTAAGTTACTGTAAACAACACAAATAGCGGTCGTATGTCAAAACGTTCTGAGTGCGTATAACCTCAAAAATGTCCAACTTTACGACAGAGCTGTCAATTGCCGGATTGCAACACTAGGGTTGCCAAATCCCGAAACATAAGAGGCAACCCTCGTATTATCACCGCCGTTGCTCTAATGGACTTGCTGAATGTGTTCCCCCCCAAATCCCGAAACATAAGAAGCAACCCTCGTAATAAGTAAAACTGGTGTCTTCCTCTATTGTGAATCTATTACCGTGAAATCGCTTTTTTTACTTCGATCCCGACGCGTAATCCTTTTCGTTCAAGATTTTCGATCCATTTCGCTTGAAATCACTTGAAATATTTTTATTTTACTCGCAGCACATGCGTTCACTTGGCTTGAAGGTTAGAATTCAACTGTTCGCAACTGGATGTAAGCTCGCACGAAATATAAAAGATAATTTTAAAATACATAAAGGTTACCTTCGGTTATTGTATTTCAATATATATATATATAAAGGTTTTACGAGGAAACCGGGTCACAGGTTGACAGAAAGTCCCTAATGTCTTGTTAGATTCGTTCCGGCCGAGCCGATTTAGACGGCGCGTCAGCAAAACAGTCATACCTCCGAAAATAATTTAAATTTTCTAAAATCTATAGCGTTTGGAATAATAGTGAAGAAGATCGTGTGATTCGAACTGACGCTATGACAGCTCGAATCACGAAAAAAATTTTACCTAAGCGTTACACACCAGGCTACTGACCGTGTTTAGAATTTGATTTCCAAACTCGACCATATTCCACCGATGTGAATTATTTTTATTTTATCGCTTGGTATACGGTTCTGATGCATTTTTCTTATTCGATTTTTTCGTTCGTGTTCTTCACTATTTTTGCTTGTGAATTTGTGTGTGTCTGTTAGAGTTGCCACAAATCCTCTTAAAGACATATTCTTAGAGGGTTAAGCTTTGAAAATATGAAAAAAAAAATGATTTTTTCAAATTTCTAGACCAGAATACCCCCGTAACATTCAAATCATACCAAACACACAACGAAGAGTGTTTCTAAGTTTGTTTCACTACCATGTCAGTTTTTCATGCCGGATTTTCGTTAATTCTCAAGTTCCGGCCGTGTGTGACCCCGAGCACTTTTAATGAAAGGACAGTTTCTAAACCGTCTGATGGAAATAGACCGATTTAAGCTTTTCCGTGCTCACCGTGAACGATTTCCCATCAATGTCGAGGGAGCTTAATGCAGCCGAGATCTTCATATTCTTATATTCATAATAAATTATTTATGGTTGGCTCGTACATTCACCATAAGCCCCATTATTGAGATTGATTTCTTATGTTGACGATTCACCTATTGAATGGGTGAATCTCTTTTTGGCCTCTCAGTCCAAATTGTCTTGGATGGTGTTAAAGCTGCGCCCCCTCAAATAAATGCAATGTTCCCCTGGGCGCCGTACTATCATCCACTTCCTCATTTTTATAAACAATTATTTACAATCTAATTCATTTGATTGCTGATGGCGTATTGGATTTTCCCTACTTACTTGAACATATTTAACGAACTTCTTCGAACCTCATTATCGAATTGTAGGATTTTCTAAACACATTGAATTCCGAACTCAACAAGGTATACATTCTGTAAAAGAAGTATCGAGAATTGATTATTTAAAGGAATTGACGAAATTCTTTTTGTCGCTTAGTTGGCAAACTGTCCTCTATATTAACGAGAAGTTTGAGCTTCAATTAGTTTGTTTACATAACACATTATCCGGAATCGATTTCAGTTCCCGTGAATTCTATTTTATATCTTCTATCAACTGAAAACTACTGCCCCTACCAGTAGTAGAATTGCTCATCATAAATTGGATCTCGTATTAGGATTGCTGGACAAAAAAATCAAATACACCTTGTGGTCAAAAAAGTATTTATTTATATATTCAGTTTCGTACTGTGGTATTTTGAGTTTTGCAAAATGAAAAAAGTCAGCGGGAGATTGAGTTTTTGAAGACAATTCTTACACAATACTTTTTTTTTGGAAAAAGTATTCTTCTTTTAAATGAAAAATGTAGTCTAATTTGTTAAACGTCTGGAAAATGATTTGTTTTTTTTTTCGAAATTATACCAGTTGAAAGAATTACGATGTGTGCTACAAAATATAACAAAGTTCAACGAGTGATTGCTCTGTAGCGTCAAGCTTTCTTCAGTTAGTCAGGCAGTGACTTTTGTTGTGTATACCGGCGTTTCTGTTCCCTTTTTAAAAAATAACTATGGCGTTTAAATATGCTTCAAGTTTTACTGGATGAAAATCCATGTCAAACTCAAGAAGAGCTTCCAGAAAAGTTAAGAGTTTCTCACCAAACAATATTACTTCGATTGCATGCAATGCGAAATATACTGAAAGGAGGGAAAAGGGTTGTGGGGGATATGGTTTGGGTGCCAACGTATGGCGCGGATTCACTACACTCCCACCAAAACTGCTAAATGAAACACTGCTCACCGCCGAGGGAAGGTTAAAACCAGGAACAAATGTTCGCCCAACGACGAATAAGTAAGGTGAGAAACAGTTTTCGTAGCAAATGGTTCTTTATTCAACTGGGTTTTATTCTAGTCTATCTTAATACTGGCACTTATTCGATAGGTTGCACTGTGCAACTTTGTACGATCGTGAGACTAGCCGTAAATTTCCGAGGACACGCGGCACAATGGTTTCTTAATTAAATCACACTTCACTTTAGTCTATCTTAGTTTCAGTCTATCCGGTGGTTGAAATCGTACAATTTTTGCAATCGTAACATTAGGCGTGAATTTACGAAGGACACTCGACGCCGTGCGCAACCCTTATAAACGATCACACTACTGATACGTCAACTGTTCGCCTCGGACTCTATTGTTTTAAAACGGTGAAAAGGGAACGGAACGGCACGACCGTAAGGCTCGACTCCTCCGGGGATAAAAAGGGTTCTCGTCGCGTAGGCCGTTGTAACTCGACTGTGTCGCTTGTGCGCCGGTTGGCGGATGATTATCGACTGGCTATATGTGTCTGGCCCCAGTGGCGGTTAAATCTCGACTGGCTAATTATTGGAAGGAAAAAGTTTATCGCGTCGTGGCGGTAGAGTCATAGATAAAATAAACTCACTGCCACTTACGAGGAATTTCGAGAAGAGTTGCTATGCTTGCATAGGAGTTCAGTTCCAGCGAAACCTCGCCGTATGAGCTGAGTTGGATTCGTTGGTTGTGTATACCGGGAAATTGGCATAGCCAAGTATGATCAAGGGTCTTGATCGTTGTGATTGTTTCGTGGAAAATTATCCGTCGCTTGGTCCGGGACGAGAAGTATGATTTAAGGAGGAAATGAACCGAAGTGGTTTTCGGGGGAAATTGGAATTGCTTGGGTGCAAGCAAGGAATATCGTTTAGATGAGATATTAACCGTAGTAATTTCGGGGAAATGTATGCAGCTCGGTATAGTTGGTGGTGAAGGTTAATGTTCCGTTGTAGGTTTGAATATGCGTTTTATTATAGCATATGAATTTCGGAGAAATTAGAATTGCTTGGTCGCAAGCAAGGAATATGGTTTAGATGAAGAATTTACCGAATCAGCGGAATTCCGGATCTATCCTGTATAAGCCCTTTTATGTCCAAATCATGGAACGCCTCTGGTGGAACAAAGCCGTTGCGACGCACGTTCTCATAGTACAGAGTGTTTGGATAATAGGCCCCGAAAATCAGGTCATTGGACGAGCTTATTGCTCTCGCAATATGTCCTCTGATTAATTTAATCATAAAATTATCCACCCTATTTATGTACGCTTTATTATATAAAGTCTCATTTGAATAATACTTTTTATAGTCCCATTCCGGTGTCCGATATAATGTGAGACAACTTCTCAGACACTTCCTTTCGAACACCCGAATCTTTTCCATCAAATTGGGACCTATGTTAAACCATACTGGACAACCATATATGAGCATTGGCCTGATTAGCGTCATGTAGCATATGACTTTTACCCTACTGTCAAGTTGGCTACTGTGAAATAGCCTCCTTGTCATAGCAAACGTTTTCCTAGCCTTGACCAAAGCAGCCTCTACATGTCTGTTGAAATACAGATATTGATCTAGCCAGATGCCCAGGTATTTAACTAAACTCTTGGTTTCCAGTTTATGTCATGCGGGCCCACGATAACTAACTTTCGCCAGTTTTTCCTTGTGTCGTTCGTGGCTTTATATAATGGGGTTCTAAATAGGATGGCTTCACATTTCTGGAAGTTGATCTTAAGTTTCCAGTCATCGCAATAGCGCTGCACGTTGTTGAAGTCTCGCTGTATTAAACTATTTAAGATCTCAACTTTCGGAGCTGTTCTGTAATTTCTGAGATCGTCTGCGTACGCAATAGCCTGCGGCAGTGCATATAATAAGTCGCTAATGTAAATGTTAAAAAGAATCAGAGAGAGTACCGCGCCCTGTTGCAAGCCATTCTTGATATTATACGCTTTATTAGAGGTCACATTACTATTTCTGACCACGAACCTCCTGTCCTTTAACATATCGTAAAGTACATATAGTAAAGGCTTATGTATGCCATGTCTGATAAGTTTGTGATGTAACCCTTCGATCCAGACGGTATCAAAGGCCTTTTCCAAGTCGATCAGTCATACCCCTGTGCATTGGTTCCTACATTTATTCCATTGTATGTCAGAGACCAGTTTAGCTGCGGCATGTGTGGTTTCATGACCCGCCTTAAAGCCAAACTGATTATTTGGAATAATGTTGTTGTCGTCTACCCATTTTAGCAGAGCTTTGTTAATAGTCTTTTCAAATGCTTTACTGATGCTTGGGAGTAAACTTATCGAACGCATGTTCATTGGGTTTGTAGAGTCCTTGTCCTTTTTTGGGATGGGCTGAATGATAGCCGTTGCCTAACGCGTGGGATAATATGCATTATTCAACGCGTTGTTAAACAGGACGGTGTATATATCTATTGCCATTGGAGGCAGGTTCTTGAGTACGATGTTAGGTACTCCATCTATTCCGACTGACTTTTTGCTTTTTAATGAGTCGAAGATACTCTGGATTCCTTCCCTTGTTAAGAGGCTATTAGCCTCACCATTGGCAATAATGTCAATTGACAGATTATCGTCGCCGAATTCGGTAAAACCCGTATTCTCCGATTGCCAAAGTGAAATTTCATTTCGGAGGTGCAGGTGATTCAGTAAAACTCTGTTCTCCAGGTCGTGATTTCGCCGAATGCTTTCATTCACCTTGTACATTTCCTGAAAGACAGCTCCCACAGCGTTCACCTTTTCCAAAGGAGTCCTAAACAGAAATGTATGAAATAATTCATATGTACGAGGATGGACTGAAAAGGTTCCGAGTTAATAAAGATACAAGACATTTTTTCTTAAAACTTATTTTTATTTTTCTACATAGTCTCCTTGTAACTTTACACACTTCTCCCAGCGATGCTCCCATCTCTGTAACCCGCCCAAATAGTACTCGGCGTTTTTGTCTGCAAAATAACTGTTCACCAAGGTGATTGCCTCCTGATTTGACGAAAATCTCTGTACTCCTAGTGCAATTTTTAGATTACGGAACAAAAAGAAGTCGGTTGGGACTAGATCTAGTGAGTAAGGCGGATGGTCAAGCAATTCAAACCGTAATTCGTGGATTTTCGCCGTGGCAACCACTGAGGTGTGAGACGGCTCGTTGTCTTGGTGAAACAGGATTTTCTTTTTCTGCAAATGTGGCCATTTTTCCGCAATTTCTGCCTTCAGTTGGTCAAGTAATGGTGCGTAGTATGCTCCTGTAATGGTTTTTCCTTTTTGAAGATAATCGATTAAGATAACTCGATGACTATACCAAAAAACAGTCGCCATCACTTTCCCAGACGAAAAAACAGTTTTGGAGACGATTCCCCCTTTACAGTCCACTGTTTTGCTGAATTTTTGATTCCGGCGTATAATGGTGTATCCAAGTTTTATCGACAGTAATTAATCGGCGTCAAAGCTCGGATTTATTGGACCTACACTGTGCCAACAGACCTTTGGAAATGTTCATTCGAACACGATTTTACTCTAACGTGACCAAACGCGGCACCCAACGCGCGGACAGCTTTGTCATGGCTAAATATTGATTTAACATTTTTTGGACATTTTCATAGCCTCTGCTATCTCCCACTTTAATTCGGCGGTCGTCTAGCACCATTTGGTGTACTTTAGCTATGTTATCGTCAGTTGCTGCAGTTATTGGACGTCCCAAACGTTCATAGTCTCTCAAGCTCTCACGGCCACGTTTAAATTCAGCTGCCCAAAATGTCCCTGTTCGGAATGATGGTGCAGAGTCCTCATACACAGAATCCAACTTATCTATGATTTGCGTAGGCGTATTGCCTTTCAAAAACAAAAATTTAATGACAGCTCGATACTCAATTTTGTCCATTTTCACAAAAACACACATCGACTCACTCAAACGACTGTCAAATAATAACTACGCGTCCAAAATGGCTGAAATGTTGGTGAGTAACTGTCAAAAGATGCACAACTACATTTACCAGTTTTTATTGACGAGTGCTACTATCTTACGTTGAGGTATACATGGACAGACGCATCTAAAACATGGTTTCATGCCAACTCTTATATTCCATTATTAGAATACAATCACCCCTTACCATGTTTCGTTTCTATAAGAATTGTCATGGTCATTGCTTAACTCCGCGTACTGAACACATTAGATATATATTCCCTGACAACACCCGTCAGTCACTGATTAGTTCACATTACAAATTAAATTTAGACGCACTGGCAAACACTGAGGTTCGCTTTTTAGCCGAACTACATGAGCGTTGGCAAACTATCAGGGTAGTGGAGCACGAATTTGAAGTAGTGCAATCCTTTAACTACCTTGGGTCAATAGTATCAGCCGATAACAATCTGGAAGAAGAAATACGCGAACGGCTGATCAAATCCAACAAAACCTACTATGGTCTATCAAGACTCTTTAAATCCCGAAATTTATCGAGAACATCCAAGCTACTACTGTACAAGACCACCATGGTCTTACCAATACTCATGTATGGGTCCGAGACCTGGGTGCTCAATAAAAGGCACTTTGAACTCTTAGCCGCGTTCGAGAGGACTTTCTCAAGGAGAATTATTGGCCCCGTATGTGAGGGAGGACGATTCCGGAGACGCTACAACCATAAGTTGTATGTAATCTACCTTGAAGCTAATGTTGTAAGAAAGATCAAGTTCGGAAGACTCCGGTGGGCGGGACACTTAGCTCGAATGAGCCAAGAGGAGCCTGCCCGGAAAGTCCTTTTTGGCAGGATGTATGGAAGGAGACAGCGCGGCAGACCTTGTCTGTAATGGAGGGATGGCGTAGACCAGGACACCTAAAGCCTGGGAGTGCCAAACTGGATGACATCGGCTCGAAATCGGGACCGGTGGAGAGACTTGCTAAATAAGGCCAAGACCGGATCCCGGTTGCAGTGACGATGATGATGATGATGACATAAATGTGAAATGATTTGTCTGATAAAGCGCGTCTTCCTCATTTCAGACATTGAACCTCAATGTACATCGATGCTTTCTTTCCTTACTTTCTGTTTCTTGTTTCGCCCACACGGTGCTATAAGATTTAAGAGCTCCTCAAAATTCTTCTTTACACCCAAGTTAGGACTTTCCCCGCTATATGGAGTGATAGGTTGCAAGTGGTCAATTTTTTTTATAATCCTATTATTTATTCTTATTACTTTCTGCGAAAAAAAGTACTGGGTATTGTTAAATAAATGGCGCAAGGCTAATAATCTTGCCCGGAAAAACAAGCTATTATGGAAGATTCAACAAGCGTCGGATATGGACCGAAAGGACACGCTGAGCTTGGGAGTGCCAAACTGGATGGCATCGGCTCGAATTCGGGACCAGTGGAGAGACTTACTGAATAAGGCCAAGACCGGACCCCGGGTGTAGTGCCGATGATGATAATGATGATGATTGTTAAATAAAACATCCATAAAATTGGTCATAATTGTATTGGGTTGCACCACATGAAATGGCCAATTTTATAGTAAACATTGAATAGCCAATATTATTTTTCCGTAAATTTGTATTCAATCAAAATAGGATCCGTTGGCATCTATGCCATTCTCCAACGTGATACAAGGTCAAATATTCCTTTTTCGTGCAAGTGCTGACTTCTTGAGGCAATGAAATCTTCAAAGGCTTTTATGACCTCTGCTCGATTCTGGAAGACCTTCTGCCGGCAAAATGAGTCCAGCTTGCGGAAAAGATGGTAGTCCGTTGGGGAAATGTCAGGAGAGTACGGTGGATGCAGAAGAATTTCAAATCCCAACTGCAATAGTTTTTGCACCGTTACTTGTGAGGTATGGGGCCTAGCAGTCGTGCCGTGCCTATTGACCAACGCAGGTTGCTTTTCAGCCAATTTGGCATGCAATATGTCGATTTCCTCACAATATTTGATAGCGTTCATCGTTTCTCCTGGTTGAGGAAATGAAAAGTGGATTGGTCCTTTCGAAGCCCACCAAGATGTTACCATAACCCTTTTTTGGGTGAAGATCAGGTGGGGGTGTGTTTTGGTTTTTCATCTGCATCCAACCGCTGCCCAGAGCTTATAGCGGTTATTATTATTATTATTATTTATTGGCCTGTAAGAACCCGGAAGTTCATGACCTCACCGACTCGGCTTCGCCATAGTTCCCTGTCCTGGGCACTCTCCTTCCACGCTTGATCATTCGATCCGATCTCCTCAAGGTCAAACCTAACATTGTCCTCCCATCTCCGTCGCGGCCGTCCTACCGGTCTCTTTCCCGTTGGTCTACCGTCAAGAATTCTATGCACGGTCCTATCGTTCCCCATTCGCGCCACGTGTCCGGCCCATCTTAATCTTCGCGACTTGATTACTCTCACTATTGTAGGTTTGCGATATAGCTCTTAACGGTTATCATACAGAATCCACTTTTCATCACAGGTGACTATTTGATGCAAAAACGATTCAGTTTGGTTTCTTAATCTAAGCGATGCGTAGATTCCCAGTGGCCATAGTTTTTAGGACTCGTTCAGTTCATGGGGTACCCACTTATCGAGTTTCTTTAACTTTCCTATGAGAGAAAGGTTGTCATTGGGGATATTCCAATGCTTTGTGCAATCTCCCGCACCGATTTCGTTGGGTCCTCATCCACCGTTGGTCTTAAAACATCATCGTCAACTAACGTTTACAGCTTCCCACGTGATTCATTTTCCAGGCTGAAATCTCCCGAACGGAACTTTCCAAACCAACCTCGTATAGTGCGTTCGTTTAACGACACATCCTCAAATGCGTCATTAATGTTTTTCGTTGCCAATGACGCATTGTATCCCATTTTAAATTCATAAAGGAAGAGGCTAATAACCTTGCCCGGAAAAACAAATGATTATGGACAATTTAAGTCTCGGATAAGGACCGGATACCGATACCGGCGAGACTTGCTAAATAAGGCCAAGACCGGATCGCGGTTGTAGTGCCGATGATGATGAAAGGAAGAGTGTTAGAATTTGAACTGCCGACAGCACGGTAAACAATTCCTAGAAAAAACAACTGTACTTGTAACTAACCCTAAAATTCTCACACCTCAAACACGCGTACCACTTTACTTTATAAAAAAAGAAAATTCAACGTTCTGGCACAGATGTTCCCTCGAGAACTTCTTATTTCCGAATGAACGAAAATCGGACGGTTCATATGGTACAACCCAATAGTTCGGTGAGACGCCGCATTATCGTCGTGTAAACTTTAAAAATATCAACCACATATCTCAAGTTTTTTTGGGATACGCTTACGCAAACGCCTTGACCGTTTGACTATGAAATAATTCGTTTTGCACCACATCACGGATATTGAAGAAAACGATGAGTACCACCTTCAGTTGTGAACGGTTTTGGCGTAGTTTTTTTCGGTTTCGGCTCTTTTTTTCCTTTCCATTCCTATAATTGCTGGCAGGTTTTCATATCGTGCTCGTAGACGCATGTCATGATACATGACATAATCCATGAACGTAATATTAGAATTATAGCAAGCTAGTATGTCCAAAAAGAGCTGCTCATGGCAGCCGTTTTTATCGACCAAAATCGCACGAACGGACTCATTGGACACATCAAGTTCGTACTATCTCCCTCAAGTTAAAATGACGGTTTTTGAGTAGAATTTTCCTCACTTATACCATGTTATCCATTGTCGATAGACAGTCAAACTTACCGATAGACAGACAAGTCTTCGACAACTTCTTGGCCCTTTTTAGAGGTTTTGTATCACTTATATGCACCGGGTTTTCAAAGTATTGAATCACCCTACGCCTTCTCTTTATCCCTGTAAAAATTGGCACGTTCTTCTGATATCGAGCAAGAAATTAAGGGCAGAACTTTAAGCTTACCGCAAACATCATTCTTCGTCATCACCATCGGCACTGTGCTGTTCCGCCAAACCCCACGGCCCACTTACCTGAAAAACCCCCATAACTACATCCCAATCGGCATAAGTTTTCGCTAATGCAATCGCATTAGCACCTTAAGTGCTTTACGCATCGAGGTTATCAAATTTATATAACCTAAAAGTCCCTGTTAAAGAATTCCTACCTTTTCAGGCATCTCGTCGCATACAAATTCCCTACAAGAATTATTTCCATTATACAGGCGCATAAAACCAAAACCTATTCGGTACCTTCGGTTGCCAAGCAAATTCCAACCTTCCCACACCTGCACCGCAATCTCCCCGCAGCAAAAACATTTCCTTCCCAAGGATAGTTAATGTTTTCAATGCATTACCTGGAAATGCCTGCAACGAATTTTTCCTACATGGACATTCATACATGTATCAATGCGTCTCTGCATTAGCGACCCAGAACAGGATTTCCAATAAGTGTAGATATTCACACTAGAGTTCGATCCTGGCGTCGCCATAGATGCCATGTACAATTGACACAGATGGTATATACAAACCGTCATTGTATAACCATCTAATCTGCTTTGCAATGACTATCGATACAGCTGCAAGCACTTTACCCAGAAACGCTCCTTTGTTTGAATCTCCATACAATCATCGACTTCGCGCATAGCCGCCGGAATGAATTCAAAGCATAAACAATGCAAATATAGAATTCGTTTCCCACAAACGAATTTATCTGCATATACAAATGCAAGCAAGGGATTCGTTTAGTCCACCAACCCATTAGCACCTTTTCCCAATGTCTATTCGTATATTTATACAAGGGCATCACTCATCTAAGACTTTTATGATGCTCTCGTCTCATCCTTTCTCTTACCACATTTCTTCGAAGCACCGTCGTCTATTTATTTAGACGCGATGCGTTTCATAGACAACGATCTACTCGATCCCTTTGTCCTTGCCGCCAAACGAATTTCTCTGCATATACAAATGCAAGCAAGGGATTCGTTTAGTCCACCAACCCATTAGCACCTTTTCCCAATGTCTATTCGTATATTTACACAAGGGCATCACTCATCTAAGACTTTTATGATGCTCTCGTCTCATCCTTTCTCTTACCACATTTCTTCAAAGCATCGTCGTCGATTTATTTAGACGCGATGCGTTTCATAGACAACGATCTACTCGATCCCTTTGTCCTTGCCGCCAGTCTGCTTTGTTTTGCCATTGCCTTTGCGCATGGGTAAACAACACAGATCTGAACGATCACACGCATACCATCATGATCTCCATTACGAGATCCGGTTTTCTACTCCACCAAGAGAGACTTTACGTTTCTCTGGTAGTGAGTAAATACATATCCTTAGTGGAGAGGATTCTACCACCATACCACAAACTCACCCCAAACGAAGGTTGAATCATTGAGTCTTTTAACATCTGCAGATCAGCACGGTCGTGCCGCTCCCGCTCTCCGTCGCGCGGCGGAGAAGCGTAGGTCGTTTCAAAAAGGAAGTGTATCACTCTGTTTAAAATTTATAAAAAATGAATTTAATATTAATATTAAGTCTGTTCTGAAATAAAAAACATTAATTATAACAAACCTGTGCTCAGTGCGTTTTGGTTTTTTGGTGACTTCCATCAATGTGTTTTATTCGCTGTGCTGCGTTTGTTCTGTGTTTTGGACTTAATCCTTGACAATTCGGTTTGGCGGAACCTTGTCGAACAGCGGAGTGTTAGTGGGTGGATGGTAGAATCAGCGTCCATCCCGACGCACAGACCAATCGCCACCACGGCACTACAACGGGGAACCGGTCTTGGCCTTATTTAGCAAGTCCTGAGGCTTGTTAAATTTTCCATAATGATTTGTTTTTCCCGGCAAGGTCATTAGTCTTGCGCCAGAGGCTTCCCGACGGGGAATCGAACCCCGGTCTCCCGCGTGATAGGCGGGTATACTAACCACTATACTATCGAGGAGCCCCTTTGTCCACCACCCTATTAAACTGAGATCATACTCCTAGTAGTACCATTTTTCTCCTATGTTATGGCTTAGTAATCGTTTCGCTGAAGTGTTTTGTTTAACATACATATCAATCACTGGGTAGCAATGTCCCTGTAGCAGTGGTAAACTTGCTCATCATAAATTGTATCTGGTATTGCGATTGTGGTAAAAATAGTATTTATTTATTTATTCAGCTGCGTACAGACTTAGCCTAGTTAAGCATAATCGGTTCGTATTTGAAAACGTCCACAATACGGTGGCAGCTCTCAGATAGATGTTGTGGCGGTTCTGCCAAACCCCACTGACTACTTACCTGAAGAACCCCCATCGCTACAACCCAGTCTACATAAGTTTCTGCTAATGCAATCGCATTAAGCACCTGTAAATAGTTCATGCATCAAATAGATCAAATTTATAATCTAAAAGTCCCTGTAAAAGATTCCTTACCTTTCATGCATCTCTCGCGTACAAATTCCCTATAAGAATTCTTTCCTAACTTATAAATTCCCTGTAAGAAAATTCATCGGTTCACATATAATACAACCGCATAATCAGGGAATCTTACCCTTGAGTTGGCTTATCCCAGCCTCAACATGTGTACAATAAAAACTACCTACATACACATTGGCTGGCCACCCTTTTAACCAACGATAAACAGTCCAAAGCAGATGCATGTAATTAGCACCATAGACGTTCAGACTAATTCCTTAGCATGCCCCATGTGTAAACAAAAGAACGCTGTTCTTCCACAGGCTTTCTGGCGATACCATAAACAATCCATATCGTTTGTGGTATCCCAACTGCATTTCTCATTTAATGAGTTCCAGCTTATTTATTTAGGTGACCCTAATCACAGACCGATGCCTTAGGTCGCTTCTTTCTTTGTCTGTATCCCTTGTTTAGGTTTCGTTTCGCTTTTGACCTTCAAGCGTTATGTAAACAGGCTGATCTCAACGATCGACTTCACGCACACCACTACAGGAACTCACCAGTGAGATCATCTTCCCTCGTTTTCACCACGAGAGGAACACTTTCTCTCTCGGGGAAACTCACCCCATTAGCGTGTCGGCTCTGCACGAGCCGTTTATCGCAGAATCCAATTACCCGTCGAGGAGCCTCTGGCGCAAGACTGATGACCTTGCCCGGAAAAAACAAGTCATTATGGAAATTTTAACAAGCCTCAGGACTTGCTAAATAAGGCCAAGACCGGTTCCAGGTTGTAGTGCCGATGATGATGATGATGATGATGAAATTAACAGTGTGTTCCAATTTTTAACTCGGACATATTTTTCAGTGCGTCGTGTGAAAGGAAACCTTTTTCCTTCATTAATTTGTAATGCGTGGAACTCGGGCATAATAAACCTTAATACTAGTTAAAAGATTGTTTAAAAAAACTGTGTACTCCAAATTAAATTTAGATCACATATATTAAAATAAAAACCAATTGGACAGAGATTAAAAGTCATCAACAACTCCTCATTTCGTGTTTTTATTGTACTTTCCTTTTCTTGGTGAACGTTTTCTTTTGGTGCAATGGTAATTAACTTCCGGTGGACAATTGACTTGGTGTTTGCACCTGCTGCGATATTCGGCTGAACTCGTTAGTGAATGATGGAGGAAGAAGGGAACCGAGTGCCCATGTCTGGCACAACATTTCGTTCCCCACAATGTATTTTATCAATACACCATAGCTTGAGTTCAATAAAATTCAATCTCTTTGCCTTTTAAAGGAATGCTATATGGTGGCTCTCAGATAGATGTGCTATTGTAGTCTGAACTTAACAAGGTTTCATTGTTTGACCTTTTAAAAAGTGATTCGATGATTCTTAGACAGATACATTATATTCATACCTATTTCCTCTTAGCTATTGCCCAACCATCAAAGTGCAGTAGAGGGAAAACCTTGAGCGCTTGAGCATTACAAGCAACAACATCTGAATAGACCAGTTAGCTAAAGCTGTACTCTACAGAGTACAACCTTTTCCTTCACTTCGGCTATGGA
This sequence comes from Microdon myrmicae, assembly GCA_963931805.1. Classification (NCBI taxonomy): domain Eukaryota; kingdom Metazoa; phylum Arthropoda; class Insecta; order Diptera; family Syrphidae; genus Microdon; species Microdon myrmicae. The sequence continues at coordinate 151,774,008 of OZ007497.1, read as the reverse complement.
AGAAGGCCTCGTTCCCCTTTATAGTAAAGTATCATGCTGTTAATTCAGGGACTGGTTAGCAATTTCTTTATCGACGGTAAAGCTATTAATCAAAAATTGAAATTCGTATAAGGACTTGAGTTCCATTGCTAGACATAAAGATGAAAAACCTCAGTTTCAGTTCCTTTTTTTTTTTTTTTGCAGAGCAACTCCGTGGTACAACGGTGGCGCTTCTGAATCTAGATGAAAACCTGTTCCAATTTAACAAATGTTCAATCGATTCGGCATTTAAATGTTGCTTTTTAAAAGCCATTGGCGGCAAATATATTGTAATTCAATATTTGTTTCAGATGTCATGAACCGAAGTTCATTTTCGATGAATATTTGTTCTTGTGACACCTATTTGGTCGTAGCCTGAAAAAGCCAAAACTCCACCGAACGACGAAAGAGATGAGTTTCTATGAAACCCATTGTTCACTCACCAGACTCGACACTCAACAGGCCAACTTCAACTTCATTTCATTTGCCGTTTCCGTTCAACCAGCAACTCTTTAGTCGCGGGGATATAGAGTGGGCACTTCAATCCCGAGTTGTTCTAAAAAGATCGTGCTCACGACCAGGCCGGTTAAATGTGCTATAGTGGAAAATTCGATGAAACTAACAACGAAGCGTATTTCAATGGTTGTGTGTGCACGTTTAGGAGTCACCCACCTGTTTACGGGTCCCCTTCGACCACATGCGCAGGTTTTCCACGGCTGCCGAGTGTGCCGTAATTATATATGCCCACAAATGCCAGGGCCCGTGATGCATACGAACCGTGTCATTGAACTTTCCACAACTTTAGATACGACTGCTGCAAGTGGTTTCTCTCCGGCATTACGAGAAAACGCCCTTTTTATGAACTTGGGGGGAATGATTATGACCCACTTTCTCGACTCTTCAAAAAATAAAACAGAATCTTGTTCCTGTGGGTCCAATCAAGCATAAAGGCGACCGTTCAATTCGATGCGTATACAAATGCGACCTGGGTGCTGGGAATAATCTTGAGTGATATTTTATATATCAGTGACATCATTGCTTGACCTTGAATCAGATAAACTTTATTACTTCATTTCTGGATTCGCTGTTGGCAACGCTCTCATGATGTCATTCAATCTGAAGCTACATCACCTCTTGGCAATTTGTTTTTCTGCGTTCGGTTCGTCATCCAACTTTTTCGATAAATTTGTTCATTCACAACTCACACCATTCTGCAGAGTAATGATGTTATTATTAACGAACAATATTGTGTGGTTTTTGTGTATCTAACTGGATACTAAGGTCTTTCTAGTGGGGTCAAATAGACAAACATATTGTTGTCTCGCACGAATGCTTTCATTTGGCGGCCTCCCATCCGCCTGTTGGGGCGATGGTGCGTTTGTTTAGTATTCGGTAGACGGCTGTTCTAATTATAACGAAAGCGGCAAATACTGGTACGATCGGATCATAAAAACTAGTTTTGGTTTGTTTGAGAATCGCATGCATGTGCTATAATAGACAATTTGATGTGGGGTACGGCATCCCAACAGCTTCCGAGCAAACTTTTCTTGTTGACATCATCGCCGAAGGATACGAAAATATTAATAGACAGTGTGTGCTACAAGATAAAAAACACGCTTCAATGCCATTTACTTGTCGGTATGCGTTGTTGTTAAAAGCTGTGGAGAAACTATTTTTGCAGGCAACGCCTATATTGTGTTTTCAAGTGTTATTCAAGGGGATTCGTAGAATTTAAATCAGACTTTTTATGTAAGAGAATACGAATCTGTTGATTTAGTGCTCTCGAGAAATTTGATTCCAGCAATAATAATACAGTTTGTAGTGACGTGTATTGTGGGATATGATCAGAATTTTAAAATTTCAGAAAGCTGGTTAATTTTGTTAAATTTGAAGCTCGTATTTATTGTTGGGTTGCGTACAAAGATCTGGTTTTTGACTTCGTCACTAAATAGTATAACACAATGTCGCTATCCGCGACTGATTGTCTGCCCGCTTAGTTCTTCTATACTATGTAATAAGTGTTAACGCGGTTTTCTAAATTTTTTAGAGAATTACTTCTGAAAGGTATTTATGTTTAATTAATTAATGTGCAATTAAATTTGTAAATAGTAGAGATAAGTCGACTATAGTTCGGTTTATATACTTATCGATTGTTTTTTAAATCATTAATACTTAGGTATTATAATCCGGTGTTACGAAAATGATACCGGGAATTAGTAAAAAATTGAATTTTCATTGTGAAAACCATAAAAATTGCATTATTGGTATTTATTGGAGTCGAGTTCTGACCGCCAACGAGTCGGCACGTGAACTTCTGCCTCGTGATCCGTACCATCGGATCAATAGTGCAATCCGTTTTGGGAATCTTAAATACACATAAGATACCCAATTGCACTATCGCTTCGCGGGGCAAGACTCATTGTGGGATTCTAAGCAAACAAACGGAATTCCACACACGCACCCGAATACAGTGCAAAGTTATCTGTGCAATCCTAGTGTAGGGTTATATTTTTCGGCCTCTGGATTCCGACTGATCTCGAATCCAAAATGTGCCGCCCTTTGCTCTTCACTCATTCTAGAAAATTAATCTCTTCCAGATTAATTTTCTTGTCTTCAAGGGGGGGGGGGGGTAGTGATCTTAAATCACTACCCTTTTCCAATTACCCATAATCCTAATCCAATTCGTATGGTGAATCATATGAGCGACAAGTTAAACCAAAAGTTAATTTGTCGCACATTGATTCAATTTCCAAGTACCCCACATCCCAATCCAATTGAATCATATGCACGACAAATTTAAACGAAAGTCTATTTGTCGTGCATTAATTCAATTCCCTATAACCATGAAATTATGAAATATTCTAAATGCATTTCATGGTTTCTCCTTCCGGGAATTTATTCAAATAAATTCCTATCAACTTCCCGGAATCCTATTCCAATTGAAGCACACAAAATCTCGTTTGTGTTTTTTGGAATTTTTAAATAAAATTTGACAAATCCCGATGGCCCAGAGTATAAAAGGGCGGCACATTTTGGATTCGAGATCAGTCGGCATCCAGAGGCCGACCCAACGGCCACCAGTTAAATAAATAAAATAAATAAAACAAATATAAATCAAAACTAATCGCCTATTAATATAGCCACCCTGCCTTAGAAACACCCCATTGAGGTAAGAAAAACAATTTAACAAAAATATAACCCTACACTAGCCAAATAAACAGATCTCCACACACGCGTTTTAGTGCTATAAAAAGTGCGAGGTTATACACGCGAGAGTTATAGTTTTTCTAGTACTCACAGAAGATTAGTTTTAGACTCGACGCCGAGGGAATGACAATCAACTCTTCTTTCCCACATCACCAGCTATTAAATAACAAAACTCAGGTTCATTCTTATTTCTTCATCCAATTTTTATTGTTATCTTTTCTTTCCACTCCATTCATTGTCTTTTCTCACTGACAATGGTTCATTACTTATTCTTTACTTTTACATCTATTAATTTTAGCTTTTTAATCTATAATCCACTATTTAACTTATCTCCAAAAACGTTTCAACATTTCATTTCAATTACTCTTCCTTCACATTTCTTATTTTTAACTAACTGAACTTCTATCCACTATTTAACTTATTGCCAATATCTTTCAACAATTCATTTCATTTATTCTTCCTCTACACTTCTTAATTTTAACGTATTGATCTTTAATCCACTATTGAACTTATTTCCAATATCGTTCAATATTTCATTTCATTTGTTCTTCCTCTACACTTCTTAGTTTTAACGTATTGATCTTTAATCCACTATTTAATTTATTTCCAATATCGTTCACTATTCCATTTCATTTGTTCTTCCTTTACACTTCTTAGTTTAACGAATTTATCTTTAATCCACTAAATTACTTATCTTCAATATCGTTCAACATTTCATTTCATTTGTTCTACCTTTACATTTCTTAGTTTTCACATATTGATTTTTTAGTCCGCTATTTAACTTATTTCCACTAGCGTTCAATATATCAATTCATTTGTTCTTCTTTTACACTTCTTAATCTTCCTTCTACTTTTAACCAATTACCACTAGCCTTCTAACACTCCATTTTAATTCCTCTTTAAGATCTTCCTACCGTGACCAACGACCGACTGCCACTTCTACCACCAAAGACCAACTCCCGCTAACTTGTTGCTTATCAAAACTCGTCACCTCGGGGTCAAAACCTCCCGATGACGATAATGCAATTACCTTTTCAACCGACTCAATTTCCGATTTTTGACTTTAATTCGCAATTGCTGTGTTAGTCAATATTCCTTCATTGACTTGTACCACAGTTTAACATTCGTAGTTGCGAACTGACCCAATTAGTTCTTTTATGTTTCGTATGCACTTAATTGCTTTTCCGTGATTTGTTAATCGTTCCGGAATATGCAATTAATTGATTTTGCATTATTGGGCAATTGTTTTGGAATATGCAATTAATTGCTTTATGTGGTTCACCGATTGCGATGAAATGTGCAATTAATTGCATTATCGTTCTTGGGGTTATTTGAGTTTATAATCGGATAGCGTTTTTCTGTTTGGGTGTATCAATGACCTCTTGTACATCATCTTTGTCTATGATGTCACTGACACACTTAAGGGTACATTCCGGTTTATTCGGTTCAAAAAAACAATATTTTGTTTGCTTAATCGATAGTTTTATCCTTCAAAAATAATATGTTAAATTTTGGAAACGAAATCTTAAGCGGCTCCAAAGTTATAGGCCATTAAAGGGTCGGGTCTCCCGCGGATACAAATCCGAATTCCAAACTTTGAATGCGTTTTTCTCAAAACGACTTTTTTGAGTGCGGTGTAAGCGATAATATGAAAACGGTGCATGCGATTCTTATGAAAGTTCGCACACATATTTTTAACAAGCACACGCTCTGTGAGCGAATTACTTATTTATTTATTTATTTATTTTTGTAGTTATAACTAAAAAATAGAGTAAAAAAGGGCCGAAAAATCAATTTTTTTTTTCAATAGTCCGCTATTTTGTTGTTTTTTATCAATTTTAAAATTTTTTTCACTCACATTGGGCTAAATGTATTTAAGTTCAATAAAGTTTTTGCATTTTTCGTATTTTTTCATCGGGGACGAAAATAACCCTTACACGAGCAGAACGGATGGCTAACTTTGAACACCTGGAGAGGGGCGGGTTTCCGGTTCCGGAGTGACGACAAAATTTACAAACGTAGTCGAGAGATGAATAAAATGTTTAAAAAAATTGTTGTTATATCTTTAATACTTTCTCTTAAAAAAAATCATGAAAATAACCTATTTTTTGAGCCGACAAACCGGAATGCCCCCTTAACACGAGTGATGTACAGAGCTGGAAATCCCTGTACTCTTTCCATTCCTTGCACCTGTTTTCCTCTTTTTTGCACTTCAGTTCGCATCCCTCAGGCATCGATACTCTCGATTGATTTATAATCTTTGGAAAGTTTTTGGTGTCTGAGTGGCATAATGTTCGTCATCGAAGGGATGTGACCTGGATTTCGGACGGATATAGTGGGGCACCTACTACAAGGGCATAACACCTGTTGTTTTCGCTTATCTATTGCTGGTCCCGGCTTGCATTCTTCCCCGAGGCGGTATTGGTTTTTTGTGTCTGGCCATTTTAATGGAACGGTAATTCTTTCCGTCGACAGCGATACGATATACAATTCCCATTGTGTAAAGTATCCAATCCCTTTTATCACCTAATGCTTCTCTAATGAGTTGCAGTGTGTTTGCTCAGCTGCGCTCTCATTGCTATGATATCCTTGGTCGATTTTTCCCTTTGTTCTTTGTCCCCGATGCAATTTTGTTTAGCCTTCGTTCCAGGGCATGGATAAACAACGCGATCTGTACGATCAACCACACCACTAGAATCTATCCAGCGAGATCTCTCCCTGGTTCCTCATCATAGAGAGAAAGAAATTCTCTCTCACCAAAGGACGAATCTCACCCCATTGGCGAGTTGGCTTTGAACGAGCCAAGGGTGGAAACCGGGAGTCAGAAGGGAGACGAGTCGAGTTAATCACCAGTAGTACGGGTTTTACGCGAAAGTACATCACCGAAGAATCATCTGTAGTTTAATGAGATTTTAACAATAAATCCCCGTCGAATGTGAGTGTGTGAAGTGTAGCGCGAACAAGCACAAGAACCATATAATTTTTATCTAAAATCACTGTAATACAATTGTGAGTTTTAACCCAAGAACCATTTAATCTTTATCTAAAATCACTAATACAATTGTGCGTTTTAACTCAAGAACCATTTAATTTTTTTCTAAAATCACTGAGATACAATTGTGCGTTTTAGCTCAAGAACCCTTGTAACAATCATCTCTGTAGTGCACCATTAATAATGAAACATTAAAAAGTTAAAGAACGTTTAATCAACAAAACCAACCAACGTGTTTTATTTCTCCAATATCCTCTTGGGTGATCTGTGTTTTGTCCTCCCCGCGATGGGTGTTTTACGGAACCCGCGCCCGTGCTGGCGCATTAGTAAAATCCACCCCACAAGCTCACCGACGCGACGCCGCTATCGTTCCCTGTCGTGTGCATTCTCCTTCCACGCTTGACCATCCGATCCGATCTCCTCAAGGTCAAACCTAACATTGTCCTCCCATCTCCGTCGCGGCCGTCCTACCGGTCTCTTTCCCGTTGGTCTACCGTCAAGAATTCTACGCACGGTCCTATCGTTGCCCATTCGCGCCACATGTCCGGCCCGTCTTAATCTTCGAGACCTGATTACTCTCACAATTGTAGGTTTGCAGTATAGCTCTTCCAATTCCTGGCTGTGGAGTTTCCTCCATTGCCCTGCCTCCTCGTCATATTTACCGCCAAAGATACACCTTAAAACTTTATTCTCAAATACGCGGAATTTGTTTTCTTCCCGTTTTGTGAGAGCCCATGTTTCGCATCTGTATAGAACAATCGGCATGATTATGGTTCTATAGACACGGAGGGCTCCTCGATAGTTTATTACTTTTAAACCATATAAGTGACAACTGAATCGACAAATCGAGAACTGGCTAAGCATTTTATTTTATTACGGCATTTTAATAAGTTTGGCTCCTCGATAGTATAGTGGTTATTATACCCGCCTGTCACGTGGGAGACCGGGGTTCGTTTCCCCGTCGGGCAGCCTCTGGCGCAAGACTAATGACCTTGCCCGGAAAAAAACAAATCATTATGGAAAATTTAACAAGCCTCAGTACTTGCTAAATAAGGCCAAGACCGATTCCCGGTTGTAGTGCCGATGATGATGTGACACGGAGCTTTATGTTACGTGATAGCAGTTTGGATTTCAGTAGTTTACTGACTGTATGCCAACCAGCGTTGCCGGAATGCAGTCTTTTGTTCATTTCCTTCGACATTTCGTTACTAGCCATCAGTATCACTCCCAGATATTTAAATACTTTAACTTTTTTAAATATCTTGCCTCTGACATTTATATGTGCTCCCTGAGGTCCACCTGCTCTCGCCGTAATCATGTATTTTGTTTTGTCTTCATTTATTTCTAGGCCCCCCTCTTCTGCCGCTTGCATGATTCTTTCACTGTTTTTACTTACAGTTTCTAGATTGTCGCCCAGAACGGCGATGTCATCCGCATATGCGAGCACTTGTGTGACCCCGTTCAGGGATGATCCGGCCATGTTGTCGTCTTGTACCTTTCTGATGACATACTCGAGGACAAGGTTAAAAAGACATGGTGAGAGGACATCCCCCTGTTTTAATCCGTCCCGGATTTCAAATGAATCTGAGAGGTGGTTTTCTATTCTAACTCGCCCTTGGTTTCGTTCATGAAATTTTGAATGATGGGGGCATATTTTTTCGGGATTCCCAGCTCAACTACAATATGGTAGAGTCTTTGCCTTGCAACTGAGTTGCAGGCTTTTTTGAAGCCAACGAACAGTTGGTGAACCATCTCTCCGTATTCCTACTTCTTTTCCAGCAGTTGCCTTATTGTGAATATTTGGTCACTTGTTGACCGGTTCCTACGAAATACGCATTGGTAGTCTCCCAGTATTTCTTCTGCGTACGGTGTGGTTCTCGCCAGTATGACATTTGTTAGTATTTTGTATGTGGTTGGGAGCAATGATATTCCTCTGTAGTTTTCGCCATCAGATCTGTCACCTTTTTTGAAAATGGGGACGACTATGGAAGTTTTCCATTCTTCTGGAGTAACTTCCTTATCCCATATTATTTTGATGAGTTGGTGGATCTTTCGAGCGGTTGCCTCGCCTCCATGCTTCACAAGCTCTACCGCAATCGACTCCGGGAGCTTTGTTGGTTTTCCTATCAATTTATTGCGTCTACAACTTCGTTGAAGGGGGCTCTGGGATCTGAGGATCGGCTGTAAGTAGGTCTAATGGGTTTATTTGTGGTTGATGGGTGGGCGCATTGAGCAGGTTTTCAATGTACTGCTTCCATCTTGTCACGATATTGTTTGTTTCTGTGACCAGACAGCCGTTTGTGTCTTGAATTGTTTTGGCTCTCCCTTGGTAGCCATTTCTAATTGAATTTATGCCGGCATACATACCTCTGATGTTCAACAAATAATAAAAACTAAAAATATTTTTTAATTAATTTTATATTTTTTATTTTCCTATACTATTAATCGAATGTATATTATTTGTATGCCATTCATCTTAAATATTTTGCAAAAAAATCATTAAAAAATCCTTTTTTTGGCATAAGGCGAGAATATCCCTTTAGGAGCATAGTTGGGATTGTACGTGCAAAGGAACATAAACAAATAATAAACACTAAAAACATTTTACAATTAATTTTATATTTTCTATTTTCCTGTACGATTTCTGCTCTATTATTCTATAAAGATACTACGTATAATTTTATGTATTTATCTGTTTACTGATTTTATTAATTTGCTAAGTAAAATAACATATACTTTACTAAAGTAAAGTAAAATCAGGTTTTTCTTTAAGGGGAGTCTAGGTGTAATCACACAAAATCTCCTGTTGGGGATTCCCATTATACCAAGTTACATATTATTTTATTTATTTATTTATTGTTAGTAAGTGACATACATTTTTATTAACTGATCATAGTACTAAAGTAAGTTAGGAGCACATTTTCTTTAAATCTTTTAAGAATTAGTCAAATTGTGTCGATATGAGCTTTTAATGTGCCGTGTTTTATATCTACTAAAACAAGTTAATTTTGTAATTTAGCGCCATAAGTTGCATACACAGGGAATTGGGCAGAACATTTTAACCAGCATAACACGAAAAGCATATAGAGTGTAAGCTTGTGACAATTTCGGCATGAACACAATTTTGTTCATTGAATCCAAAAGGGGTCAAATTCGCCTGCTTTGGGATGTTTATTCATTACTCAATTTTATTATTATATTTATTGGTCTGTGGAAACGCGGAAGCTCATGACCTCATTGACTCGGCTACGCCATCGTTACCATGTCCTGAGCATTTTCTTTCCATGCTTCGCCGTCTGATCCGATCTCCTCAAGGTCGTGCCTTACATTCTTCGTCGCAGTCTTTTCCCATCGGTCTCTTTCCCGTTGGTCTTCTCACTTCTTCATTACGCAATGCTCTCCGAATTTCAAGATCACAAGGCTAATTGAAACTTTTTGCTAAGTATCAAAAATTGATGTGATTGCCTCTGGTGGTTTTCCAACCTGAATGTGTATACCAAAAAAGAACCGCAACCATCAGTGAAATAAACTCCAATTGGGAAGAATAATTTGCGAGCGATAATTCTATTACTTTCTCTTTTGGCGCCATTTTAAAAGCTGTCTGGAAATTTAATTAGAGGAATTGAAACTGTCAACGCGCAGACAAACAACGCTGAGATAGAGATGGGCTATTTAATAATATTATGCAGAACAGCCAACAGCACCGAACCGGATGGTATCGAAACCACCAAGCCTTCGTTTTACAATGCGATAGGAAAAATTAAAATGGATTGAGAATCATTTCGATTCAGTTGGTTGGGACTGGCAATAAATCTCTGAGCGCAGTAGTATTGATTAGCATATATTAGGTCAGCTGCATAGACACTATCGAACTAGAGTGACATCATGCAACCAAACCATATTTTGAAATGAACTTAAATTTGCATTTGGCGTCAACAACTATTTTTGCTATTGGGTAGAATGCCACTCAGAAAACATTCCCTCCACACATTGGTATGACATCATTCGAGCACACATTTTCGAAAAACAAAAAACAATTCAACGTTTGACATTCTTCGGCCACTCGTAAGATGTCGTGATGTAATTATTGTCTTGATACTGCATTAAAGTTCTCACATAAATCATATACGTGCGCACATTGTTGTGAAGTTGATAATTACTAGATATTAGTTCATATCGGATGTTTATTGAATTCTTTTCACTTTTTATTGAAGGTACTATAAATTGCTATCACGTTTGCCTTATCAGCAGCCGACAATGGGCGCTATATATCCGTTCTCAGTAGAGCAACTGAAATCCGCACTAGTTAATAGTTTGCCGGGAAATGCAACTTCGAGGTTGTAATAAAAATAGTAATGACGAAATACGTTGAGTCAGAATTGCCGGGTCGTGAATAAAACAACCGTTCTTGGTACCTCACATAGTTTCTTATCGTAGCAAGGCTATTGTTGTACTTTTATATGCCGTGACGGGACGCTACACATATACTACAAATTTGATGTCAGCCTAAGGCAACAAAGCTATTTTCTGATCAATCAAGTGGATGTTGATTATGGTCGTGGTCTATTCCTATTTGTATGATATTTGAACGTAAAATTTCAATGAGATAAAACATTTAGGATACTGAATTTGAATTACATATACAGTAGGGTTACCCTGTTCTATTTTATAAGCAATGACTTTGTTGTAGAAATATAAATTAAGATGGCTGTACTTGCATTCAGATAATGCAATTATTGATCACCAGAATAATTTATTGTAGTTGTTGGAAAAGCATTTATTATAATTATACAATAATTAATTCTAATTATATTATTATTATTATTTAATTTTTATTATATTATTATTATTACTATGTAATTTTTATTATATTATTATTACAATATTATTATGTAATTCTAACTATATTGTTATTATTATTATGCAATTCTAATTATATCATTATTATTATTATGCAATTCTAACTATATCATTATTATTATTATGTAATTTTTATTATATAATTATTACAATATTATTATCTAGTTCTAATTATATTATTATTATTATGTAATTCTAATTATGTTATGATTGTGGGATAAAAATATTCATTTTATTAAACATTTCATTTTATAAACCTTGGTTTGATAAAAAATGCGAGCTGATTACAGTGGCAAAAAATAGAGCTTTTAAACAATGGCGCTCCAATCCCACCAATGTTAACAGAACGAATTTTGTTAGAATCAGAAGTGCGTGCAGCCAGGCGATTGATACCGCGACGAATGCTCATAACGACAGGGTGATCAATACGATCCTTCGGTGCCCAACTGGATCGCGCACCTTCTGGTCAATGGCAAAAGCTGTCAGCGGTAACTTCGCATCCTCCTCTTTCCCTCCGTTGGTGACAGACAGCGGGCCGTTAGTCACGAATTCAAAGGATAAAGTGTTCGCGAGTTTATTTTCCGCGAATTCAAACCTTGATCCCGGCCTTTTGGAGCCTCCTGTGATCGCGCCGGTACGGTCTTCGATGCGAGATGTGAGATTTCATCCGCGCACTATTCAACGCATTCTACGTGAACTGGATTATAGGAAGGTAACCGGTTCGGACGGAATACCAGCAATAGTCCTTAAGAACTGTGCTCCAGAGCTATCGCCGGTACTTGGCAGACTCTTCCGCTTATCTTATCCACAGAGGACGTTTCCTGTCTTTTGGAAAATCGCTCGAGTTCAGCCAATCCCAAAGACGGGAAAAAAGTGTCTCCCACAAAATTACCGTCCGATAGCATTACTGTCTATTTTATCTAAGGCAATGGAAAAAGTCATCAATACAGAGTTAGTTAAGTATTTGGAGTGTAACGGACTTCTGAATGATCGTCAATACGGACTCCGTGGCAGGCGGTCCATGGGAGACCTTTTGACACTTATAACCGATATATGGACATCTGCGATTGAACGGCATGGTGAGTCAAGAGCGGTCGCATTGGATATCTCCAAGGCTTTTGACCGCGTCTGGCACCGGGCATTGCTTAGCAAACTTCGTTCATATGGACTTTCCCAACAGCTTTGCGACTGGACGAGGAGCTTCCTCGAGAATCGACCGATCCGGGTTGTTGTGGACGGCGAGTGTTCGGATCTGTATCCTGTTAATTTGGGGTAATAAATGATTTGTTGCAGACAACGAATAACAAAGTGTTCAGTTTTTCGGATGATAGTACGCTTGTTTCCTCCTTTTCGAGTGTTCGCGTCGCATCAGCTGGGATGTAGACAGATTGACTCTCTAAATCAGGATCTAGATAGGGTCCTGCAATGGGGAAGGGCCAATCTCGTCGACTTCAATGCAGCGAAGACACAATATACAACATTCACAAAGAAAACTGGATCATCGGTTCCACAGCTTATGATGAATGGCCGGGCCCTCGAGGCTGGGAAAAGTTTGAAATTGTTCGGCGTCACGGTCTATGGGAATCTATCATGGCATAAAAACGTGTCGGGTATCGCCAGGTCAGCCTCGGGAAAACTGAGTTATCTTTTTAGAGCCAAGAAATATTTTACTCCGGCTCAACTTCTTCTCCTATATAAGTCCCAAATTACACCCGCGCTCTAATATTGCTCACATGTTTGGAGCTCGGCTCCTAAACATACCCTCGACCTACTTGAGAGCATACAGAGACAAGCGATCCGCCTGATCGGGGACTCGGCGTTGACGTCAGGGCTACAGTCGCTATTACGTCGAAGGCGCGTAACCGACCTCTGTCTGTTTTACAGATATTACCACGACGTTCTTCGGAGATTCTTGGTATTGTTCCACGCAATTCGGTTTATATGCGCTCCACAAGACAATCCTACGGATCGCACCCGTTTGTGGTTCATCTCCCGACGGCGCGAATATTCCTGCATCAGAACTCGTTCCGTTACAGAGCGGGGAAGCTGTGGAACTCCCTTCCCACGCGAGTGTTCCCCGAGCGTTACGACCTGCCACTGTTCAAAAAGAACTGCAACAGTTATTTGATGGCATCTCGGGGCGCCCAATCGGCGCTATAGGTTCGCCTCTCTCGAGAGAAGTCTAATAAAAAAAAAATAAATAAAAAAAAATACAACACAATTTCATGACTGACCCTCCTTTATTCTTTCGCTTTTATCAAGAGTGCCCTGCTCTGATTGATTGTGAATTATCATCATCATCGGAAATACAACCGGGATCCGGCCTTGGCCTTATTTAGCAAGTCTATCCATCGGTATCCGGTCCATAATAATTTGTTTTTCCGGGCAAGGAAAAACGAGCGAGTGTATGTGCGGGTGGTAAATTTGGCATTTGTGAGACAGTGACAGTGAAGGGCATGTCTACGTACTGGTAGGGGGCGGGGTTGAAATTGGGGGTGGGGCTGGGGGAACTATTTTGAGGGTAGGAGAGGAGAGGTAAGATTGCAGGGTATAGGGGATTATGTGGGGGGGGATTTAGGACGGATTTATTCTGAGACGTCGTTTAAGAGTGGGAGTGGAGATGTTGAAATCGAAGGAGGTGGGGAAAGAGTTGGCCTGTCGTAGCATACGGGATAGTCCTAGCCTTCGCCGGGTTGAAAGCAGACACTTTGCCCTGTATGCCCCGCCCCCACCCACTAAACAAAACTCAGCTTATCTCCATTGTCACGATGTGACTGTGAGCTATAAATTTAATTCAAATACACCTCAGTCATTTCCATTCCACACTCGGCCGCCCCGACTGGACATTCGATCCGAATGTTCATCGCCTTCATCCTCTTCGTCACTCCTAAATAGTTCCTCACTGTCGTCGCTTGCCCAGGGTTACAAATAGTCTGCGGCGGATGATGCCTATTTGTGTCCCTGGCTCTCTCCTATCCGACGCACAACGTGGCGATCGTTGCACAGGGTCTTAATAACCTCTTACTGTCCAAGGAACTTGTGTGCGAGGTTTAAGTCAGGCCCTTGCTACTACTTTGTGAATAGCGACGATATTGCCTTATAGATATCGGAACGCCCCCTTACTGTTTTTATGGAAGTCCGTTTGTTTTTGGACTGAATGCGTTGAATATTCTCCTTTGCCTGTTTGCGAAGTTCTGCTCGTTGTGCTTCGAATGGGGCAATCAATTCTTCCTCCAGAAGCTCCTTAATCTGTGGATCTTTGGCGGATTTTGAAGAGTCGAATGTCAATGTGTTCCGCCGAACACCGTCCATGAACAAAACAACCGCGAACACGGAGAACACTGTCACCAAACAGAAAGAACGACGGAGTGAATGCTACCGCAAATGAAACACGAATTGTTTTTCCTTTTCAATTTATTTTATTCACAATTTTTGTTTCGTCCTTTTCAGTTTTTCAAATTATTACAACACGGAGCGAGACTGTCCACCAAAAATGAAACACTGTACTTTGACTGTTTTAATGTCGTTTTTTTTTGTTCTATTTTAGTGCGTCACTATCACTTTACAATATTTTTACTCTTATATCCTGGGGTGTGTTGTAGGCGACGTAACTACACGATTGCGAGCGGCGTGTCGAACTCAACGCAGATTTACATGTACTTTATTTCGCTTATCATTATCTACGATTACAAAAAAATACGACACACGATACTTTTCGTGCTTTGCGATACGCGGATGCTTCCTCCTCGGGTTTTCTAACTGTAGTGTGGTCACTTTCTCCGGGGATGATCCTATTCACCCCATAGTTTTTTTTTTCCTCCTTTCACTTTCTTTGGGTGGTGACTTTCTCTCAATCGAGAATCTTTTCACCAGGGAAAATCGCGCTCATACATACAGATGCGGAGGTTATTGTTTGCATGCTGTAGACTAATCCGCATATCTTACCCTTTTGTCGGAATATGCTAGCTGTGAAATCGCTCGCTTCAGACATGGTTAATTTATCCTTGCGAGGTTGGGAGCTATGTTGTCGTCTTTATTCGTCCTTTTTACCACTTCGTGGTCGTCTTTAGTCTATCTTTGGTGTCTTTATCCCTTCGTTGTTGTCTTTATTCCTTCGTTATTGTCTTTATTCCTTCGTTATTGTCTTTATTTCTTCGTTGCCGTCTTTATTTCTTCTAAAATCCCGGTTGACCCCCCAAACGTGGGATTCACTTTATTTAACTTTTCATGACTGACCTTCTTTTATTCTTTTGCTCACCCTATTGAGAGTGCCCTACCCTGATTGACTGTGAATTATAGGAATAAACAAAATTCAGCTTGTCTCCATTGTCACGATGTGACTGTGAACTATAAGTTTATCTCAAACTCACCTCCGTCATTTCCATTCCACATTATTATTATGTTTTGTAATTTTAATTATATTATTATTATTACTGTTTTTCTAACAACTAATAAGAAGGGAACAAAATACATGTTCTGTGTATTTAGCTTATGGAACTTGAAATTATGTAATTCATTATCGTAGTAATTAATGTTAGGCCTTTAACGATCGTATTTATAAAAGTACAATTGTAGGTAAAAACTTCGACTAGGTAGGCTGAAAAGTCGCGTGATTTTTAATCAAATCGCGTTTTTATGGCAAATTTATATGTATTCTTCAACAGAGTTGGCGTCGAGGATTATATACTTGGTATAGCGATTTTCCAAACCTTCGATCCTCTTTCTGTGGTACGAAACGTCCAAGTTTTCGAAATCCGCCTCGGTTTCCGCGATAACTTTCTCATTCGATCTGAATCTCTTTCCCTGGATCCACCGCTTGAGGTTTGGGAACAGATAATAGTCGCTGAGGGCTAAGTCTGGAGAATGGGATGGGTGGGAAACCAATTCAAATCGTGTTGTAATTGATCCAATTTGGCCATCGCTTTCAACGACGCGTGTGACGGTGCGTTATCGTGATGATTCTTCGAATCAATGTGTTCAACTTTCTTGCGGCTGCTTTTTAAAACTGCCTCCGTCTTATGTCCGGCTAGTTTCACTCCGGCCATATCTAGCCAGCATTTAATGCTCTGGATTGGATAGGAACAAATATTTTCCAGGTCATCTAGATGTTTACCTGCGGCCACTATCGCCAATAAGCTGTTATTTTATATCCCTGTGGTCCCTCATCTGTGTCATAAAGTTGTCTTCTATCCGAGAGATAGTTTGCTAATATACGCACCCAGTAGGGTAAGACTTGTAACCCGCCCAACTCTCTACCCTGTGTGGCAGTAGATTCGTGCGTGTCAATGTGTCGGCTATAGCGGAAAAATGGCAACCATTTTAACATCCCAAAAAGTCGTTTAGATCTTGCCAGTTGGTATTCTCGTAGAGCCATACTGTTCGTTTGGGAATTTTCTTGTTAACGTTGCTATTGGTTAGGGCAAATTTAGCTGACAAGATGCATTGGTCTGAAGTGCAAAACGGCGACGAAACATCGATTGTGTATTTATTAGGGTGGTTACGAACAGGTCCGGCGCAAGGCTAATAACCTTGCCCGGAAAAATAAATTATTATGGACAATTTAACAAGTCTCGGATAAGGACCGAATACTGGTGGAGAGACTTGCTAAATAAGGCCAATACTGGATCCCGGTTGTAGTGCCAATGATGATGATGACGAACAGGTCCAGGTTGTTGGCGGTATGAGCATCTATGTCGGGTACCCGTGTTGGCTCATAGACGAGTAGAGTTGAAACTATTTGAGGCAACAAATAGCTGGGGATACTGGCGTTCAGGTGTCGTGTGTCCAGAGTGGCGAAATCACTGAGAATTATGAACACTGAAATCACACACAATACCAATTTCAGTGTGCGGATACAGGCTCAAGATTCTTTTGATAGACTGAGATAGTTCGGGCTTCTGTAAACAAAACAGGAACGTGAAGTTTCAACCACGATAAATTGAATTCTCGATTGGAGCAGAGCCCATATTATGGCAGAAGCTGATAAGCAATATCATTACGTATGCATGTGGCTAGATCTCGTGTAGGAAGAACAGAGGCACTTGGTTAGAACCCCTTTAGATCCGTGCCGAAATCTAGGTGATATTCTTTACTTGACGAATATTATTCCACTCAATAGAGGTACGGAAAAGAGGCAAAAGTAAAGGTAAGTAAAGGAAAGGGTAGGGCATTTTTCTGCACTGCACACTTTCATACAATTTTCACATTTTCCATTGCACTCGAACATCCTGTGTGGACATGTGGGGGGTCGTGTATACGTACCAGACATGGGCACTAGATCCTCTCAACTCCCCAACACTTACCCTTTGTTTCACTGTCAATTGTCCACCAATAAAACGAACTCCAAGCAAACAGCCAAATGAAAAGTCACGTAAGTTATTTAGTGGATTAAATGTTCTTTATTTTATTTATATTATGGCATCGGCACACGCGCATAGAACTGGAAGTTAACAATATAGGGCGTTTACTGGCTTAGAAAAATGGTTCACAACAAAACTCCAGGTCTTAATATATGCTAGTGTTACTAACTCAGAAATTGTTCACTGTTCACAATATAGGGTGATCGGCTTTGAAAAATGATTCACTACAAAACTCCAGGTAGTATTAATTTATTCTAGTGTTCACTAGCTCAGAACTGTTCACAAGTAAGCTCGCATAAACCCTTGGCGATAAACGCCTGCAACTCCTTCAGGATCGCCAAAAGTATCGTACCAATTTCACTTTAAAAAGAAACCAAACGTAGTTATCGGCTCATTAACTAAAAACACCAGGCGCTAACTCGCACTCTGAACTCGTGTATCTTGATCGTGGTTAAAAACTGACTCCTTGTAACGCGGCGAGGGATAAAAATTAACATTAAAAGGCGCGATCGTCCGCTATGGGGATTGAAATCTGACTCTCTGGTGATGCTGAACGGAACCTACCACCAGTCGCAACCGAGGGTGGATTTCCACCGATGTGTGAGAATGTGTGCGCAAAAGAAAATCCAAATACGCAGCTGATCAAATAGATGATCGTGTACGGAGGCTGGCTGTATTGCCATCGTAAACGATAGAGGATAGATTTTTTGTTGACGCTAAGTCAACAGAAACTTCGCCCACGATGGCAAGGGGCCAGAATGGATGGTGCATGTTTGTTTTAGAGAAATATACCGTGGGACCTGATCATTGGCATGATTGTTTGACTAACAATCTTGGTCGTGTCCTATTCGATGATCGGTTGTCGGTTAGGCGACCGATCATAGGAAATTTGACTTGCAGATGTGCAAGCGTACAACTTACCCAGGGTGGCTATGGACCAACGGTTGGTAGGAATAAAATAAACACAATGAGATTACTGTGTGTTTGGTTTAGAAACAGATCCTGGGACACGGCCGTTGATTTGATTGTTTGGACAACAACTATTGTCGTGTCCAGCTCGATAATCGGTTATCGGCTTAGGCGCTCGATCATCGGAAATTTGGCATCAGATGTGCCAACAAGCAAGGTGCCCGACGTGTCATTTTGGACCAACGGATTGTTGGAACAAGAAGACACAGGAGGATTGGTGTATGTTTGATTGACATGTTGCCGCCCAGAGGAACCGATTAGGTTCCTAAATGATTCATGTAAGATGAACCGAAGTGGTTTGGTCGGTATGTATTGGTTGATGCCGTGGCAAGATAATGATCTTGCCGTGGGCTTATTTTTCAGGTGGGAAATGATTGGGGAAGAGCTTTGGATTGCTCATATGCAGGTAAGAGGCTACGGTAGGTAATGGCAATGCGGTTGGGAAAGGGTAGTTGGGTTAGAACGATGGGTGTTTTTCTTCGGGCGATCCTTAAAGAACCCCCACAGACATCCGTTTGTTTACTTCGGATCCCATAAGTGATTGGAGAAATTGATATTATCCGATAACCCTAGAAGAAAAATATGTTACAACTCTCTGCCCAGTCAATCGTTGCCTTCAGCCTCAACATCAGCAGCGAGACATTCGCGGTTCAAAGGTCCATGGGGAGAAATGGTTCTTGTGTAGTATGAGCTGCTATAACCTTGCGTTTCTATTACCTGTCTTCGATATAGGCTACAATTGATTCGTTTGAGCAGCACATTGCGAGAAAAAGATAATCTTCTCTGTGAAAATGCTCGGACTTGTGGGGTTCTTCATGGCGTCCGAAGAACCATCCATTACTTTACCCAACCAATCATAGTTCCTGCACCTATTTAGGCATCCCTGAAATGTAAGTTCATGACAAGGTTACCATCTTGCCATGACATCAAACTTTCACCAGCATCCAACACATCCGACAAATCTACCAGGGACGTCGGCAATCTGCCTACATAATTATTGATGCTCATATGATCTGAAATGCAATTTGGTTATCCTTCAGATAACCGGCATAAACATGGAACATGTCAATATGCAGAGTCGAGGAGCATTTCCTCACATGCTGCATGAAATGTTCACCCTTGTCATCAGTCGACCTTTAGATAAATTTCAGTGTAGCCATAGCTACCTACCTACCTACTATCGATCGAGTGTTGTTTTGAGTAAACACGCACCCAACCAACCGACCGACGATATGCTATATGCAGGAACTATCAAATGACGCTATACGCGTCGGCAATGGGATAAACAGAACATTGCCCTCATAACCATGTCAAT
This sequence comes from Microdon myrmicae, assembly GCA_963931805.1. Taxonomy (NCBI): domain Eukaryota; kingdom Metazoa; phylum Arthropoda; class Insecta; order Diptera; family Syrphidae; genus Microdon; species Microdon myrmicae. Next base: position 151,754,288 of record OZ007497.1, on the reverse strand, counting down.
CATTCCCACAGCAATCTTACTGTGTTTGCTTTTCTCAAGCAACCGCCGATCCCACGATCATGACATGCAAATCCATGCCTAATACAGCTGCAACCAATTAGCTTGGATCGGTTGCATAGGCGATAACCCAGCAATGTATTTACATTTGCCTATCCAAACAAACGCGCATCTTAGCGCTTGACCTTTGTGTTAGATACCATTACGGTATATACAAAATATCCTCTATCGTTTATGATAGAAACGTTAGGCCTATGCACGCTTATGTTTGAACAGCTGTCCTTCCTTCCAATAGGAACACATTCGTTCCAATCAAAACGATTTCTTGCAAGAACCTTCCAATGGGACGCGGATGGGTTCTCATTGGTCACAGCGTGACAGAAGGATTGTTTCTCCTGCGATAGTGTGCGTTGAAACCCATCGCAATTACCGAGGCTGGGTCAATGTCGCTCAGCTAAGACGAGTCAGATTTCTACCCTCACCGCGATCGTGCGAGTTTTCGAGAGGAGTTCGATTGCCTTTCACCAAGATTTAAAAACTCGATTAATTACATTTGTCTCGAGTACGAGAAGTTTTACGTAAAAATAGATTTAACAAAGAATCAATTGTGCTTAAGTTTTATACCATTTACGAACTCGATTAATTAAATTTTGTTTCGATTGTGAAAAGTTTTACGCCAAACTAGATCTAATGAAGCAGACAATAAAGTTATTTATAAATAACATTCCGGTGTTTAAATTCTCCTCTCTCAAATCTTGCTGATGAATCTTTTGAATTAACCTATCCAGAGACAAGTCGGTTGAATATTAGTGAATCCCTGTCCTTGCCGACACACTAACTACGAGGGTTGCCTTTTATATTTCGGGATTAGAGAACAAAAACAAATATTGATCATCGAAAATCACTATATTGTTTTTCAAAATATTCCCCATGAAGATCTATACACTTTTGCATGTGTTTGAACCAATTGTCGAAGCACTTTTGCCACTCTGATTGAGGTATCTCCAACACATGCATTCTGAATGCAGCAACCGCTTCTTCAAATGTCGAAAAACGTTGACCTCTCAGTTTGTTTTTTACGTACGGGAATAAAAAGAAGTCATTCGGTGCCAAGTCAGGACTATACGGCGGATGACCCATCAAATCGATGTTTTGGGTGCTCAAAAATGCAGTTGTCGCAGCCGATGTGTGAGAGCTCGCATTGTCGTGGTGAAGAGTGATCCGTCTTCGGCGGTTGGTTTTCCTGATTTCTTGGAAGACAACTGGCAAACAAATGGTTGTGTACCACTCAGAATTGACTGTTATGCGTTGTTCTAGTGGTGCGGTTGCGACATGTCCAGTTTTTCCGAAAAAACAGGCGACCATTTGCTTGGAAGTGCTTCGTGCGCGAACAACTTTTGTTGGATTTGGCTCATCTTGAAACACCCAGACAGTCGACTGCTGTTTACTTTCGGGCTCATACGCGTAAATCCACGATTCATCACCTGTCACGATGTCATAGACGTGTTTCGAAGCACCGCGACCGTATTTTTTGAGCATTTCTTTCGACCAATTGGCACGAGCCTTTTTTTGGGCGATTGACAAATTGTGTGGGATCCAACGCGAACAAATTTTTTTGACAGTCAAATGTTTATGCAATATTGAATGTATGCTGGTCCCACTAACGCCTAAGGTTGTCTCAATCTCACGATAGGTCACATGACGATCTTCCAATATCAGTTCGCGCACAGCATCAATGGTTTTCGGAACAACAACTGATTTTGGACGACCTTCACGAAATTCATCTTGGAGTGAACTACGACCACGATTGAATTCACCATACCATCGATAAACACTGGTCCTTGATGGAGCTTCATCGCCAAAAATTGAATTAAGTTCATCCATGCACTGTTGCTGAGTTAATCCACGCCGAAAGTTGTAAAAAATAATCGCACGAAAATGTTGACGATTTAATTCCATTTTTGGGCCGAGATGAATCTTTTAAGTTATTGTAAACAACACAAATAGCGCTCGTATGTCAAAACGTTCTGAGTGCGTATAACCTCAAAAATGTCCAACTTTACGACAGAGCTGTCAATTGCCGGATTGCAACACTAGGGTTGCCAAATCCCGAAACATAAGAGGCAACCCTCGTAATAAACGCCACAGACTCAGTCGCAAAAGTCGTACAAAATATTTAGAAACGCTCCAATGAGTTATTCTATCGCATTCGCTGTTTTTTCTGGTCATTGCATTTTGCTGGTCTTTCGGAGGAAATGAAAACTGGGTTCGAACTTAGATCGGTTTAAAAGACTAGTTTTTTTCGAGATGGAGTTTGAAGAATCCTGAGAGGTGCAAGTAAGTAGTAGCGAGCAATAGAGAATACTTTAATTAATCAATTCATTCATTTTGATTTGAAAGAAATGCATTTTTGATCTTAGAAAAACGGATCGAACAAATTTGCATTAGATAATTCAGACTCATTGAAATCATCATCATCATCGGCACTACAACCGCGAACCGGTCTTATTTAGCAAGTACTGAGGCTTGTTAAATTTTCCAGAATGATTTGTTTTTTCCGGGCAAGGTCCTTAGTCTTGCGCCAGAGGCTCCCCGACGGGGAATCGAACCACGGTCTTCCACGTGACAGGGGGGTATACTAACCACTATACTATCGAGGAGCCGAACTCATTGAAATGCCGTACTAAAAAATAATGCTTAACTAGTTCTCGATTTGTCGATTCAGTTGTCACTTATATGGTTTAAAAGTAATAATCATCAAAAGGAACATATATTTTACAATTTTCTTTTGATAATGGCGAAAATGCAAGGCAGGCAGCTAAAATTGTATATACTGTGTATGGTCCCAATACGATCACAACCAGTTGCGCGCAATTTTGGTCGATTCCATTCCCGTATTTGAGATGTTAAAGATGTGCTCTACACGGATAGATAGTTGAAAATGCCAATAAAAACGTGCAAATGATCGTAATAGACCGACAAGTCAGCATTCTTATCATGGCCTACGAGCTAAAACAGTTAAAAGCTATCTGCATAAGGTTGGATTCAGAAAATATTTCGATATTAGGGTGCCACTCGAATTGACACAAAAGCGTGATGGATTGAAATTCCATCCGTGATATTCAATAGCGATCACAGTTTCTACTTATGATATAGGGATAGGAAGTTACCTCTAAAATGGCAATACGTTATAGAACGTTGCATACTTGACCCAATTCGAATAATCCGAACCTTGTGCTGCCTGTGCATTGGTTTTTAAAGAAAGCGTAGGTCAATTCCGAATGGACAAGACTACAATTACTACAAAATGAGGTAGACCAAGCGTAAGTGTGATCATGTTAATTACTCGTTACATTTTATGTCAGTCCCATCCGAAGAAAGTTAAAATAAAATAGTTATAAACTTGGTACCAGGTTTTTATCACACTTTCTCTAATTAAAATAATTAATAACAAAAATAAATGAGTTAATTAAATATCTGCATTAAAAAACGGATATAAAATGTACAATATAGTTGAATTGTATGGCAATGCAATATATGCAACAAAAGAGGATAATCTTCTGAACCATTATTACTTTAAAGAAAGTTTGAAATTCACTGTTTTGGTTTAAAATTCATTGAAATATTTCTTACATATAAACATCAGATAAAAGCCGAAGGCCAATGTTAAAATATGAATAAAGGCGACCTCTGCCTTTATTAGATGAATCCGAATAGTGTTAATGTAATCTACATATGTCTTAAGCAAACCACCTAACTTTGCATGTATCCTAGAAATGCCAAGCATCTGTGTTTTATTGATGATATGGAGATCTGTGATGTGCCTTTCCATATACACATTATTTTTTCATCTGTATCATATCATTCCTCCTGTTTCTGCGGATGGCTGACCAATATAAATTCTCTATAAATGGATCAAAATTGATGTTTTTCTCATTCAACTGCAAACTTGACGACGGTCCTAATTTATCGACTAATACTCTGGCAAAATGTAACATGTCTATTTGAGTGATTTCAATAACGACCATTAGAAAATCAGTATCGCATCTACTTTACATGGAAATAAAAGTTGTCTCCCTATGACATTTGTTACTTTTTTAAATCAACCGATGATGTCACATTTTTTGTGACTTGAGCTTCTAGTAACGAATTGTGTCAATTTAATTTTCTGAACGAACGAGTTTTTAGAGCACGGACACTCACTCTCACGCTCTTCAGCCTACTTTCGAGATACTGCCTGCCGAAAGATAGGTTTCTTAATCTCTATTCAAATTACAATCAACATTCACATCAAAGCAACTATCAAATGATGACACACACGATGAATATATTTAGCTGTGAAGAGCGATAGTTTGTATTCGAGAAGTGGACAAGGTCGTGGACATTAATTGAATCAAATAATCATTTTACCTCATACATTTTGCCTCCATCTGTAGGAGATAATGTAGCCGAAGAGAAAAATGGATTCATTTTGCCTGTGGATATACACAAAAAACTGAACCAAAATGTATTAGGTTTTGTAAAATTCGTTGGCGCCAATTGGTGAAAAGTAGAAAAATCTAAGAATAGAACTTTCACAAATTTTTCCATTCTATTCACTACTCTTTAGATTTACATGAAAAGCGCGCTTTCCCTTTGCGCGTAAAATAAATTAAAATAATTAAACAGTTTAATAGTGAAAAGTAACTTCATATGAGCTTTCAGATATTTATTAATGGCCGTCATACATAGTCATCGACTCGTCATAGTAACACCTCTAGAAACGACCTCTTTCACATATTCTCACTTTGAATATTACTGGAAGTATTTGGCTAGTTTGAGATATATGCATAAGTACTTGTAAAACCAGCGCTATAAGTTGTATGTTTTGATTTTGAAATGCATATCAAGGTGTATGCGTTGATTTTTAGCTCTCGGAGTCTAGCGAACTTAATTTTTCTTACAACGTTAACCTCAAGGTAGATCGCGTACAACTCATGGTTGTAGCGTCTCCGGAATCGTCCTCCCTCACATACCGAGCCAACAATTCTCCTTAAGATATTCCTCTCGAACGCGGCTAAGAGTTCAGAATGCCTTTTATTGAGCACCCAGGTCTCGGATCCATACTTGAGTACTGGTAAGACCATGGTCTTGTACAGTAGTACCTTGGATGATAGGCCTTAGTAGGCTTTGTTGGATTTGATCAGCCGTTCGCGTATTTCTTCTATTATATTGTTATAGACTGCTAGTATTGACCCAAGGTAGTTAAAGGATTGCACTACTTCAACTTGGTACTCCGCTACCCTGATAGTTTGACCAACGTCAGGTCTTCTCTTCGCAGACGTTGCCACCATGTACTTGGTTTTTCTCTCATTAATGTGCAGTCCCAGCTTTTGTGCTGCCTGCTCGATCTGGGTGAAGGAGTCCTGTACAGTCGAATCGGTTCTACCGATTATGTCGATGTCATATACGTACGCAGATATCTGGCTGGACTTGGTGATAATTGTCCCTCTACTTGTGACGCCAGAGTCACGGATTGCTTTTTCCGTCGCCAGTTTGAACAGGAGGCAGGCTAGACCGTCCCCTTGTCGGAGTCCATTAAAGATGTTTATTGGTTTGGACAGCGGGGTTGCTGTTTTCTTTATGTTTCTATTTTTACTTGACTAGTTACGTTGATCATGGTCAACCTACAAAGTCGTATGAATTTGTTGGGAATGCCGAACTCCCTCATGGCATTATATAGTTCTACCCTGGCTATGCTGTCGTAGGCGGCCGTAAAGTCTATAAATAGATGATATAATGGAATCTTAAATCCCAGATGATATAATGGAATCTTAAATTCCAGACATTCCTCCATCGCCTGCCTAAGGGTGAAAATGTGATCAATCGCTGATTTGCCTGGGATGAACCCTCACTGATATTGATCAATGATGACTTTAGTGTATGGGGCTATTCAATCTTGTAGGATAGAGGAAAGTATCTTATAGACGGTACTCAGCAATGCTATACCCCTATAGTTGCTGCACACTGTGATATCTCCCTTCTTATGTATGGGGCAAATTATACCACGAGGCCAATCTTCCGGCATCTCCTCATGCTCCCATACGTGCACCAAGATATCATGAACTGCATGGTGTAAAGCTGCCCCCCCTTTTTTTGATCAACTCAGCTGGTATGCCATCAGTTCCGGGGGCTTTATTTGATTTGAGCTGTCTAATGGCTTTTAATGTTTCCTCAATGCTTGGTGGCGGCAGCATTTGGTCTTGATCTTGCATTGGTGGAGCCTCCAATTCTTCTGTGAGCTGACCATTTAGCAATTCGTTGAACTGCATTTCCCATAGCTCCAGAATGACTTCAGGATCGGTGATCAGATTACCCTCTTTATCTTTGCAGTGAGTGCAGCGTGGTGTGTACCGCGTCATACTGCGGATTATTTGGTAGAACATCCGCGCCTGGTGCGGACCTCGCTCTCTACTTTTCTCTATTTCACAGACTAGATTTTTTCCCAGGCACTTTTCTTTTGTCTGTGGAGTCTTTTTTCAGATCTTCTGAGCTCTTTGTATTTCTCCTCGCGAACCCCCGTCCCATGAGATTGTTGCATTGCCCGGTATGCAGCATTCTTACGCTCAGTCGCTAATTTGCACTAATCACCAACCAGTCGCTCCGATCTCTACGACTATTGCCTGAGATGGAGTTAGCAGTACTAATGACAGTATTCTTAAGGCGTGTCCATTTCTCTTCTACGCCCGGCATTCTGGTCCTAGGACTTACTCTCCCTCCGTCGAGCTCTTCGAGGGCGAGTCTTAACGCATTACCAAAGGTGTTACTGGTATTCTTATTGCGTAAGGCAGCCATGTTGATACGAACCTGATCCCGGATGCAATACGTCTCCGTAAGGCAATCCGCGCTCGGAAAAAAATACCAACAAGATAGTGATCCGAGTCGACGGCCACCTCGGTGCGTTCGTACCGTCATCAGGCTAGAGAAGTGGGGGCGGTCTATCAACATGTGGTCAACTTGGTTGCGAGTAGCTCCATCAGGTGACACCCAGGTGGCTTTGTGGATATCTTTACGCGGAAAACTGCTACTCGCAACGACCAAGTTCTCTAGATGCTACCAGTTCGATGACTCGTAGTTCATTGTCATTAGTGTTCTTAGTTGTTGGTTTTCTCATGTATCCTATGGGCACCTGTGTAGTGCCTGAAAACCGGCTCCCGACCTATTTTTGTATTCAAATCACCAAGAACGATTTTCACATCGTATCTTGGGCAAGCATTGAGGGCCCGTTCGATGTTCTCGTAGGCTGACTAGAAAGCCTACCCCGAGCACAGGGTGTTTTTCCTGACAGCTGTAATAAATGTCATACTCGTTTCTTTGAATAACACCACTACCGTCCATCTTATTTCTTGTAATGCTGTTATGTTAGCCTTATATTCGGACAGGGCATCGGCTAGCTGCTGTGCAGCTCGAGCTCTGTACAGTGAGCGGAAGTTCCATGAAAAAATTCTTAAATCGTTTAGCCATTTTCGTTTCCGTGGTCGTCGTCGTGTATCCGGTCCATATACGAGGCTTGTTAAATTTTCCATAATAATTCGTTTTTACGAGCATGGTTATTAGCCTTGCGCCAACCTTTCTCAGGATGTCGCTGCATGCATTGGTTCACTACTTGGAGGGCGCCAAAGTAGCTATCCAGGGGTGTCATGTGGAGACTGCATGTCAACTTGGATTGAACAGGGACAAGGATCGTCCTGGCCTTCGCCGGGTTGAAAGGAATCAGTAACTTTGCCCTCTATGTTCGCTCCCATCCCCCCTTTATTTATTTTTAGGATACAAAAAAAATCCAATAAATCAAATCTACTTTAAAATAATAAAAAAAAAATGAAGTCGATCCATTAAGTGGTTTTTAAATAATCTTGATCATAAGCAAAACAAACACGATTTTACAGCAGACGCATTTAAACATTTGATTAAAAGTTTTTTGGGGATAATGTCAAATAAAATACACTTGCGGCTAATCAGCGAATCTGGGGTAATACACTAGCCCTTCCTCTACCTCATACTGCTCCTGCAGGTTTATTTGTGGTCTTTTTTGGATAGTGCAGTTGCTTTTGCTGCATCCGCCAATTTGATCTCAGCCGCAGTAACACGCTGTGCATCAAGGATCCGGACAAAATTGTTAGCTTCAAAACCAACGCCGGTTTCCAACACATCCATAACTTTGAGAAGGGTAATGTGCCCCTTATTGAAGAGGCGGACCGCTATGTATGTGGCAATTTCGACAATTTTAGTATCGCAATGAAGGTGTTTTGGAGCAAGCTTCCACACGCAGGCATTCAGAGATTCATTCGAATGTTGTGATTTGTTTCGTCTTATTCGGTAGGCGTAGGTGTGATGAGCCGGCCCTACCATAAGGGAACAAATCATCAAGAAAACACGGACTCGGCAAAAAGAAGACGTAGGGAAAAACGGAAAATGCGGGATATACGCGTGGCACGTGGAATGTTCAAACGTTATATAAACCAGGCGCGATACAGACGGTCGTAGAAAATGTGAAACAATATAAAATGGACATCGTCGCGCTTCAGGAAGTCCGACTTACATATCAAGTAATCGAAACCAACGGGCTTACACTGGTGTGTGAAGGTACCGACACACATAACCTCGGAACCCGCTTCATCCTAAGCCAGAAGATTACGCCCCATGTAAAAGATGTGAAATTTATTAAAGTGCTAAAAATACAGGTCCTATGGTACAATTATATATTTATAAACGTACACGCCCCAAGAGAATCTACCGACGAAGAAACGAAAGACACGTTCTAAGAGACCCTAGACGAAGTATTTGATGGGATCTCATCATTCGATGTTAAAATCCTCCTCGGGGACCTCAATGCGAAAATTAGGAAGGAAGATATCTTCCAACCAACTATAGGTAAAAGAAAGCCTACACGACGTTTCAAATGATAATGGAATTCGAATTATCACGTTCGCAGCTTCAAAAAACCTGGTAGTGAAAAGCACGATGTTCAAGCACAAGCAAATTCATAAAGCCACATGGATATCACCCGACGGCGTAACGCGACCACCTCCTCATAGACAAAAGACACCACTCGAATATCGTTGACGAAAGATCATATAGAGAGCAGATTGCGACTCCGATCATCTTCTAGTGATGGGCAAAATTACGAGTCGGCTTGCAGAAAACCCACATGGGCAGTCACGGGAGACGATTAAAAAGTTCGACATTGATAAACTAAAAGACCTGCGCGAAAGGGCTGAATATCAAAACGAATTAACGAATAGATTTAGCATCCTAGAGAAGGGGAGCAGTGAGGAAGAGGAAGCCAATAGTGTGGAGACTAAATGGACATCGATCAGAGACACAATCAAACAAACAGCCCAAAAGGTATTAGGTTTTAAGAAAACAATTAAGTCCAAACCTCGGTTTGACGATGAGTACAGGGCGAAGATCGAACAACGTAAACGCCTCAGACTGATCCACTTACAAAGATATGATGAAGTCAATGCAGAAAGATATGCGACGATTCGGAAAGATACAATGAGACCCTTCAAAGGTAAAAAACGCGAATGGGAGAAGATTCGGATCGAAAAAATCATAGAAAATGCCAGAGCAAAGAACATCAGAGGTATGCATTCCGGCATAAATTCAATTAGAAATGGCTACCGAGGGAGAGCCAAAATAATTCAACACGCAAACGGCTGTCTGGTCACAGAAACAAACAATATCGTGACAAGGTGGAAGCAGTACATTGAAAACCTGCTCAATGTACGCACCCATTAACCACAAATAAACGCACCAGACGTACATACAGCCGAGCCCCAGATCCCAGAGCCCTCTTTCGACGAAGTTGTAGACGCAATAAATCGATGGAAAAACAACAAGGCTCCGAGAGTCACCTGCATAATGGAGGAGAGGCAACCGCTCGAAAGATCCACCAACTGATTAAAACAATATGGGTTAAGGAAGTCACCCAGGACGCGAAGATTAAGATGGAACGGACATGTGGCGCGAATGGGCAACGATAGGACCGTGCGTAGGATTCTTGACGGTAGACAACCGGGAAAGAGACCGGCAGGACAGCCGCGACGAAGATGGGAGGACAATGTACGGTTTGACCTCGAGGAGATCGGATCGGATGGTCAAGCGTGGAGGGAGAGCGCACGATGGCGGAGTCGATTCGGCGAAGTCATGAACTTCCGACTTCCTACAGGCCAATAAATAGTGTCGTTTCATTGAGTCGTCAGATGATAAAGCTTCAAAAATGGGCTTTATAACTTTTTGAACTTCGTCTGTAAGAGGGTGTGTGGGGTTCGAGGGACTAATACGCCTTCACGGGCGTGAGTCCAGTAATACTCCCACAACATGTCGCGAAAAATAACCAATTCACCAAAGAAAGCAGACAATATATGAAACGCACTATCCTGTTCGTAGATGATTTTTCTTTATTTTTAAATTAACATAAGATGTCACAAATTCGTTCGTTAATTTAAAAGATCATCATCATCATCAACGGCACTACAACCGAGAGCCGGTCTTGGCCTTATTTAGCAAGTCCTGAGACTTGTTAAATTTTCAGTAACGATTTTTTTTTCTTTCGGGAAAGATCATTAGTCTTGCGCCGGAGGCTCCCCGGTCTCCCGTGTGACAGGCGAGTATACTAACCTATACTATCGAGGAGCCCATAATTTAAAAGATGCCAAACGAAAATTAAACTCACTGAGTTCGTCTTTTGTCCACAATTTTCTTAATTAAAATTATCATAAGGCATCACAGACTTGTTCGTTGATTTAAAAGATGCCAAACGAAAATTAAACTCACTGAGTTTGTCTATTGTCCACAATTTTCTTAATTTGAATTAACATAAGGTGTCACGAACTTATTCGTTGTGCATTAAATCATTCGAGAGATCTACCATCACTTATCACTCAGCGCACAACTAGGACAATCGAAATGACAAAAATATTTACAATCGACTTACAGCAGTGCACAGCTAGGACAGTCCAAAATGCCGCGACTTCGACAAGTCTCCTGGGCCGGTTAAATCTGACTCTTCTATGGCTGTTGCACTCGACATACCACTAGATGCAACGGTGGTGGAATTCCACCCATATGGGAGGAGCAAATCCGATCTTTTCTTTGGTGACGACCAATGAACGATCGATTTGAGTTTTGTTGGAAGAATTTTCAACGTGATCGTGCAGATCTGATTGGGGTGTCCATACGATGGAAGTGCGGACAACGATGATGGATCAGCGGTTACATGTAAGGGATAGCGTGTAAAAAATGCAAAATGACGTAATTTGCCGTCATGTCCATAGCCACTTCGTCGTACTCAGTGTTCTTTAATTTTTTTGACGATGTACTCACATAATCCGTTCCACACTCAACACTATATCCATTTTCATGGAAGCTTCTTTTTATGCCTCTTGTTATATTACTTCCGACTTCACTACTGCTTTTTCTTACCAATCACGGCATGTTTTCAAGCAAAAAATCATCACACAACTACTGTAAGCACGTGGGTAACTGACGCTATACGCTGTAGCCGAAAGTATTGGTATACATAGAGTCATATCTTCTTCCATTGCGCAATCACGGCATATATAACGACATCTGGTGGTACTTTGGGTAGCTCTGCTTACCATAGTATGAATATATAGACGCGCATTTCAAAAATATTTATTGGTCATTCTCAACCCACATCAAAAATTCTCTTCAAAAAGCCTCAATACAGCTCAACCTGTGCAGACGAGTCTTATGGAAACCTAAAGGCCTCTCTCTTAAGGTCAAACAGGTCATCTACAAACAGATAATCAGACCTACTCTTACATACGCCTGCCCATTATGGTACCATATCTCACCCTCCCAAATGGAAAAATTACGAGTGTTTGAACGCAAATGTTTCCGGTTTATCACTGGCTTACACCGCAAAACTAACTCATATAGATACCATTGTAACAACGACCTTTACAACACCGCAGGCATCGAACGACTGGATAGATGGATCCTAGAACTGTCGATAAATTTCATAGAAAACCTTCCTAACATTCCCAACCCGATAATAACGGACCTACCATCACCCTCCTCCAATACGGGAGCTCACTATCGTAATTGTCTCCAAATCAGGACCCTCTTCGCCGCAGGTAGACTGGTTAACGATCTAAACGAGATCGTGTACCACAAAACCGAACTGGCAATCAATCATTTCAAATACAGCAACATCCAACCATTCTCCAAGATCCTTACTTTTAACACAGAACCGAATGGCTCTCCCCTCCTTCAAGAACTTACCTGATCTTATCCCTTACTATCCTCAATCCTAACGAGAAATCCCACATCCATAACTAAAAATTGTAAATATTATTTTTAAGTCAAATTCGAATTGTCACTATCATTGCAATATCAAATATTGTAAATTGTAAATAAGATTAGATTAAGTTGGATTAAGTAATTTTCTGACCTTTTCCAGGAAAAACAAAATTACCAATATATATAATTCCCAGTAAATCTTAAGCACATATAAAAAGAATTGTTTGAAAAATGTTAACAAATAACATGTAAACACTTAATATGTAACAAATCTATTATAAGTTAGCTGTATTACTTATTGTAACTATTCATTTTTGGTCAAATAAATACAGTTTTGAAAAAAAAAGTATATATATATATATATTTATGTAAGATACGCTTCGCTTCAATTACTGTTCGGGTTTAATTATCGAGTAAAAAAGTAGGTTTCGTTATGCCATAACTTTTTTTCAAAACTATTTTCGATTTAACGGTTTTGGGAATACATTCTACATATAATGACATTGAAAAATGAAAAAAAAATCGAGTTTTTGGTCGGTCGGGATGAGAACCTGCCCTTAAATACACTTAACACGAACTTTTTAAAAGCGTTTATATCCTTTGATTGTCCTGAACTTTCAAAATATAACCTTCTTCATTTCTTTAAAAGCACTTAACACAGACATTTTTAAAGTGTTTATACCCTTTGATTGGTTTTGTGACTTAACCAAGCCTTGGTGTGAACAAAATCCTGCCATACAAAATACTCATCATTTTCACCTAATTTATTAGTTGGAAAGTGTAGTGTTTCTGACCCTTGGTCTGCCTTGGTAACTGAAGGTAGTTAAACAAACAAAGCAAAAAAAAAAAAAATTAACCAACGCCATCAATTCTATTTTACTTATTTTCCTACTAAAACAATGCTTGCAGTTTACTTGTTCAGTGAGCTCATTGCACAGGATTCCCCCTTTGTTAGATGGAATCATAATTTTTTATTATAGTCAGTCAGACGTCCACAACAGTCTGTCTGGAAACAAAAGGCGACTGATTGGCGGCTAACATATATCCCATGATAAAGTTGCAAAACCATTGGGACTGAAAGGGATATGTGACATTGTGTGTATACACGAGTAGTCATCCTTAGCAGATTGACCCGAGTTTCCTTGCAATGTACAATACACTAGGTCGCTAGAATAACTTGTGGAGAATGTAGTATGTGTAACTAACTATTATGTCGTTTGTGTGGTTCGATATAAAGTATATACTGCATAATGGTGGCGCCAGTTCAATGAAATGATATGCGAAAGGAGAACAGGAAAGAACGTTATCTTATGACATTGTATGTATGTCCTTTCTGAATTAAAGGCAGTTCCTTTATGCGCCCTACCAGGTGGAATGTTTGATTTACAGTTAAGTGTAAATGTGATTTTTGACCGTGACTGTTTAACTGCTTGTTGCCCACAAGAGCCACAATCTCTGAAGGTAATTCTATTTTTCGCTAGCTGCAGTAATTTCACAGGAGTAATTAATGAGTTTCCTGGGATCCCTTGTAAAGGACACAACTAGCAAACGCACACATTAACTCTGGTTCTGGTAAATGGATCATAGAAGAATTCGCCTCAGGTAGGGTATATATGGTAGATGACTTCAATCATGTTGATGTGCCAACTTGGAAACATTAAGGCACATTATTAAGAAAAAATATGACGATTGTGGGGTCGGACCCAGATGCCACCGCCGGGTAGTAAGAAACATGTCCACGAGGAGACATCTGTTATGTGTTTTGTAATCATATCACAGCCGAACTAAACTAATAAGGGCAGAGATGGCGCACCGCAGGTGGTACCAACATTGGTTGATTGATGGTTGTGGCATTTCTAACACATACACACACAATATACAAGCAAATAATGAAGAACACCCAAAGAAAATCGAATAAGAAAAAGCATTAGCTATATACCAAACGATAACATAGCAATTCCACATCAGGTGAGTGTACCTGAGTTTAGAAATCGACTTCGTACACGCGGCAGTGGCCTGATGTGTTGAACATTGGTTACATTTTTAGTGATTCTAGCCGTCATCGCGTCGTTTCGAATCACACGGTCTTCACTATCGACGCAAAGGCTATAGATTCATTTCTTATTTCAGAATCATCCACATCCGCTTCGGATACGTGCGCTGATTCCCCTCTTCTGGCAAGCCCTCCGACAGGTCCGTCGTAATCTCCTTCAAGCCGCGTGGGAGATTCGTCCGCTGTGGCGTTTACATCTGGTCCGGTGCTGACCACTCCAGGTTGAGTAGACAGTCCTCCCGTAGGGGATGGCAGTGTCCTCATGGGTTTAGCCGATCTCGTTATCGGCATCCTCGTTTATCGCCGAAATCCGGCTCGAAGGACCAAAAACTGTTATCGCTCTGGGGACGGCAACGTATCAGCTTCTCTCTCTTCGGGTGGACTGTATTCCGGCGCTAGCCGCCCAAACGATTTAGTTGGTTAGCGTACCGTACTACCACAACCGGACTCTGCTCTGGACGAAGGGCGATATTGTCTTGCCCAGTACGACTCTTTTATTCTCTAAATAAAACACCGCTGCTACTATTGCTTAATCTTTGTTACTCTGTCAAGTCTCTTTGCAACGCGGAGCTCCCGTGGCAACCCCTGGTGCTCGCCTTATATAGGCCCGCAGCTGTCCTCTCTTTCGCTCGTTTCCTGGGTGTTGCTTTCCTTAATGGTTTCCTGGGATAGGTGCGCCGCTGATCGTTCTTTCCCAGGAACTTGTGTTCTGGCGCTTGGCTAGCCTTTCCTGGGAATTTGTGTCGACGTGATGCATCGCCAACATGGGCCAAATTCACTTACATGCCGGATTTACTCCGTTTTCATTTATTTGGCAGTATCTACGGACTCAGCCCCCCACCCCCACAAGCATATTCCTGCTTGTTCCCCCACGAATCGTTTCCCGATATTCATTCTGATCGACGTACTTAGTCTTCTGCATACTGTGTCATGGGCTGATGAACTTTCGTTGAAGATGAACCACATTTGAGACGAACACAAGCTTCAACTAATGCACAAGCAAGCGTTATCTCATTTATGGACAACGAACTTTCAACACAACTTTCTTAGATTGTTATGTAAAATAACGAAGCCAAGGTTAAAAAATTAGTGAATTTTATAACGGATCACTATATTAAGCATGCAACATAGTCTATGCTATACTTCATGTTAAAAAACAACTAAATTTGATATTGTACAATCAGTCAATGATACTAACAAAAACTAAACCATTTTTTGTTCTTTTTTTTTTCTGACACACGATTCTAAAAAAACTTAGCCTATGTACAGCATAAGCAAAGAAAAAGAAATAACCAGTATTGTATTTTAAGGCGTATACGAGGGTTGCCTTTTATATTTCGAGATTAGAGAGCAAAAACAAATATTGATCATCAAAAATCACTTTATTGTTTTTCAAAATATTCCCCATGAAGATCTATACACTTTTGCATGCGTTTGAACCAATTGTCGAAGCACTTTTGCCACTCTGATTGAGGTATCTCCAACACATGCATTCTGAATGCAGCAATCGCTTCTTCAGGTGTCGAAAAACGTTGACCTCTCAGTTTGTTTTTTACGTACGGGAATAAAAAGAAGTCATTCGGTGCCAAGTCAGGACTATACGGCGGATGACCCATCAAATCGATGTTTTGGGTGCTCAAAAATGCAGTTGTCGCAGCCGATGTGTGAGAGCTCGCATTGTCGTGGTGAACAGTGATCCGTCTTCGGCGGTTGGTTTTCCTGATTTCTTGGAAGACAACTGGCAAACAAATGGTTGTGTACCACACAGAATTGACTGTTCTGCGTTGTTCTAGTGGTACGGTTGCGACATGTCCAGTTTTTCCGAAAAAACAGGCGACCATTTGCTTGGAAGTGCTTCGTGCGCGAACAACTTTTGTTGGATTTGGCTCATCTTGAAAGACCCAGACAGTCGACTGCTGTTTACTTTCGGGCTCATACGCGTAAATCCACGATTCATCACCTGTCACGATGTCATAGACGTGTTTCGAAGCACCGCGACCGTATTTTTTGAGCATTTCTTTCGACCAATTGACACGAGCCTTTTTTTTGGACGATTGACAAATTGTGTGGGATCCAACGCGAACAAATTTTTTTGACAGTCAAATGTTTATGCAATATTGAATGTATGCTGGTCCCACTAACGCCTAAGGTTGTCGCAATCTCACGATAGGTCACATGACGATCTTCCAATATCAGTTCGCGCACAGCATCAATGGTTTTCGGAACAACAACTGATTTTGGACGACCTTCACGAAATTCATCTTGGAGTGAACTACGACCACGATTGAATTCACCATACCATCGATAAACACTGGTCCTTGATGGAGCTTCATCGCCAAAAATTGAATTAAGTTCATCCATGCACTGTTGCTGAGTTAATCCACGCCGAAAGTTGTAAAAAATAATCGCACGAAAATGTTGACGATTTAATTCCATTTTTGGGCCGAGATGAATCTTTTAAGTTACTGTAAACAACACAAATAGCGGTCGTATGTCAAAACGTTCTGAGTGCGTATAACCTCAAAAATGACCAACATTACGACAGAGCTGTCAATTGCCGGATTGCAACACTAGGGTTGCCAAATCCCGAAACATAAGAGGCGACGCTCGTAGTAAATACTTAAAACTATACCTTATATAAACTAATTCATGAAAACCTTAGCCACGAAAACGGATGTGATCGATGTAATGAAACTCTTCTTTATATTCATAATACTACTATTTATTGGCCTGTGTTTATATTCAAAGGCCTTCATAATTCGAGTTGTTTGTACAAGTGGAAGTAAACATAAGGGAAACAACAAGAATACGAAACCTACAATTTTCTTGCTTTCATTAGGTAATGAAACGTTTTTGAACAGCATGAAATGCCCCAGTGACCTCTTTAGAGCAGGCACAGAACACGCCGGAAAGCAAAGCACAAAAAGTAACGAGGAAGCATGTAACTTGGGCAATATATAGTATACGTACATTAAAATGAAATTAGCAAAAATCTGGCGTGACTACGATAATCTCTTTTTTTTTTTACCATATATAAAATGCAGCCAAGTTACGCATAAGAAAGAAGAGGAAACACTTTAATAGACATTTTTGAAAGTATTTACGCTTTTTTGTTTTGTGAGGTTTACGAGGATGTTAACGTGTTAGCTAGTTTTTGATGAATTCAAAAATGCTGGATAACAGATATTTTCCCTTCCAAAGCAGTAGTGACTACATCATATATGGTATCTAAACGAGCTTGAATGTCAGCGGAAAGAATTGGACACATCTATTTCTTTGCCTAGTGACGGCATCGCTTCGGAGATGAGCTTAACTAAGTTGATGGTTTCAATGCTTTTACGGAAAACGTTTTGTGCCAAAGGTGGAATATAATATACGAAAAGGGGATTAGTGGCAGACAAGTTAGTGACCGATTTTGAGATACCCTTAAATGTCATAGCACAGTGCGACTCAATGAAGAGGAAGAAGATAAGGAAGGAAGTATCGATAGAGCATTTCATATTCATATGTTTTGATTAAAGGAGGTCTGAAATTTCCTTTTTTTACAACAACATTGTGGACACAAAAAAGGATTTTGAGGTACTTTTGAATATGCGATCGCAAGAAGAGGTAGGGCATAAGGGAGGGAGGTATCGATTTACATTGCCCTTGAATGCATGGATATTACAACATCATAACGCTTGTTCGAATCACAATTTCTTCAATATCGTCGCATTATAGGTTCCCGTTTTTGGAAATTGGTTAGATATTCCAAAATATTTGAGCTTCAAGGCGTTATTACTATTAGACGATGTTCTATGTCATCCACAAGATTTGAGTCATTGCAACGTCAAAATAATGTTTCTACCATCATTGGTTAGATATACTCGTACACAGCCTTCTATATCTATATGTTAGTGAATTTACCAGTTAAATAAAATATCTGGAAGAACTTTTGGAGTACTTTGCGAGAGAAAAGTAACATTTCTACAAAAGTGTGGGAAGAACGCCATCCGATTCTGTTTATTTAGTTCATTGACAGGTCCAGCAACAATCAGAGTTCGAAAGCAAAACTTGTCCAACTTGTAGGGCTTCTGTTCAAGTTGAGACAAAGCTGATGTCATATCAGACAACGTTAAGTTGGTTGCGAAATAGCAACTGCTAGGGTTGCCAACGACGATGAGATTTGCAACGTTGCAATTTTGCCGCCATTCACACTGAGGCGGCAACCTTACGCCGACTCTGGCTGCAGCTCCACCCCAAGGCCATGGGAAAATTTCGATTCAAGGTGATGCGAATCTGATTTGCCCATAGCAAATAGCATGCATGTGCATGGGTGGAATTACCTTGAAGGTGATGGGGTGTTGGATGATCATCAAGGTGATGACAATTTTTTTGTTTGCTTGTAGGGCATAGATGGAACGTGGGAATTGCAGAATTGCAATTCTGGTTATGAGAACTGGAAATGCGTTTAGCAACAGGTAGGCATGTGATAAGGTTTCACAGCTACACCGAAAGGATTTTATCGGTTATTTGATGCTACACCGAAAGAATTCTTTCGGTTTAAAGTTAATAAAAGATGTCCCATATGCATTCAACATGACTATATTTGCAGAATTTTGCGTGCAGCATACATGTAGAGAATAGGAATTCTGCGTGTAACAGGTTTATGTAATTATTAGATTATGGGCTACATGCGTATAGTATATATGTGTTTACGCACGGTGCATTTACCGTACACTACGAAAATGCGAAACGAACGAATTAAGATAAATAAATAGCGAAACGAAGTGTTTACTTGTTCGTATTCAAACGACAACACTTTATATAATCGATCAAGGCTGATGTTCGAATTCACAACGAAAAAATTCCAATTTACATATTTACATTTACAATGACTGACAACAAAGTAACGAACCTGACAGTAACAAAAACCAAAACAGTGCTGCCAAACATGCTGGTATTATTATAAACACTATTAGAAAGAAATTAATAATAAGTTATAACAATTAAGAATTATAACTAAATTAAATTATTTAGGACATTCTTTAGGATGCTAATGTTGAATCAAGCACGCTGCGACAATATGTTATATGCAATGTACTGGGAATTTGGATACAGCAAAGTATAATTGTGTGCTCAACACAAACAAGGGTTCTTGATTTGTTGTGGGCTGGGTGCTGGCGTCAGGAACCGTGCTGTCTCCTGATGTGTAACGACGTTGTTGCTCTTGGCTGAAAGTAATTGATATTTAACCCTTATGTCAATGACCAACTTTACCGACAGTAATCATTTCGTCGCAATTTTACGATTGCTCGGCCTAGTAGACGAATTTCGGTCCCATGTCTTAGATCATCTCCATTCAAACGTTTCTGAATGATAATTACGAAATTTCAATGAAAAAAAATTTTTTTTACTTTAAAATTGACATTTTAAAAAATCGAAATGGGTACCCGGGTACCCGGTCATTGACATAAGGGTTAAACTGACAAAGAGAACCGAAATACCTTTAATTCCTGCAACAGACGCCTCGTCCAGGATTCCTTAATGAAACGTATTGAAGTTCGGTTTATACAACTTTCTTTATTTTATCGGATTCTTGATATTTAAATGGATTTACAATTATGGTTGCGATGGTCGCCACAAAGTTCACGAAGCAAGAGAAATAACAATGTTTGACAGATAGAATTAATTTGCTACTTGTGTCGTCAAGAGATTAACGAAGAAGGAACACTATAAACAAGTTTGTTTACGGTGTTACCATGACAACCAGAAAATCAAAATCAAACTAACGTCAGCCAGTTGTTGTGGCTGCGTTCAATTGCGAATTCACTGGTTGCATCCAGCGAATCCGCAACAATAATATACATGTTATATGTAGATATATATTATATTATTGGAGTATTGGGTGTTGCATTGGCGCAAGGCTAATAACCTTGTCCGTAAAAATAAATTATGGAAAATGTAACAAACCTCGAGACTTGCTAAGGCCAAGACAGGATCCCGGTTGTGGTGCCGATGATGATGATGATTGGGTATTGCATGTAATAGATTCCGTCCTCCTTCTGATAAGAGAATTATTCTTAGAAGAGGAATAATTCTCAAAAAATAAAATAGTCTATAAATAGGTGGGCTTTGGTACTGGGTGGTCACAAGGGGAGTTCTGTTTTACAAATTATGACACTGGGATTTGTTTTAGTTTGCTTTTTGTTTAACATTTTAAAATGGGTTACGTTTAGTGTATCCGTCTTTGAGAATGGAGCTTATTTCTTGTTTGAACAGAGAATTTGTCTTGTTTTTGTTTATTTGTATTGTTTTGGTTGTTTTTTTTCTTCTTATTATTAAACGGTTTTTTATATTGCAATTACTTAATTTGTATAGGATTTTAATTATTATTTATTTTAACAATAGTGGCTATGATATTTTATGAAGATTTTTCTTGATTACCTTATTTTGGCTAAGTTTAGTGTAAACTCTTCATTTTGTTTTGTATTTGTAGTTGTTATTTAATTTTTAACAATGATAATAAAAGAAATTATTTATCTAATATGTGCATAATTGTTTTATTTATGGCGTTTAATTACATTATTTATCTAGGATCGTCGTATAGTAATATATTATTTTGGTTAAGCTTAGTGTGTTTTTTTTTTGAGAAATTTTATTAGTATTACTATTATATATTATTATTTATATATATTTTTTTTTTTTGTGTAATAGGGTATGAAATCTAAGTACGTACGTATACCAACTCTAGTCTTATGTACGACATAATAAGTTTTTATACAATATATGTAGTGTTTGTTTGTTGCCTATACGTTATTTTCCTTTGAATATTTACATTTTGTGTTTTGAAAGAGTTTGTAATGGGAATTTGAGTTGGTACATTGTGTTTTGTTTATGTGATTTCTTTTTGTTATTTCCTTACATTTGTTTCTCCTTCTTTTTATTCATTATAGTTTTTAATTGTTACTTGATATTTGTTTCTGTATCTGGCCATATTGTGCATTTTTGTATATTTATGTTGTGAACGATCTTTAAAATGCGATACACACTGGAGATAGCAAATATTTAGGATTGGTCGTGTGAGAAGGTGGGAATCGACGTTAACTAACCTTGGAATATGGTTTTAGCCTACCATTATGGACTATTATTGACTTTTGACCAACTTGGATGGTCGTGTTTTGGCGGGGGGTTTTTGGTCTATTAGTTGTAAGTGTTCCGCCGAAACTGTCCACACACACAAGAACAACCTTGAACAGGGGGACACTGCCAAACAATCAAACACGGAGAGAATAGTTTTGAATCTTTTTCGTTTTATTTTATTGTTTAATGAATTCAGTTTTATTGATACCTGAAATACAGATTTACAACACTTGATCACCCGTGGCGATCCTATGAGAACTCCTTCAATGTCATTACACGATACGAGCTAAACTCCGCCGAGCGTTTTCGGGAGGCTGATGGTACGGTACCAAACAGGGAACTTTTGCACATTAAACTTTGTCAGCACTACGGATCACCTGGCTGAGATACAAGTTCTTTTGTCAGTCAACGTTACTGTTTACACGAGAACGAATTTGCAACGGCGCGATATCGAATACTTTTCGGGAATAGGTCTCACACCAACATACATGCAAATTACTACCTCTTTCTCCGGATTCTCTAGGTCGACTCCCCTTTTCAAACTCCAATTCGAATTTCTCATCCCCGCATCTGCAAAGGAAATTTTCCCATCGTATCTGCAAAGAAGAATTTCCCAGCATAATCATAACTCTCCTTTGTGCCTCCTTATCGGACTCTTGTTCCTTTGTTTGGAAGATCGAGGGTACCGCCACTCATTTTCCGATCTTTTCATGGGATTTGTTTGTGTTACCCATCTGGCTTAAGACAACAAGGTTCTTGTGTGCTTCAGATGGGTAACAAAGGAACCGTAGGATTGGTATAGGTTTCTAATGCATTTCCAAATTATAAACATCTAGCGTGAGATCTACGGTCAGATGTTTATGATTGCATGGACTGTTGGTCGGCGGCGAATCGCTATCCTTTGTTTGCACAAGTGCGCCTTTTACGTTTTGGCTACAAGAGGAGATATTCGTTGTTCGGTTTGTTTACCGAAAATTGCGTTTAATGGGTGCATTATATTGATGCATTGGTTGGATGCGTTGGATTGGATGAGTTGCATTGGTGCGTCGAATTGGATTGGATGCCTTGCATTGATACGTTGAATTGATGCATTGGATGGATGTCTTGCATGGATGCGTTGAATTCAATATTAGAGACTTTTGAACGTTTAGTTCGATTGATTTTTGCAATTGAATTCAATGTTGGTGTTTGTAATGTCACCTTTTGTTTCATGTGGGGGTAAGGACTTTTGGGACACGTGCCTGTGGGCACGTGTAATGGATAAAGGTGAGTATGTTCCTTGGTGGAAAAGACATCTCAACCTATAGTGGTTTGTGTGGTTCGTAGAACCGCCACAGCGTTGCCTGGCCCGGCTACTGCTGTAACGAGAAAGGGTGGTCAGGAGCTTGATCTGGCTTTTAATAAAGGGGCAGAATCTTATATGGAGTTTTTTTGGCGGATTTGTTTTTTGAGACGCAGCAATTTAGTTAGGATGCTGGGTAAGGGTTTGCCTAAATGATTATGAGGGATGGCGGTGGGTGTATTGCTGTTGAGGGCATCCTTGAGGGTCTGGTCAACTATTACGGCTGCTCGATCGATATCAGCAGGGATTAGGTTAGAAGATTCGAGGATTTGTAAGTTAGAAAAACTTTCGCTGACGTCTCTATTGACCCTTTTCCAGTTAGTCTTGGTAATTGGGAATTGAATCAATGTGCGCACATGGATTTTTGTTTTAATATGTCGTTCGTATGATTCATTTTGTGGAGCAAGGCTAATAACCTTGCCCGTAAAAATAAGTTATTATGGGAAACTTAACAAGCGTCGAGACTGTACCTGGGCATGGAGCGTCCTCAAGACTAAAATTTCCTTCACGAAATCTCGCAAACCACTTTTTTACTCTTGAATGAGTTAGAAAATGTTCACTCAAAATCTAATTAATCAATTCCATAGTATGAACAGATTTTTTTTATTTGAAAACAGAATAGAATACAATGGTCTAAATGTTGCTTGTTGGCATCCATGTCTTATACAACTGATGCACACGGAATGACATCTTAGCAATTTTTTTTACGCTGACGCGCGCACAAAAGGGGATTTTGTAGTACTTTTATCATTCACGTAAATGACTAAGATACATACATATACCCAAAATTGCGCGCGAATTGGGTGCGTTCAAGTATGTTTTTAATGCACCCAACTTCAGAGCCGAGTTTCTACTTGCACACCTATTATATATTGATGTAAATGGACTATATGCCATTATTCGTCTCCGTCATTACTTTAAGGTAGTTTAGTGAGTGAGCGAAACGGTGTTATACGAGGATTTCCGCCATTTATTCTACCGTGCTAGAGCGAAGCTGTATTGTAGGATGCCATATATAGGCATATATCCTACAACTCTGTTTTGTTTTCGAAAATTTTGTTGTATGTGGCACATGCATGTAGATAGTTCCTTTCTATGATCCATCTGTGCTACCTAACATTACGATTAAACAAAAAGTGTTTATAATATGTTCACTGTATTATGCTTTCTTTTTTCTTCTAGGTATAAGTTATGTGAAGTGCCAATCGTTGCATAAGACGTCTAAGATATACACCAACGTAAGACAGAAACAAATTTTACAGGTAAATGCGTTTTTTTATGTTTCTCAAAATATATGTGTAATACTGCCTAAATGCTATTTGTAGATTTGACGTTAATTTATTAACTTTCTACTCTGCTTCCTCATCATCATCATCATCATCGGCAAAACATTGCTTCGTCGAATTTGGTTTGGCTCTCGCGGGCCTGACCCCTTTCAGCGAATTCAGGTGTATAGGGGTAGATAGCGGTGAATTTACTGTGAAGGGTCATTATATTAAAATATGTGAAAATATCCAAGGTCCTCGTTAAGAGAATTTTGTAATTCGTTTCGATTTAAGAATTACGAAAATGCGAGATAGGGGATGAAAAGAGTGGAAAATGTTTGTATGTTATATACAATGGAACGTTTTGACCATAAATTATCGTTGCTCGGAAAGGATTATGTGTTGTAAGGGATGGTGAAAATGTGATTTGAATTGAAATGTGCTATTGAAGTGCAGGACAAGGTTGTTTTTTGATATGAAATGTTTATTATTATTATTATTAGAAAGCAGGGTTGTTGCACGGGATATCTCGAAAGCCTTCGACAGAGTTTGGCATTCAGCCTTTTTATCAAAATTACATTCATATGGAGTGGACAATTCCCCGATCCATTGCTTAATTGTTTCTGACGTATCATTCTGGCCGTTTAATCCAAGTGGTTCTTGGTAGTTTCAAATCTGCCTCCCATCAAATTAATGCAGGTGTTCCCCAAGGTTTTGTAATTTCATCCATTTTCTTCTTCATCCTTATCAATGATCTCTTGTCCATTGCCCACAACCCAGTCCACTCGTTTGCTGATGATATCACATTGAGTTTCTCATACTCATATGAACATTCCTGACCAAACTCTTCGAACGTCAATACCAATCAGCAGGTTATGCTTAATACACTGAGATCCGACTTCAACAAGATATGTCAATGGGGATTATGTAACCGAGTAGAGTTCAATGCCAATGTAAATACACTGTCGATGACCGACACCTGCATCGTCAAAGCCAAGGAACTATCAATACCTCGGCAGTTGAATTAATTTGACTCTTAATTGAAGCGACCACATTTTTGAAGCAGCGAAAAGTGTATGGGGTTCCTTAAGAAATGCAAAAAATACGTCACTCCATCCAACCTAGCCACTATTTACAAGGCGTATATTCATCCGAAAATGGAGTTCAACTCCCATATTTGGTCAGGCGCATCCAAAACTGCACTACACGTGCTCGATAGGATGCAAAAACGAGCATTGGAACTTATTGGGGATCCAGCTGTCAGCCGAGCAATTCCGTCGTTAGAACATAGGCGCTACGTATCGGACATATCTCTTTTCTATAGGTATTATCGCGGTCGTGGCTCAACTGAACTTGTGTTCCGCCTCCTCAGACATTTTCCTGCCATACCCGTCAATCTGAGAGGGCGCATCAACTCACGTTGAAAATCAACTTCAGGCACACAAATAAATATAGAGAGTCATTCTTTAGCCGAACCACACGAATTTGGAATACTCTACCTAATCATGTGTTTCCTCGTTGTTGTAATGTCCAGGCATTTAAGATCAATGTACATCGATACCTCCTATCCTTATTAGTGCCGATGATGATGATGAGTTACGTTGGTCATGGTCAACCTAAAAAGTCGTATCAATTTGTATGGAATGCCGAACTCTCTCATGGGTTTTATATAGTTCTAACATGGCTGTGATGTCGTAGGCGGCCTTAAAGTCTATAAATAGATGATATAATGGAATCTTACGTACCAGACATTTTTCCATCGCCTGCCTAAGGGTGAAAATGTGATCAATCGCTGATTTGCCTGGGATGAACCCTCACTGATATTGACCAATGATGACTTTAGCGTATAGGGCTATCCAATCTTGTAGGATAGAGGAAAGTATCTTATAGACGGTACTCAGCAATGTTATACCCCTATAGTTGCTGCACACTGTGATGTCTCCCTTCATATGTATGGGGCAAATTATACCACGACGCCAATTTTCCGGCATCTCCTCATGCTCCCATACGTGCACCACGATATCATGAATTGCGTGATGTAACGCTGTCCCTCCTTGTTTGATCAGCTCAGCTGGTATGCCATCAGCTTCGATGGCTTTATTTTATTTGAGCTGTCTTATGGCTTTTACTGTTTCCTCAATGCTTGGTGGCGGCAGCATTTGGCCTTGATCTGGCTTTGGTGGAGCCTCCAATTCTTCTGTGAGCTAACCATTTAGCAATTCATTGAAGTGGACTTTCCATCGTTCCAGAATGTCTTGAGGATTGGTAATCAGATTACACTCTTTATCATTGCAGTAGGTGCAGCGTGGTGTGTACCGCGTCATAATTTATTGGTAAAACTACCGCGCCTGGTGCGGACCTTTCTCTCTGATGAATTTAGCGTACGGGGTAATCCGATCTTGTAGGATTCCCCATTCCATTTTTAAATTACTTTAAAGTTAGTCCCCCACTCCCAACCAGCATGTCTTAGTTTTTAAGGTAGTTCGTAAGTCTATTTGTAAGTTTATATGTTTATACGTCTTGTACTAAGCGAAATAAAATGAGGGTTCTGCCCTCTATTCATTCATTCATTCTCCAAAATCGTTCGTGCGGTCTCAAATCTCACACCTTCTGTGAGTACGTGTTCCAGATTTCCTATTTTGCCTTCGCAGTACAAGCAATATGGGTGATTGACATGGTTGTACTTGTGCAAGCATTGCCGAAAGCATCCATGTCCTGATATCATTCATTCATTCATTCACTCTACTTTTCTCTATTTCACAGACTGGATTTTTTCCCAGGCACTTTTCTTTTATCTGTGGAGTCTTTTTTCAGATCTTCTGAGCTCTTTGTCCTATGAGACTGCATTGCCCGGTATGCAGCGTTCTTACGGTCAGTCACTAGTTTGCACTAATCACCAACCAGTCGCTCCGATATCTACGACTATTGCCTAAGATGGAGTTAGCAGTACTAATGACAATATTTTTAAGGCGTGTCCATTTCTCTTCTACGCCCGGCATTCTGGTCCCAGGACTTACTCTCCCTCCGTCGAGCTCTTCGAGGGCGAGTCTTAACGCATGCCCAAAGGTGTTACTGGTATTCTTATTGCGTAAGGCAGCCATGTTGATTCGAACCTGATCCTGGATGCAATACGTCTCCGTAAGGCAATCCGCGCTCGGAAAATAATACCAACAAGATAGTGATCCGAGTCGACGGCCACCTCGGTGCCTTCGTACCGTCATAAGGCTCGAGAAGTGGCGGCGATCTATCAACACGTGGTAAATATGGTTGCGAGTGGCTCTGTAGCGATGCTAACAGATACACACACACACAATTCACAAGCAAAAATAGTGAAGGACACCGAACGAACATCGAATAAGAAAATACATCAGAACCGTATACCTAGCGATAACATAACAATTCAAATCAGTGGAGTATAGTCGAGTTTAAAAATCAAATTCTAAACACGATCAGTAACCTGATGTGTAACGCTTAGGTAAATTTTTTTTCGTGATTCGAGCTGTCATAGCGTCAGTTCGAATCACACGATCTTCTTCACTATTATTTCAAACGCTATAGCTCCATCAGGTGATACCCAGATGGCTTTGTGGATATCCTTAAGCGGAAACTGTTTTTGTTTTTATTTTTTTTATATTTTTATTACACTTCTCTCGGGAAAGGCGAACCTATGGCGCGGAGTGAGCGCTTCGCGATGCCACCAAATAACTGTTGCACTTCTCTTTGAAAGGTTGCAGGTTGTAAGGCTCCGGGAACACTCGCGTGGGAAGGGCTACCCCGCTCTGTAACGAAACGAGTTCTGATGCAGGGATGTTTGCGTCGTCGGGAGATGAACCACAAACTGGTGCGATCCGTCGGATGTCTTGTGGAGCGCATATAAGCCGAATTGCGTGGAATCTTCGAAGAACACTACCCCTGATAATATCTGTAAAACAGACAGAGGTCGGCTACGCACCTTCGATGTGACAGCGACCGTAGTCCCGACGTCAGCCCCGAGTCCCCGATCAGACGGATCGCTCGTCTCTGTATGCTATCAATTAGATCGAGGGTATTTTTGGGAGGAGAGCTCCAAACATGAGAACAATATTCGAGCGCGGATCTAATTTGGGATTTATGTAGGAGAAGACTAATGACCTTGCCCGGAAAAAACAAATCATTATGGAAAACTTAACAAGCCTCAGATCTTGCTAAATAAGGCCAAGACCGGTTCCCGGTTGTAGTGCCGATGAAGATGATTATAGGAGAAGAAGTTGGGCCGGAGTAAAATATTTCTTGGCTCTGAAAAGATAGCTCGGCTTTCCTGGAGCTGACCTGGCGATGTTCGACACATGTTTATGTCATGATACATTCCCACAGACCGTGACGCCGAGCAATTTCAAGCTTTCCCCAGCTTCGAGGGCCCGGTCATTCATCATCAACTGTGGCACCGATGATCCGCTTTTCCTTGTGAATGCTGTATATTGTATCTTCGTTACATTGAAGTCGACAAGATTGGCCTTTCCCCACCGCTGGCCCTTATCCAGATCCCGATTCAGAGAGTCAATCTGTCTACAACTCAGCTGGTGTGACGTAGATGCACTAATCCGCCGAACACTCGAAAAGGAGGAAACAAGCGTACTATCATCCGCAAAACTGAACACTTTGTTATCCGTTGTCTCCAATATATCATTTATGTGAAGCAAAAACAAGGTTGGAGTCAAAATAGAACCTTGGGGCACCCCCGAATTAAAAGGATACATATCCGAACACTCGCCGTCCACAACAACCCGGATCGATCGATTCTCGAGGAAGCTCCTCGTCCAGTCGCAAAACTGTTGAAAAAGTCCATATGAACGAAGTTTGTTCAGCAATGCCCCGTGTCGGACGTGGTCAAAAGCTTTGGAGATATCCAATGCGGCCGCCCTTGACTCACCATGGCGCTCATTCGCAGATGTCCATATATCGGTTATAAGTGTCAAAAGGTCTCCCGTGGACCGCCTGCCACGGAATCCGTTTTGACGATCATTCAGAAGTCCGTTGCATTCCAAATATTAACTAGCTCAGTATTGATGAACTTTTCCATCAACTTAGATAAAATAGACGTTAATACTATCGGACGGTAATCTTGTGGGAGACACTTTTTTCCCGTCTTTGGGATTGGCTGAACTCGATCAATTTGCCAACAGGCAGGAAAGGTCCTCCGTGCATAAGATAAGCGGAGGAGTTTGCCAAGAACCGGTGATAGTTCTGGAGCACAGTTCTTAAGGGCCACTGGTGTGCAGGCGTACTGCACCGGGTTCCCTTCTTCCTCCATCATAATACCGCCGTAAATTGTTCAGGTGTACACTACCAAAGTTGAATTCGTTTTTTAATTCCCTTTCCTTTGATTAATGTAATGGCGCGGATTTTTTTATTCGACTGGGCTGCGTACTTCGCAATGTATGAAACTCGACTGACTCAATGAAGGCAAGAATCCATTCGCCGGTGTCGTGGCAGTGGAGTCATGGCTAAGTGAACTTCCTGCCACTTACTAGGAATGTGAAGAAGGGCTGCTATGCGTACATAGAGAATTTGTAACGGGGAATTTTTGCCGTACAGGCTGAATTAGATTCCTCTGTTGCTGTGTATACGGAGAAATCGGTTTCGGAGGCATAACCAAGTATGGGCATGGGTTGTCGGTTAGACAAAGCAACATGGGTCTTGGTCGTTGCGATGGTTGTTTCGCGGAAATGCAACGCATCGTGCTGGTAACTTACCAGTAAGGAGGATTGGTATTATTTCAAATGATTTAGGTAGGATGGGAGCCGAAATGGTTAGCGGGGCAACTAAATGCTGCTTGGTTACAAGCGAGAAAAATGGTTTAAGTAGAATGGGAACTGAAATGGTTTTTTGGGAACAATAAATGCTGCTTGGTTGCAAGCGAGAAAAATGGTTTAAGTAGGAAGTGAGCCGGAATGGTTTTCGGGGAAAACTAAATGCGGTTTGGTGTACATGAGGGATTTGATTTAAAATGTATTTTATTGCAGGTTTTAGAAGTGAATTCGGTTGTGGTTTGGGAATATATGCTATTGCAGATTGGGAAATGTATTCTTGCAAGTTGAATGGGGCGATGGGCTATGGTGACGCGCTGTTAGCGGTCGAAATTAGGTAGGAATTGTAGGTTGGTTCTCTGTGTGATATAGAGAACCCCCACAGTACTCCGTCCGAGCCGGTTGCCTCCCTACAGTCCAGTCCACGTAGAATGCGTCGAATAGTGCGCGGACGAAATTTCACATCCCGCATGGAAGACCGTACCGGCGCGATCACAGGTGGCCCCCAAAGGCCGGGATCGAGGTTTGAATTCGCGGAAAATAAATTCGCGAACACATTAGCTTTATCCTTTGAATTCGTGACCAATGTCCCGCTGTCCGTCATCAACGGAGGGAAAGAGGAGGATGCGAAGTTACCACTCACAGCTTTTGCCATTGACCAGAAGGAGCGCGAACCAGCCGGGCACCGAAGGAGTTTATTGATCACTCTGTCGTTGTGAGCCTTCTTCGCGGTATCAATGGCCTGGTTGCACGCGTTTTTGATTCCAACAAAATTCGTTCTGTTAACATCGGCTGGGATTGGAACGCCATTGCTTAAAAGCTCTATTCTGTTTTGTTACTCGCAACGACTCGCAACGTTTTGGTACTCGCAAGGACCAAGTTCTTTGATGCTGCTAGTTCGATGCTCGTAGTCAGTTGTCATTGGTTTTCTCATGGAAATTATGGGAGCCTGCGTAGTGCCCGAAAACCGGTTCCCGACCTATTTTCGCATTCAAATCACCAAGAACGATTTCCACATAGCATCTTGGGCGGGCATTGAGGGTCCGTTCGACGTTCTCGTAGGATTGTTCTTTTTCGTCGTCAGGAGACTCCTCTGTCCGTGAGGATTCCGTGAACGTTTATGAGGCTTATCTTCTTAAACTTGCCCCGCACGCGAAAAGTGCATAGCCTTTCATTTATTGCATTAAAACCGATAATGGCAGCCCTTAGTTTTTGGTTGACTAGAAGCCTACCCTGAGCACGTGGTGTTTGCATGACAGCTGGAATAAATGTCATACTCGTTTCTTTGAATAACACCACTCGTCGTTCATCTTATTTCTTGTAATGCTGTTTGTCAACCTTATATTCGGGCAGGGCATCGGCTAGCTGCTATGCAGGTCGAGCTCTGAATAGTGAGCGGACGTTCCATGAGAAAATTCTTAAATTGTTTAGCCATTTTCGTTTCCGTGCTTGTCGTCGTGTATTTTTCATAATATTTTGTTTTTCCTACTTTATTCCTAATTTGAACTCGCAAAATTATTTGGAATTTTTGAAAAAACTGTTACCACTATTGTTATAAGCTGTTCCTCTGATGCTGAGACGAACAATATGGGTCAAAAATGATGTATGGGTCGCGCACTATGGTGTTGAGGCGTAGGCTTATCAAAATGAGGTTTATCACAATAGATGGATTGAGCGGTTGAGGCTAATTTTGTGGTCTCCTTGGTCATCTGACCTCAGTTTCTTTATTGGGGCTGTTTTCTAGGGAGAGTGTATTCTAAACCGACCAAAAATAAGGACAAGACACGACAACGAATCAATCAAGCAGCTCGGGAAAGTCATTCGGTTAGCCTAAGAAGTCTTAAAAGGTTAGATGTGGAGAATGTATTAAAGCAGGTGGAAAACATTTTGAGAGCATTTGTTATAAAATTCTCTCCAAATATAAAATGTAATAAAATAAAAATTATTGTTTGTATAAATACGTTAATTTTCTATCAATTCGTGCAATGAATTAAAAAGAAAATCGCTTCTAAATAAAAATAGCAAAATAATTCTGTTGTGCTTGAATGATCTAATAGTGACGCATCCTTCTGAAATCTTTATCCATCGCAGTCCAGTAATTTTTTTGTTCACCAGAATAGGTCAAAGTTGATTGACGACAAAATGATAGGGTGAAAGTTGAGAAATAATTGTTTTGCTTCAAAAAAATTGTAAATAAAGTAAAAAAAGTTATTTTTCATTCGATGAGATAATTATAAAATAATGTTTAGCAAAAAAAATGACCGTAGATGTGGACTTGCCATCAAATCTTCTACGACAAGGTGTGGATATTCAAACATTTTAAAAACCCAAATAACTTGAAAACGGTGCGACTTTTACAAAAGTTATGTTTTATTTTTCTGATAGGTCATGAATTAGAGAATCACTACCCCAAAGGTGGCACGCTATTTACAAGACACCCTATATATAACATTATGTTTTAATACTGGTGAAATACGACTTATAATATCGCTGAGATAATACCCCTGAAGATTCGAAATCGCTATCTCAGAGAATAATATCATGGCGTTTTCCCAAAATTTGCGCGGGCCATCTGGCAAAGTTCGAAACATAGTCTCGACTATTTCATCCGATGATTATTCTGAACAAAATAGTATGTTTCGATATTGTATTTCATATTTTAAACATATCTCATTAGTCATAGTGTGGCGGTGTTCGTACTCCCACAATAGCATTTTGATAGTTCCTTTGGCCGCAGGTTGATGACACTTACAACAAATCCTCAACAAGAGGCTATAGATTAAAAGTGAAAATAAGTGGAAAGTTTAATCTTGTTTAAAGCTGTTTAAATCTTTATTCAGATAAGCAGACTATCCAACACTTAGATGACTTTATTGTCTTGCAGGAGTGTCATGATCGTATCTTCTGCAACTTTAGTCATAAAACAGCATTTTGGAATCCCGAATTATTTGCCATCTTTGCCGGCTTTATTGATACACAACAGTGTTATAGCCAAACGGAAGCACAGGAAAATAATAAAGCGGTCTCAGCCATTGCAATCAGTGCTACTTGTATATTCAATAATTATTACGTATCACGTTTATTAAGCGGACATGATACGTTAGTGCTTCTATTCTCAGAATGACTACATGACGTCGCACATTTGTATTCTAGTCCCTTTTTTGAATAGCAGGAGTGACAATAAAACCAGTGTAGCATACATTTGCTCAGGTAGTCTTATAATTACATTCGTCATGTTGAAGCTTTTGATTGCTACGTAGCGGAGAACAGTAATTACGGATATGTATTTTTTCCTCGTTTCCATTTGAAAACGTCGACAACGGCTTTGCAGTTTTATTAGCGGTTTTATTACCTTATCTCAGTTAAAGTGATTAGGGTTATTTTAACTCAATCGTTAGTTCTCTCTAGGTTGGCGTTGAAGGGCTTAGATGCGGTGCTTTCAAAACTAGCCACCGCTCCGTTCTTCTTTTCTAATTTTATGTATTCATGTATCCGCTAGAAAGTTGGACTTAATTTTCGGCTCACTTGGGTATCCGGCTACTCGATGTTCTTTTGTCTGCTTCGTAATAATATAGAATCAAATTATTTACATCGTTTCATCATTTTTTTTACATTGACATATTTGGAGCCAACATGAACAAGAACTTCATTATAATGGCAGAGAAATACCATGGCATGATTTTTATTGTGATTGTATTTGTGGAAATGAGGCCGTGAAATAGATATCCTCAATCCCATGTGGGTGGAATTTATTAGGCACTATAAAAGACAACCAGATAAATTAACAACCATCGCATAAAAGACAAGAGCGCTTAAAAAACTACTAGCCAGTGCTTTGATCTGAGTTTTGTTAATCACTATCCGCTGTTAATCAAAATAAGGCAACACGTATCTGCTTGCTTCAGCTTTCTTTCTTTTTACTAGTACACTTTAAAAGAACTACTGATACCTCTAAAGATAATTGGTGATCTGCATCTATAAGAATGTAATTACAGCCCCGTAACGCATTGTCACAAAAAACGTACCTGCGATAAGTAATATGTGTGCAAATAGAAACTCGGCTTTTTGTTGTTGTCAAATTTAACTTTATTGAAAAAGATACTGTAGTATAAATGAAATATTCGCAATGTGGTATCAGAATATTCACTTTATTTATTCATCTTAATGTGGTATAAACGAATATTCACAATGTGGTATAGAAGTATCTACTTTATTTATTCATCTTAGAACTAACTTTTTTTTTTATTAGACTTCTCTCGGGAGAGGCGAACCTATAGCGCCGAGTGGGCGCCCCAAAATGCCATCAAATAACTGTTGCAGTTCTTTTTGAACAGTTGCAGGTTGTAACGCTCCGGGAACACTCGCGTGGGGAGGCAGTTCCACAGCTTCCCCGCTCTGTAACGGAACGAGTTCTGATGGAGAGATGTTTGCGCCGTCGGAAGACGAACCACAAACGGGTGCGATACGTCGGATTGACTTGTGGAGCGCATATAAGCCGAATTGCGCGGAACAATACCAATAATCTCCGAAGAACAGCACACGTGATAATATCTGTAAAACAGACAGAGGTCGGCTACGCGCCTTCGATGTGATAGCGACTGTAGTCCCGACGTCAACGCCGATTCCCCGATAAGGCGGTTCGCTCGTCTCTGTATGCTCTGAAGTAGATCGAGGGTA
Source organism: Microdon myrmicae (assembly GCA_963931805.1). Classification (NCBI taxonomy): domain Eukaryota; kingdom Metazoa; phylum Arthropoda; class Insecta; order Diptera; family Syrphidae; genus Microdon; species Microdon myrmicae. The sequence continues at coordinate 151,719,737 of OZ007497.1, read as the reverse complement.
TGTTTAGGAGCAGAGCTCCAAATATGAGAGGAATATTCGAGCGCGGGTCTAATTTGCGATTTATATAGGAGAAGATAGTATAGTGGTTAGCATACCCGCCTGTCACGCGGGAGACCGGGGTTCGATTCCCCGTCGGGGTGCCTCTGGCGCAAGAGTAATGACCTTGTCCGGAAAAAACAAATCATTATGGAAAATTTAACAAGCCTCAGGACTTGCTAAATAAGGCCAAGACCGGTTCCCGGTTGTAGTGCCGATGATGATGATGATGATAGGAGAAGAAGTTGAGCCGGAGTAAAATATTTCTTGGCTCTAAAAAGATAGCTCAGTTTCCTGAGGCTGACCTGGCGATACTCGACACATGTTTATGCCATGATACATTCCCACAGACCGTGACGCCGAGCAATTTCAAACTTTCCCCAGCCTCGAGGCCTCGGCCATTCATCGTCAGCTGTGGAACCGATTATCTACTTTTCTTTGTGAATGTTATATATTGTATCTTCGTTACATTGAAGTCGACAAGATTGGCCTTTCCCCACCGCTGGCCCTTATCCAGATCCCGATTCAGAGAGTCAATCTGTCTACAACTCAGCTGGTGTGACGTTGATGCACCAATCGGCCGATCACCCGAAAAAGAGGAAACAAGCGTTCTATCATCCGCAAAACTGAACACTTTGTTATCCGTTGTCTCCAACAACTCATTTATGTGAAGCAAAAACAAGGTTGGAGCCAAAATAGAACCTTGGCGACTCTAACAGATATACACACAATTCACAAGCAAAATAGTGAAGAGCACCGAACGAAAAATCGAACAAGAAAATACATCAGAGCCGTATACCATAGCGATAACAAAAATAATTCACATCAGTGGAGTATAGTCGACTTTAAAAATCAAATTCTAAACACGGTCAGTAGCCTGATGGGTAACGCTTAGGTACAACTTTTGGAGATTCAAACTGTCATAGCGTCAGTTCGAATCACACGTTCTTCTTCAGTATTATTTCAAACGCTATAGCACCCCCGAATTAACAGGATACAGATCCGAACACTCGCCGTCCACAACAACCCGGATCGATCGATTCTCGAAGAAGCTCCTCGTCCAGTCGCAAAGCTGTTGGAAAAGTCCATATGAACGAAGTTTGCTCAGCAATGCTCTGTGCCAGACGCGGTCAAAAGCCTTGGAGATATCCAATGCGACCTCTCTTGACTCACCATGGCGTTCAATCGCAGATGTCCAAACATCGGTTATAAGTGTCAAAAGGTCTCCCGTGGACCGCCTGCCACGGAATTGACGATCATTCAGAAGTCCGTTACACTCCAAATACTTAACTAACTCTGTATTGATGACTTTTCCCATTACTTTAGATAAAATAGACAGTAATGCTATCGGATGGTAATTTTGTGGGGGACACCTTCTTCCCGTCTTTGGGATTGGCTGAACTCGAGCGATTTACCAGCAGGCGGGAAAGGTCCTCCGTGCATAAGATAAGCGGAAGAGTCTGCCAAGAACCGGCGATAGTTCTGGAGCACAGTTCTTAAGGACTATTGCTGGTATTCCGTCCGGGCCGGTTGCCTTCCGACAATCCAGTTCACATAGAATGCGTTGAATAGTGCGCGGACGAAATCTCGCATCCCGCATCGAAGACCGAACCGGCGAGATCACAGGTGGTTCCAAAAGCCCGGGATCGAGGTTTGAATTGCGTGGAAAATAAATTCGCGAACACATTAGCTTTATCCTTTGAATTCGTGACTAACGTCCCGCTGTCTGTCACCAACGGAGGGAAAGAGGAGGTTGTGAAGTTACCGCTGACACCCTTTGCCATTGACCAGAAGGAGCGCGAACCAGCTGGGCACCGAATGAGCTTATTGATCACCCTGTCGTTGTGAACCTTCTTCGCGGTATCAATCGCCTGGTTGCACGCGTTTCTGATTCTAACAAAATTCGTTCTTTTAACATCGGTGCAATTGGACCGCCATTGCTTAAAAGCTCTTTTTTGCCGCTGTAATCAGCTCGCATTTTTTATCAAACCAAGGTTTATCAGACGAACTTCGTTTGATGGAATGTGGGATATACATCTCCATCCCCAGAAGAATAATCTCTGATACCGACTCCGCACAAGCGTTAACATCGGAGTTTCCGAAGCACACTTCGGACCATGGAAAGGATGCGAAGAAATCCCGCAAATCGTCCCAGTTAGCAGCCCCATACTTCCATACATGGTGAACCTGCCTAGGCCGGTTATTCGTTTGATATGCAAGTGCTTTCGCGACAGATACCAAGCAGTGATCTGAGTTTCCCAGTGGCGCAGAAACCTCTACGGTATAAATACTCGGTTCGGATGTCAAAAACAGATCCAGGGTGTTCGCATAATCGTCTCGGGCATCCGGCACTCGCGTTGGCTCCCCCACGAGTTGAGTCAAGTTGTGGCTTACAGCAAACATCTCCGCCAGCCTCCCAGCCTCGTCGGTTCTGTTAGAATGTAACAACCAGTCGGAATTGTGCACATTAGATCGCCAAGGACAACAATTTCAGAAGCTCGGTGGTTGATCTGTATCCAGTCAACGGTATGTGAAAGATAGTCGAAAAATGTCGCCGGTCGATCGTCATTCGTGAAGCGGTAAAGACAACAAAGAAATTTAACGGAATTCCTCAGTACGACCCTCAACCATATGATGACCATATTATTGAGTTCCAACGCTTCCATCCTCTGGCAAGCCAGATTGGACCGCGTGAAGACGCAGACTCCGCCCGTAAAACGAAATCTCGAATTAATTAATTTCGAATTATTAATTTGAGCTTACAGCCAGTCACGAATCACAAACTGCCCATCTAACGAACTGTGTTCTCATTTTCACGAGTGTATTGGTCTGATTGACTGTGAATTATAGGACCAACCAAAATTCAGTTTATCTGCATTGTCACGATATGACTGTGAATTATAATTTTGAGTCAAATTCACCTTCGTCATTGCCATTCCAAGCACGACCGTCCTGACTGGACATTCGACCCGAATGTTCATCGCCGTCGCCCCCCTCGTCACCCCCAAATAGATCTTCACTATTGTCGCTTGTCTAGGGTTTCATATAGTCGGCGCCGGATGATGTCTGTTTGGGCCCCTGATTCTCTCCTATCCGAAGCACAACGTAGCGATCGTCGCGCAGGGTCTTGACAATCTCATACGGTCCAAGGAACTTGTGTGCGAGCTTTAAGCGATGCCCTAGCTGTACTTTGTGAATAGCGACGATATTGCCTTTTTGATGTCGGAACGCCGCCTTCCTGTTTTTATTGAAGTCCCGTTTGTTTTCGGACTGATTGCGTTGAATATTCTCATTTGTCTGTTCGCGGAGTTTTTCTCATTGGCCGTTGAATGAGGCATTCAATTCTTCCCCCAGAAGTTCCTTAATCTGTGGATTGTCCTTCTAACGAGCATCGACTCCGGACATTGGTCGGAATGGTGACATCCCAATGTTCTGATGCGACGTTGAGTTGTAGTGTTTTTGTACCGGTTCAGGTACCGATACCACTCACTTGGTTTAGGAGCTGATATTTTTGTCAGCAGTGGTATTAGGGTGCGGTTCACCCTTTCAAATTAACCGTTGGCCCTTCGTATCACCGTGGTTGTCGGAACGTGTTCAATGGCCTCTTCGCGGTAATAGCTCTCGAACTCCTTTGAAGTAGACGTGTTACCTCTGTGGGAAATGGTCCTCCGAGGATTTGTAAAGATAAATTACTGTCTTCGCAAATGGCAGATGACTTCTGCGGATGCCGTCGATCTTGTGCCATACAGCCGAATGTACTTGGAAAAAGCGTCCACAATGCCCAGGATGCGCGTGTTAGACTTCTGTTAGGTTTTATTTCCACCACATAGTAAATATATATATATATATATATATATAGATATATTAAAAAAGTAACGAGCGTTATCACGGTTTCCATGGTTCGGTCCCTAGTTGAATCGTTATGGTTTTGCAGCGTAATCGGATGCGTTGACGGGTGACGGGTGTTGGCTGATTGGGCGATGAAGAAGCTACTGGAGTACTGCCACTGGCGTCTCAATATTTCCTTCCACGGTCTTGTACAGCAATGTAGATCACCTCCGGAGCGCCGATGAGATCTCTGGGAATTTCCGAAGTTGTTGAGCCTCAGCTGCCCTCGCGCGTCAATGGTAATAAAAACAGGTACACTTGGATTTGATTTATTTTATTCATTTCAAGGTGCTCTATAAGGTTTTAAAGTGGTATAACTTTTTTGATGAATTTATGTTAAAATTGGCGCAAGGCTAATAACCTTGGCCGAAAAAACAAATTATGGACAATTTAACAAGTCTCGGATAAGGACGGAATACCGGTGGAGATACTTGATATATAAGGCCAAGACCGGATCCTGGTTGTAGTGCCGATGATGATGATGATGATGATGTTAAAATTGATACTTCTGCGGCTCTCTGCTTTCCTTCTTCCCCTCTTCTTTTTTATTCTTCATAAAAACTTTCTTTCTACTTTTATTTTAAAAATCGTCACCAGGCCGTTTTCGTGTTTCAACTCTTTCTTCAAAAAAACCATCACCACACTCATTTAAGAAACTGTCAACACAACTACTTTTCCACAACTGTCACCACGGTTGTTTTTGTTTTTTCGTTCCTTCTTTGTTATCCGTTTTATCGTTGTCACAACGAAGAATCTCGGCTATGATCAAATTCACAACTATTCGAAAATATCATCGCCGGGGAAAGAACTGCGATTAAGTACGAGCTATTTATTTAGCTAATTTAGCTAATGTATTTTAATGTTTTGTGTATTATGTATTTAATTATGTGTAATTGTACATTGGGCTCCTCGATAGTATAGTGGTTAGTATACCCGCCTGTCACCCCGGAGACCGGGGTTCGTTTCCCCGTCGGGGAGCCCCTGGCGCAAGACTAATACCCTTGCCCAGAAAAAATAAATCATTATGGAAAATTTAACAAGCCTCAGGACTTGCTAAATAAGGCCAAGACCGGTTCCCGGTTGTAGTGCCGATGATGATGATGAATTGTACATTGTATAAAAGAAAGTGTTTATTTTATAGATAAATCTATAATTGTAAAGTGTAAATGAATGTTCTTGTAATTTGTAAATGATTGTAGAATTTAAAAATGTAAATTGTTTGTAATGTATAAGTTTAATTTTTAAATTGTTTAAATGTTTTATATGTTATGTCTTTTTGTTTATGTTTTAATGTTCTCTCGTTGGGACAAAGGTGGTGGGGGAGCTACTACGTAACAGTTCTTGGTTTATCCCGGCGGACTCGGGTGATCGACGTGGAAGCTGTCCAGGGGCACACTGCCCTTCTCCACAGGATTCAGGAATCCTTGTCGTTTTCCTGGGTTTCGATCGCCCAGTATACACGAACAACTGTTCCGAATTACCTTTTCAACCTAACCCTTAAATCGGGTATCCAGCAATCATTCTGGACCAGCGCCTCTGTCTTATTGATCCCAAAGTGGCCTCGTTCAAGGGCTTTTTGTATCACCTGCAGCTGCATTGACTTCGGTTTCACAACGCGCGTCTCGTCACCAACATCTTTATATAACAAACCACGTTGGTAGGTGTAGCCATCAAGCTTTGCTTCTCGTAACCGCTTAACCTTCTTCTGCAGGTCCTCGTAGTACTGCCGGGCTTTCTTGAGTCGCGCCCTAAGGCATTCGTAGCTCTAATTAATTAACAAGCGTCTGGGGTTTCCCCGTAATCCGTCGACGTGCTTCATACCCCGTCCCGGTGTATGCTCTATCCCTTTGCTGATGGCGCTGCCCTTAGTGAAATGTTATATTTCATTTATATGTAGTCAGCCTTTGCTAATACTTCGTCCTTTAGTTTCAATGGTGGGATTTTTTTTCTCTGCCTATTTTTGGACAGCTCGGCGTTGTTGTTCGAACAACACGAAGTACTAGAAATCCTGGTAAATTTAACTGGGCTGCGCTATTTGCCGCACAGCCAAATGGGCATTCCCCACAAGAAGTTTGGTGGACGTTTCAAAATCGTTGCCACTCGGTGTTTCTTGGCTCTGAAGCTCTATGTGGGTTCGATGAAGGTGTATTTTGCGGAGGAATGCGAGGTTATTTAGGAAGGCAACTTTCGTTTTTACGGTAACCCCAATTGATGAACATGTATTGCTCTATATATCTAAAAGTCTTACTCATATTTACCTACCTACAATCGGTCCTTCACTTTTTTTTTTACACTATCGCGCGCACAAATGGAGATTTTGGAGTACCCTTAAATGTCAGAGTAACGACCGTGATAATACCTATAGAATAGAGATAGGGATGATACGTTGCGCCTATGTTCCAACGACGGATTTGCTTGACTCACAGCTGGGTCCCCAATAAGTTTCACTGCTCGTTTTTGCATCCTATCGAGCACATGTAGTGCAGTTTTGGATGCGCCTGACCAAATATCGGAGTTGAACTCCATTTTGGGACGAACATACGCATTGTAAATAGTCGTCACATTGGATGGAGTTGTAGGGTTATATTTTGTTAAATTGTTTTTCTTACCTCCTTGGTGAGTCCAAAATGAAAACCCGATTTAATTTTATTTAATTTATTTAATTTATTTATTTCAATTTTCGGCCGTTGCCTCGACCTCCGGATCCCAACTGATCTCGAATCAAAAAAAAAATTGTGGCGAGAAGGCCGAATTTAGCGAGACAAGGACATATGTGTCCTTCATCTTGTCTCTGATTTCTGGTCATCTTGCGATAACCAGAATCACCCACATCCGTGAGGATGTTGGGCTCGGTCTCGCGATCTCTGAAAAGAAAAGAGAAAAGGGGGGGGGGGGGGGGGGGGGGGGGTATCCAAGGATAGTGTGGACAGTGTTAGTCCAGGTGTTCTCTAACTACTTTTATAGAGGGATGGTGGGAAAGAAATCGTACAAGACCGGTAGGTCTTGGGTGCGGTAGTGAACGCAGATCACGTCTTTGGCGTCTGATAATCTGCGCTTTGGTCGGTGTGTATGTTTGTGTTTGTGCCGTCTTGTACTGTGCGTTCGTGTGTGTGGTTTGTTAATAGTAGACCCTATGGGATGGGTCCAGGAATCCTCTATTATAGAGGGGAATGTTGTTGGGAAGGGTGCTTTCTTCAGTTTTGTACTGAAGAAGAAATTGTGGGGGTTTGATCCGAAGAGATCGAGAGAGAGAAGGGTCAAGAACGCAAGAGTCCCGTACAAGTAGGTTCTCGCCGTTCTGAATGTTTTCGAGGTACTTATATGCTAATTGAAGCAAGTACTCGTCGATAGGGGTAATGGAGGCGCCTTCGTATAGGTGAGAGTTGGGGTAATGACGACCGTCAGGCCTTCTAGAATGGTTGGTGCATCTTCTGAGGAGTTTCCTTTCGAAAACCCGAAGTCTTTCCATTTGGGCCGAAGATATGCAGGATATTCCAGAGGCGTACGATATTCCATATCGGATTAGCTGCTTATAGCAGAGAAGCTTAACTTTGGTGTCAACTTTGTTCCTCCATTTCAAGATGTTGTGCAGTTGCTTAGACCGACCGAGGCCCCTTTGGAGAATGTGGGTCACATGTTTGATGAAATTCATTTTTGGGGTATAAGTGACCCCAAGATATTTCATCTTGTCCTGTGGTCTAATCGTAGTATCTCCCATTTTTATTCGAATATTCTGTGAATATCGAGAAGCAGGTTGGAAGTGTTTACTACTCAGAATTATAGCTACTGCTTTAGATGGATTAAGTCGGATTTCCCAACGACTGTAATACTGATACAGTTCGTCCAAGTGACGGTTGAGTCGATTTGTTGCGAGGTTAGGGCCTTTGATTGACGTGTACACCAGGACGTCATCCGCGTAGCATATCTGATTTACTCTCCCGTCCACAGGGCGGGGAATATCGGAGGTGTAAATATTGAATAAGATGGGGCCTAGAAGGTGGGCCTGTGGTACGCCTGCAGCGGCGTGAAAAGTTCGGGAAAGCTTTCCATTCACTCTAACTTGGAAGGTTCTGTTTCGAACGAACTGGTAGATGATACTACATAGCGTTCTACAAAGGGCAGTATTCAATAGTTTAAAAACGAGACCTTCGATCCAAGTCGTATCAAAAGTGTTTTCAATGTCTAGGCTCACCGCAACGGTGGGTTCCTTATTGAAGAGCCGCACGCAGACGTGGTTTTGAAATAAATTGAGAGCCATAGTGGTGCTGTGCGCTCTTCGAAATCCAAATTGGAAATCAGGTATTAGGTGCCTGGTACTGACAAAATTATTTAGTTTCTCGTATATGGATTTTTTATATATTTTGCTGATGCAAGTAAGAAGCGAGATAGGGCGAAAACTTGAGGGGTGATACGTTGGTTTCCCAACTTTTGCTATTGGACAAATAATAGCGTGCCTCCAAGCATGGGGAAAGTACCCCATGTTGTAAGCATGGTTGAACAGAATGGAGAGCTTTGTAAAGAATAAGGCAGAAAGCCTTCGCAACGAGTGGTATGACATGTTGTCGATACCGGGTGACTTCTTAGGGTGTCGAGATTTAACCAGACTCTGTAGGGTATTTGGTGTGATGAAACCGTGACCATTATCACGTGTGTCATCGAAGTATGCACCGTTAGTTGGGTTAAAGACAACACAATTGGCTCGTTGAAGTCGTCCAGCTTACTGTGGACCTCTGAACTAACGATTGCATTAGTATCCGGGTCGTCATCTTGGAGAGCAAGTTTGTGGTTGTTTTCGAAGGTCTCTCCGATGATATTTGCTTTATTGGTGTCGTTATTGACAACAACACCATTGTGCATAATTGGCCCAGTGATACGGGAAGAGCCACATATCTTTTTAACGTTTTTATAAACGTTCTGGTCCATCTGAATACCCTTCAGCTTGTCTTCCAATTGTCGGGTACGATTGTTTTGGATTCTCTGTTTTATCAGTGTACCAATATTGTGTATAATGGATCGTAATAATGGTTCCCTTTGCGTAAAGCGCTGACGAAATCTCATTCTGCAGAGCTTTTTACGCTCCCGGATGAGACGAAGAGTGAGGTCGTCCTGGGGGATCTGATATGTCTTTTCAAGTTTGTACTTCGGGACATGAGTCTCCGAAGTTTCAACTAGAATCTCGTGAAGTCGTTTTGCAGCGTTGTTTATGTCAACCGTCGTTAGGTTCCTGTCAGTGGGAAGAGAGAATTGGTGGAGTTTATCGTTCAATGTAATATTGAAGTTGTCCCAATTTGTCCGCCCATAATCGCGTATGTATCTGATATGTGCCCGAGATGCTCGATAGCCACGAATGAATGTGGTCAAAGCGCTGTGGTCAGGTACACTCGCTGAAACTTGAGGAGGAGTGATTTGTGGAAGTAAGTCTTTGGACACAATAAATATGTCCAGAATTGAGTTACCTCGAGTACCAACCGTGGGTGCGACTATTTCGAAGTTGAGGGCATACATGTTTGCGGTGTACCATTGGTACAGTTTTGTGCCATTTGGGCAAGAGACAGAGTTGTTCCAGTGGGGATGTCTGGAGTTAAAATCGCCGCCTATGATGAAGGGTGTATGCCCCGAGGTCCTTATTAGTTTGCCGATATCTTCGGGATTAATGGGGCCATTATTGGTTTTATGCGAGTGGTATACAGAGTATATATTCACTCTACCATTACTAGGCAGATGCAGTTCAACTCCAGACACCTTTATGGACTCTAGGTGTGGGAGGTCAATAGCTTCATGGCGAAGTCCGCTATTAACCAGTATACAAGTTCCACCTCCGTTGATGGTGGGACCGCCAGTGACAGTTCGATCTCTTCGAATCATGGAGAAGTTTGGGAATACGGGACGGTGACATGGATGCAACCTAGTTTCGGTCCTTGCTGCTGTTGTTTGGTTGACGTTGTTATGAGGTGGTTGGTACTCTGCCTTCGTTGTTGTTTCTGTTGTTGTTGGGGCTGTTGCTGCCCGTGAGCCTTGATGTTGTTTTTTGTGCTTTCTTTCTGACTGCAGTCAGAAATGCTGGTGTTGAGTTGTTTGTTTTGAGGTGGTTGGTACTCTGCCTTCAGAGTGAAGTATTTATTGCATCTCTTAAGGAACCCCACACATTTAGCTGCACTTTTCGCAGCTTCAAATATGTGGTCGCTTCAATTAAGAGTCCTTGGCTTCGTCGATGCAAATGCTGTCCATCGACAGTACATTTGCTTTCGGGTTTTTTCGGTTCTTTGACGAGAAGAGGCAACTCTGAGTTTTTAAGGTATTGAATTCTACTCGGTTAGATAATCTCCCTTGACATATCTTGTTAAGGTCGGACTTCAATGTATTAAGTATAACTTGCTGATTGGCAATGACGTTCGAAGATTTTGGTCAGGAATGTTCATATGAGTATGGAAAACTCAATGGGCTATCATCGGCAAACGAGTAGATTGGGTTCTGGGTAATGGACAAGAGATCATTTATAAAGATGAGGAAGAGAGTGGGTGAGAGTACCGAACCCTGGGGAACACCTGCATTTATTCGATGGGAGACATCAAGAACCAATTGGATTGAATGGTCAGAAAGATAGTTTCTTATCCGTGGGATCAGGGAAATCTCCACTCCATATGAATGTAATATTGGCAAAAGGGCTGGATGCGAAATTCTGTCGAAGGCTTTTGAAATATCCAATATGATTACCTTGCTTTTACCGATGGAGTGGATGGAATGGCTACACTTTTCGGTAAGGTACGCCATCGGTAGACCTGTTGCTATGAAAGCCATATTGCCGGTCATTGAGGAAGCCATTTGAAGCCAGATATTTCGAAAGTTGGTAGTTAATGAGTGATTCCATTACCTTCGACAGAATAGAAGTTAGTGCTATGGGTCGATAAGTAGAGAGGGACGGTTTGGGAATTGGCTGAATGTTCGCTGACTTCCATATATTTGGGAAACGGCCAGTAGAATAAGACAACTGGAAGAGTTTTCTCTGTAGTTTAGCGAGCGAAGAGGAACATTGTTTGTTCCTTGAGTGCGCGGGCAACAGTACGCGTTCGGAAGTAAATCTGGCTCATGGTGTGCTGTTTATGCTCAAGTTGAGGCGGAGCTGATGTGGTATCCGGCAGCGTTAAGTTGGCTGCAAAATCTGCAGCAAGTAGATTCACTTTCTCTATTGCACTGGTGATTGGCCTGTCATCGACCATTAGCGAAGGAATGGATGAGGAGACCGAGTTTTGGATGCTCTTCACAAATGCCCAGAAGTTTCTACTACCTGTGGGAGAGTGTAGTATTTTTTGTCTCACTCTCTGGTCATTCAAGATCTTGGCGCGTTGAATATGCACATTGCACTCATTTCTAGCTCTCTGAAATCTTTTCCAGTTTTCTACAGTATTGTTTGATTTATACAACGGGAAGCTCAAGTCTTTAGCTTTAATGGCTTCCCTGCACCCAGAATCGAACCACATATTTCTCTTGGGTTTGATACTCTTTACCCTGTGTGGAATAAAGGTTGGTATGCCAAACAGAATCGTGTCCGTCAATGTGTCCGCTATAGAGTCAACATCATTATTGCGAAAAGATTACGACCAATTTAACTTCTCCAAGAGTCGTTCACACCTTCACAGCTGGCTTTTTCATAGAACTATACTATTCTTTTCTGGCGCAAGACCTTGCCCGGAGAAAAACAAATCATTATGGAAAATTTACCATGCCTCAGGACTTGCTAAATAAGGCCAAGACCGGCTCCCGGTTGTAGTGCCGATGATGATGATGATACTATTCTTTTGAGAGTTTTCTCATTAGCGCTGCTGTTGGTTGAAGCAAATTTAGCTGACACGACACAGTGGTCTGAAGTGCCCAAGGGGAAAAAACCTCGATTGTGTATTTATTAGGATGCCGAGAGGTCCAATGTGTTGGCGGAATGACCATCTATATCTGGTACCCGTGTTGGCTCATTGACGAGTTGAGTTAAACTATTTGAATTAGCAAAGAGCTTAGCTTCTGGCCCTCAGGTGTTGTGTGTCCAGAGTGACGAAGCCACTCAGAGTTATGTACATTGAAATCACCCGCAATAACGATTTCATAGTGCGGATATGCGGTCAACATTTTATCGATAAAATCAGACAAATCATCAAATTCGTTAAAGGATGCTTTTCTATCCAAGTTCCGGCTTCTATAAAGAAAGCAGTAATGTATGATACGCATATGAACGTGAAGTTTTAGCCACGAGAAATTAAATTCTGGATCAGAGCAGAGTCCATATTGAGGCAGAAGCTGATACGCATTATCACTTCGTAAGTATGTGGCTATACCACGATGCGGAAAAAACAAAGGCACTAAGTAATAACCGGGTATAGTAAAACCAGAAATATCTGTATCAGTTATTGCCTGGGTCTCGCTAAGTGCTAAGTTTCTTGTGAGAGACGTGGACCGAAACCGAGGAGATAACGTATCTTAGGCCGCGAATGTTACAAAGATCGATGTGAAAGTCCTGTTCCATTGACACAGGAAAATACTGCTTTAGAAAAGGATGCAAGTCGAAACCAGTGATATATGAGCGAATGTAACCACTACAGGTGTTATGCCCTTGTAGTAGGTGCCCCACTAAATCCATGCCGAAATCCAGGTCATTTGTGACAGAAGCTGATACGCAATATCAATTCGTATGTATGTCGCTAGACCACAATATGGAAAGAACAGAGGCACTAAGTTATATTCAGGTAGATTAAAATCGAAAATATCTGTATTAGTTTTTACCTGGGTCTCTCTAAGTGGAAGAACTACTGGTATCTGGTTAGATACGTCGGTAGACACAGGAGAAATTGCATCCATCATCATCATCATCATCGGCACTACAACCGGGATCCGGTCTTGGCTTATTTAGCAAGTCTCTCCAGCGGTCCCGATTTCGAGCCGATGTCATCCAGCTTCGCACTCCCAGGCTCTGGACGTCCTAGTATACGCCATCTCTCCATCGCAGACAAGGTCTGCCGCGCTGTCTCCTTCCATACATACTGCCCCAAAGGAATTTCCGGGCAGGCTCCTCTTCGCTCATTCGAGCTAGGTGTCCTGCCCACCGGAGTTTACTGAGCTTGATTTTTCTTACAACATTAGTTTCGAGATAGATCGCGTACAACTCGTGGTTGTAGCGTCTCCGGAATCATCCTCCCTATCAAAAGGGGGTCAAAAATTCTCCTTAAGACCTTCCTCACGAACGCCGCCAAGAGTTCAGAGTGCCTTTTATTGAGCACCCAGGTCTCGGATCCATACATGAGTACTGGTAAGACCTTGATAGACCATAGTAGGCATTGTTGGATTTGATCAGCCGTCCGCGTATTTCTTCTTCCATATTGTTATCGACTGGTACTATTGACCCAAGGTAGTTAAAGGATTGCACTTCTTCAAATTCGTGCTCCGCTACCCTGATAGTTTGACCAACGTTAGGTCTTCTCTTCGCAGAAGTTGCCACCATGCTCTTAGTTTTTCCCTCATTAATGGGCAGTCCCAGTTTTTGTGCCACCTGTTCGATCTGGGTGAAGGAATCCTGTACAGCCGAATCGGATCTACCGATGATGTCAATATCATTTGCGTAGGCAAGTATCTGGCTGGAATTGGTGACAGTAGTCCCTCTTGTTGTCACGCCAGAGTCACGGATTGCTTTCTCTAAAAAGTCGTATCAATTTGTATGGAATGCCGAACTCTCTCATGGCATCATGTAGTTCTACCCTGGCTGTGATGTCGTACGCGGCCTTAAAATCTATGAATAGATGATATAATGGAATCTTACGTACCAGACAATTTTCCATCGCCTGCATAAGGGTGAAAATCTGATTAATCGCTGATTTGCCTGGGATGAAGCCTCACTGATATTGATCAATGATGACTTTAGTGTATGGGGCTATCCAATCTTGTAGGATAGAGGAAAGTATCTTATAGACGGTACTCATCAATATTATACCCCTATAGTTGCTGCACACTGTGATATCTCCAAATTATACCACGATGCCAATCTTCCGGCATCTCCTCATGCTCCATACGTGCACCACGATCTCATGAATTGCGTGATGTAACGCTGTCCCTCCTTGTTTGATCAGCTCAGCTGGTATGCCATCAGCTCCGGTGGCTTTATTTGATTTGAGCTGTCTTATGGCTTTTATTATTTCCTCAATGCGTGGTGATGGCAGCATTTGGTTTTGATTTTGCGTTGGTGAAGCCTCCAATTCTTCTGTGAGCTGACCATTTAGCAATTCATTGAAGTGCATTTCACATCGCTCCAGAATGCCTTCAGGATTGGTGATCAGATTTATGGTTGCAGTAAGATCAGCGTGATGTATACCGCGTCATACTGCGGATTATTTGGTAGCACTTCCGCAACTGGTGCGGATCTCGCGCTCTACTTTTCTCTATTTCACAGACAAGGGTTTTTTCCTAGGCACTTTTCTTTTGTATATGGAGTCTTTTTTCAGATCTTCTGAGCTCTTTGTATTTATTTTCGCGTACCCGCGTCCTATGAGACTGCTGCATTGCCCGGTATGTAGCATTCTTACGTTCAGTCGCTGGTTTGCATTCATCATCACATCAATCGCTCCGATCTCTACATTTGCTGCCTAAGATGGAGTTGGAAGTACTTATGGCAGTATTCTTAAAGCGTGTCCATTTCTCTTCTACGCCCGCCATCCTGGTCCCAGGACTTACTCTCCCTCCATCGAGCTCTTCGAGGTCGGGTCTTAACGCATGACCAAAGCTGTTGCTGGTGGTCTCATTGCGTAATGCCATGTTGATCCGACCCTGATACAGGGATGCGATACGCGTCCGCAAGGAAATCCGCGCTCGGAAAACTATACCAACAAGATAGTGATCCGAGTCGACGTTGGCACCTCGGTACGTTCGTACCGTCATCAGGCTGGAGGAGTGGCGGCCCTGTATCAATAGGTGGTCAATTTGGTAGCGAGTGGCTCTATCAGGTGATACCCAGGTGGCTTTGTGGATATCTTTACGTGGAAACGTGGTATTCGCAACTACCAAGTCCTTTGATGCTGCCTGTTCTATGAGTCGGAGTCCATTATCATTAGTGTTCTCATGCAAACTATGGGAATCTGCGTAGTGCCTGAAAATCGGCTCCCGACCTGTTTTGGCATTCAAATCACCAAGGATGGCTTTCACATCGTATCTTGGGCGGGCATTGAGGGTCCGTTTGACGTTCTCGTAGAATTGTTCTTTTTCGTCCCCAGAGGACTCCTCTGTAGGTCCGTGAACGTTTATGAGGCTTATGTTCTTAAACTTGTCTCGCATGCGAAGAGTGCATATCCTTTCGTTTATTGCATTAATGCCGATAATGACAGGCTTCAGTTTTTGGCTGACAAGAAAGTCTACAGCTATAATAAATGTCATACTCGTTTCTTTGAATAACACCACTCGCCGTCCATCTTATTTCTTGTAATGCTGTTATGTCAGTCTTATATTCGGACAGGGCATCGGCTAGCTGTACAGCGCGAGCTCTGAATAGTGAGCGGACGTTCCATGAGAAAATGCTCAAATCGTTTAGCCATTTTCGTTTCCGTGCTCGTCATCGTGTATCCAGTCCATATCTGGGGCTTGTTAAATTTTCCATAATATTTTGTTTTTCCGGGTAAGGTTATTAGCCTTGCGCCAATCTCAGGATGTCGCTGCATGCATTGATTCATTACTTGGCGGGTGCCAAAGTAGCTATCTGGGGGTGTCACGTGGAGACTGCATGTCAAATTGGATTAAACAGGGACAATGATCGTCCTGGCCTTCAGCGGGTTGAAAGCAATCGAGGATTTTGCCCTGTATGTTCGCTCCCATTCCCCCAGAAATTGCATCCAGTTCCATTGAAACGGCCTGACACAGAAAACGAATACCGCCTCAGAAAAGGATGCAATATGGGACCAGCGAAAGGTGAGCGAAAGCAACCACTGCAGGTGTTATGCCCTTGTAATAGGTGCCCTACTAGATCCGTACCGAGATCCCGGTCACATCGTTGCCATGACGAATGTTACGCCACTCAAACACCAAAAATTCTCCAAAGATTGTAAATCAATCGAGCGTATCAGTGCCTAATGGACGCAACAGAAGTGTGAAAAAATAAAAAGCAGACACAAGGAAAGGGACGGGTAGGAAAATGTCCCTTCCGCATATGCGGAGATCCGCTTGTTTATTTTGGATTCACAAATAACTCAGCACTGCACTCGGGCGCGTGTGTGGTGATCCGTTTGTCCCATAGAAAACTTGACGCGTGAACCGATAGTGCAATTGGGTATCTTGTGTTTACTTAAGATACCCTAAACGGATTGCACAATTGATCCGATGGTAGGGATCACGAGGCAGAAGCGCACTTGCTGTTTACTTAAGATACCCTAAACGGATTGCATAATTGATCCGATGGTAGGGATCACGAGGCAGAAGCACACTTGCTGACTCGTGGGCGGTTAGACTTCGACTGCATTTGTGTAAGATTGTTATTTTTAAAGAGTCCATATTGATACTAAATCGAAAGGATTCTGATTGCGAATCAAGACCATCGCTCTAATTCTTAGAAGGGGCTAACATATATTTTATAACGATGTGTGTATTTATGGTGGTACTCTCGTTGGCACGTTTGGATCCCATACAGAACCGTAGTGAAAAACAACACAAAAATCATCAGCACGGGATACCAGAGCATTAACGTAGCAATCACTGATTATCTAGCGAGGTGAAACAGCCTTGCATACATGCGGCCGTAGTGTGATGCATTTGAGCTTTACGTCATTTCCTTGCTCTGTTGTTCCGCTACGCCGAATCATAGTTACTGATGAGGAGGGGTATGGCGATTTTAACGAAGTGAATATAACACCAGATGCAAATCGAAGAAATTATGTAGACTTTATGAGAAGAAGGATTAACACATGCCCACTGTGACTCGTAGCTAAGTGTGAGACTGTAAACACTGACGTCAGAATTACTATTTTACTGGCGTTCCCTCACTAAATTTTATAGATATAAATACGTGTACGATTGGAATGTTTAAGATACAACACTTTTTGAAGTCTAAGTCGCCTTCGCATTGGTACCTTAAGTCTTTGGCTGGTATCGTTCTTGAGGAAGGCGTACTCATTACAAATAACAATGTGGCATTCCTTGAGATGAACTTTTTTTATATGAAAGTAGCTGAAATATTTTTTCGCTCTAATAAGATGTTTAAGCCGCAGTCTGACAAAGTGACATTTCACACAATTAGCTGTCATTTTGTCAATTGATGTCAATTTCTTGAAGTAAACAGTGGTGCTAATCACATCGAATTTTCATCTATTCTGTAATTGTTGCTTTACGAGCATAACGACTGATCAATAGTAAAAACAAGTTTACTTCACGTCAGAATAGGAAATGAATGACATATGGCCGTGCGAGTGGAGTTATAAATGTTAATTCTACAAGATTTCCAGTCGTAATTGCGTAATCTGTTCTAGTTCTAACCGCCCGCCAAAAATAATTAGTGATATCAAAACATGCGAAATGACAGTTTCCTTCCCGAGTTTCTATATAAAGAAGGTTCCTATTTCCAAGTCTAATATGCTATGTGTTATTATTATATATTTACTTTAGTCCAGTCCACTATTGTCTGAAGTGCGTGCATTCCAGCCAATCTCCATTAATTTGTGTAATTAAATTATTTCGTTTCTTTAATGGGATTAAAGCGTTCATAGCAACCGTGTACTTGTTTCCCAATTTGCTCTTGCTCTTGAATCTTGATCTTCCATTTCAGACAATGGAAGGTCTTGTAATTTAGTATGTCAGTGTAATTGACGTGGGCAATTTCAGTTCTGGTGCAGTGGCAGCAGTAAGTTTCATTTGGAAGTGTACAATTAATTGTGAATACCACCGCAAATCACGGTGTGAAATCTTGTAGTTAAATTTGGCGTAAAATTGAACAAGGAAAACTCTTCGTTTAGAGTTTGATGTAAGTTCACATTCAAAATTGCTGCGTTTTTAGAAGTCTAAAATGACGTCTTAAATTGAAACACAGAAGTAGCAGTGTTTAGTTATTTGAAAACCTTAGTGATTAAAGCGAAGCGTTCTCTTACAATAATATAAAACCACGGTACTAATGTATGTTAATTATAAAATATTTATTTATATAACTTTTCACTTTGACTAAAGTTTAAAGTTTTTATATTTATTATATTGAAATGTAAATTTTAAGGATAGGAGCTTTAATACATGAATACTGCGAGTTTCAAATAATTGTCATTTTTGAGATGAAATCCCTTAATGCGTTCTTTTTTCATTGACCAAACTACTCGAAGTTTTATATCATATTGACATTTCATGTCATTTCTCTTTTCCAATCCTCGTTCGCAAACTGTCTTACTTCCAAAGTGGGCCTACAATATTTCGGAAATCTACTTTCACATCGTTGTTATAAACCGGTCATTTAAAAAGCAGACAAATTTAAAACCTCATTTGCCTTAGTCTCCCGGACTCGACTTTATTTGCGGATTTTAGAATGATATACATATATATATAACATACCTTTATCGACGACCATATATTGCTAACCTGAATATTGTTTTATACAACCTTCTAACCAATAACAACCATGTTGTTGTTATCTGAGTATCGGCGGTCCTCCAATAATGATCTTCTAAACATGTTTTTTATTCATTTCATTGTCACTATATTCGCTATAGGAGTTTTCTTAATGTCCTTGTGTCCCCCAAAGACTGTCTATTAAGATTAATTTAATTTTGATTAAAAACGATTAAAACTCTCACAAGTCTGTTCAGATTCATTGACGGACGAAGCGGTTATACTCCCTAGAGGGCAATCAGATACTAGAAGGCATCTATTATAGAATAGCTGCGGCAGTGAGAGGACTTATTCATATCAACATATAAATGGCAGATAACGAGTTCTTTTATAATTGCATTACGCTAGACGGGACGATGCCAGTTGAAAAATAGATCGTTTGGATGACAAGTAGATCTGCTGCATGAATTAAGTTTCAGTGGCATATGTTGAGCCTCGAAATCACATTACACAGTTAACGATCGTCACAGAAATAATAATTTCTTAATAGAGTTAGACGTATTAGGAAAATGGATTTCTTTGCCTTTTTCTTGTGTTGATATAATTTGATGGACTATTATGAATATGTTTATGAATTGGAAACGCCCCGATTAGTGAAATTCAAAAAAGGAACATGCTCGCTATGGTACAATAGGTCTTTGTTTAGTCACATAATGTTTATTTTAAACAATTTCCCTAAAAGTTCATTCAATAGTTTACTTGCAATTTTTGGAAACAAAAATTCACCGAATTCATTTTGTTATGATTTATGCGAATATTATTTTTTTCTTTTATGACTTTGTTTTGCAAAACCATATCAGTTGCGTGGAAAAGACTTTCATTCGACAATTACTTAATTCAAATTACATTTACTAAAATTAATTAATTTAATTTAATTTTGTGAGCGCAGATCTCCTATTTATTCAACTTAATGAGCAAGTGGCGGTTCCGCCAAACCCCACTGTACACTTATCCGAAGAACTCCCATAACTACAACCCAGCCATCATAGCATTCTGCTAATGCAACCGTATTAAGCACCTGTAAATGCTTCACGCATCAAGCTTATCAAATTTATTTATTTAAAAGCTTCTGGAACAGAATTCTTACCTTCATTCATTCATTCGAATCCAAAAATTTCCCATAAGAATTCTATCCAAATTTATCACAGATCCCAATCATTCATACGCATTACCTAGGAATTCCTGTAAAGAATTTCTCCCACAAGGGCATTCATGCAGGCATCAATGCATCTCTGCATTAGCGACCAAGAACCGAATTCTCGTTTAGTGTAAACACTCACACTTGAGTCGCCTTAGATGCCATATAAAATTGGCATAGATGTTATACAAACCGTCTTTATGTAACCGTCTGAATTGCTTCGCAATAACTTGCAGCTATCGATACAGTTGCAAGCACATTACCCAGAAATGCTCCTTTGTTTGAATCTCCAAACAATCATCGACTTCGCGCATAGCTGCCGGATTGAATTCAAAGCATAAACAATGCAATTATAGAATCCGTTTCCCACAAACGAATTTCCCTGAATATACAAATGCAAGCAAGGGATTCGTTTCGGTCATCGACCCAAGATACGATATACAATTCTCGTTGTATAAAGTATTGTAACCCATTAGCACCTCCTTCTAATGGCTATTCGGCTATTTACACAAGGGCATCAGTCATCTACGACTTTTATGATGCACTCGTCCCATCTTTTCTTTTAACATCATTTCTTCGATGCATCGTCGGCTATTTATTTAGCCACGATGCACATCCTAGACAACGATCTACACGGTCCCTTTGTCTTTTAATTTCCCTGGATTCGTTCCTCATGACCTCGAGGCATGAGCAAACAAAGACACAATTAGCATCCAATGAGATTCGGTTTGTTTGCTTAGCCGAATTCACATCGCATGGATGCACATTTTGCCCTTTCTTAGATTCGTTCTCAAGGTTTCATCCCATGAATGAACCAATGCATACACATACATGTGTACCTTAATTTGAGAGAGCCGGTTTTACTGGCCGAATTTCTATTGATAGCGATTTAATATCGCTAAGTCGTATTTCTACCACCGATCCGGTCGGTGCGTCTTCCGCTCCCCGTGGCGTCCGGGGACGCGTACAACCCGGAGTCTTGTTTTCGTTTAAATCATAAAAGTGCCATTTTCCAATATTACCTTTGTAATAGTTAGTATTATAGTGCGGAGAGTTACATAGTTTGTGTATGGTGTACGTTCGAACGATGCAAGAGAATGCTTACATTAAGACATTTGTAAGTGACTTTTAATTCATGTTCAGTTAATTAAGTACATCATGCAAATAATATGATAAGTAACCGAACTTTAAGAAATGCATCATCGCATAACCGGGCCCGTTCTCGAGGCCCTGTCAACGTTCGGCTGATAACGACATTTTATAACATCAGGGGCATCGGTTTCACCAATACGAATGTAAACGCCGTCCGCCAATATTTGCAAACAGCGAAACCTGATATTCTTGCCCTAACCGAGACATAGGTGGATTCGTCAACTGATTCGACATATCTTCGTTGCTCAAGATACGACTTGCATTCCAGATTCCGTTTTAAGGAGTCTGCGTTTCCACGCGGTCCGATCTGGCTTCCCAGAGGGTGGAGGCATTGGAACCCAATAACATGGACATCATATGGTTTACGGTCGTGCTGAGAAATTCTGTTAAATTTCTTTGTTGTCTTTACCGTTCCCCAGCGACATTTTCCGAATATCTTTCACTTACTGTCGACTGGGTATAGATCAACCACCCGCCTCCTGAAGTTGTCGTCCTTGGCGATTTTAATGTACACAATTCCGACTGGTTGGTGCTGTAGTGCTCCAGAAAGCCCTACCATTAATATCCCCCCCTACATACATATCCAATCATCATCATCATCGTCGGCACTACAACCGGGATCCGGTCTTGGCCTTATTTAACAAGTCTAAGGCTTGTTAAATTCTCCATAATAATTTGTTTTTTCGGGCAAGGTTATTAGCCTTGCGCCAAGACATATCCAATCATCCTAATCTTATTCAATCAACATGAATATAATCGATTCCAAAACTAATATCAAGCAACCATAGCAGCTGCTCGAAATAACAAACTCCCATGCATCCCAAGCCAAAGACCATAGCAGCTGATTGAATACCATCAGCAAAATCAATATCGAGCAACCGTGGCATCTGCTCGCATATGATTGGCCAAACTTTCATGTGTTTCAGGGTTCAAGTATAGAAAGGAAAACGAACATGTTTTCAGCTCTTTTTCTTTTTGTCAGTCGATCATGATCATTCGATCTTGGTCATCATTTTTCTTATTTCATTCACACTCAATAGCTTATTACTATTCAATCCTCTCAGCAGATCGATGATCATTGGGATCATTGAAATTAATAAAATAAATAGTAGTGAATGTAATATCAATAGTAGTTTTAATCTTCTGCATACTACGCTCTTCTCTCAATCTACGAGGAAGCACAGCGTAAGTATATAACAGTGCATTTTAACAGAACCGATGAGGCTGGGAGGCTGGCGGAGATGTTCGCTGTTAGCCGCAATTTGATTCAGCTTGTGGAGGAACCTACGTGAGTCTCGGATACTCGAGGTGATTATGGAAACTCCCTGGATCTGTTTTTGGCATCCGAGCCGAGCATTTCAGATCACTGCTTGGTATCGGTCGCGCAACCACTTGCATTTCGAGCGAATAACCGACCTAAGCAGCTTCGACATGTATGAAGGTATGGGGCTGCCAATTGGGACGATTTGTGAGATTGCTTCGCCATATGTGGAAGTATGGGGCTACCAACTGGGACGATTTTAGAGATTTGTTCGCATTCTGTTCGTGGTGGGAGGTATGCTTTGGAGACTTCGATGTTAACGCATGCGCGGATTTGGTCACAGAAATTATTCTTCTCGGGATGGAGATCTCCACTCCGCATTTCATCAAACGAAGTTCATCTGATAAACCTTGGTTTGATAAAAAATGCGAACAGATTACAGCGGCAAAAAATTGAGCTTTTAAACAATGGCGCTCTAATCCCACCGAGGTGAACAGAACGAATTTTGTTAGAATCAGAAACGCGTGCAACCAGGCGATTGATACTGCGAAGAAGCCCTACAATGACAGAGTGACCAATAAACTGCTTGAATGCCCAACTCGTTCGCGTCCCTTCTGATCAATGGCAAGGGCTGTCAGCAATAATTCGGCTTCCTCTTTTCCTCCGTTGGTGACGGGTAGCGGTACTGTGTTCGCGAGTTGAAACCTCGATGCCGGTCTTAGGTGATCGCGCCGGTACAGTCTTCGATGCGGGATGTGAGGGTCAGCCCACGTACTATTCAACGCATTCTACGTGGATTGGACTGTAAGAAGGCAACCGCCCCAGACGGAATAGCAGCAATAGTACTTAAGAACTGTACTCCAGAACTATCACCGGTTCTTGGCAGACTCTTCCGTTTATCTTATTCACGGAGAACATTTCCTTCCTGCTGGCAAATCGTCCCAGTTCAGCCAATCCCAAAGAGGTGGAAAAATTGTATCCCCCCAAATTACCGGCCGATAGCATTACTGTCTATTTTATCTAAGGTAATGGAAAAAGTCATCAATACAGAGTGAATTATGTATGTGAACTGCAGTGGACTTCTGAATGATCGTCAATACGGATTCCGTGGCAGGCGGTCCACGGGAGACCTTTTGACCCTTATAACCGATATATGGACATCTGCGATTGAGGGGCATGGTGTAGCAAGGGCGGTCGCATTGGATATCTCCAAAGCTTCTGACCATGACTGGCACGGGGTTTGGTGCGCAAACTCCATTCATATGGACTTTCCCACCAGCTTTGCGACTGGACGAGAAGCTTCATCGAAAATCGATCGATCCGGGTTGTAGTGGACGGCGAGTGTTCAGATCTGTTAATTCCGGGGTACCTCAAGGGTCTATTTGAGCTCCAATCTTGTTTTTGGTTCACATAAATGATTTATTAGAGTCAACGGATAACAAAGTGTTCAGTTTTGCCAATGATAGTATGTTTGTTTCCTCTTTTTCGAGTGATCGACCGATTAGTGCATCAACGTCACACCAGCTGAGATGTAGCCAGATCGACTCTCTGAATCGCGATATGTATAAGTTCCTGCAGTGGGGAAAGGCCAATCTCAACTTCAATTCAACGAAGACACAAAATACAACATTCACGAAGAAAAGTGGATCATCGGTTCTACGGGTAATGATGAATGGCCAGGCCCTCGAATCTGGGGAAAGCTTGAAATTGCTCGGCGTCACGGTATGTGGGAATGTATCGTGGCATAAACACGTCAAACATCGCCAGATTCGACTCTGGAAAATTGAGCAATTTTATTAGAGCCAAGAAATATTTTACTCCGGCTCAACTTCTTCTCCTGTATAAATCCCAAATTACACCCGCGCTCGAATATTGCTCTCATGTTTGGAGTCCTTCTCCAAAACATACCCTAGACCTACTTGAAAGCATACAGAGACAAGTGACCCGCCTAATCGGGGACATGACGCTGACGTCGGGACTACATTCGCTATCACATCGAAAGCGCATAGCCGACCTCTGTCTTTTTTACAGATATTATCACGGGTACTGTTCTGCGGAGATTCGTGATATTGTTTCGCGTAATTCGGTAATCGCAAGACAATCCGACGGATAGCCCCAATTTGCGGTTCATCTGCCGACAGTGCAAACATCCCTGCATCAGAACTCGTTTTGTTACAGAGCGGAAATGCTGTGGAACTTCCTCCCCACGTGAGTGTTCTCGGAGCGTTCAAGAAGAAGTGCAACGGTCACTTGGTTGCATCTCGGAGCGCAGGGTCGCCGCTTTAGGTGCGCCTCTCACGAGAGAAGTATATTAACAAAAAAAAAAAAAAATAAATAAATTGTTGTGGAATGGCCTTAAGCTGCGCGAGCTATGCGACTGCAGCGCCGGACCGAGCGTTGCGAGCAATAGGAGAACGAACGCACAAGTACATCTGACAGTAGAGATAGCAACAACGTGGAACGGCGCTCGATATTAGTTTTTTCTTTGCCTTTTTGACTGTATTGCACATTGTATAATAAATAAACCATTTTTAGGCGAGGAGCCGCAGTTTTGTTTACCACACTGTGACAACAGGTTATGGGCCCAGGACAAGACAACGGGGAAAACACACTGGAAAGCACACAGGAAAACATAGCCCAACTGCAGACAAAATGGACGGCCAAAGCTCAAGTGCAATGCGCATACTAATGCCAACGAGGGAGAACTACGACACCTGGAAACTCAGAATGCAGGCCCTTATGACCAAGAACAAAACGTGGGCTCACGCAAGCGGCGAAAGACCGAAACCAGAAGCTGCTCAGGAATTACCAGCGTGGAAAGACGAGGACGCAAAGGCGAAAGCCGACTTATATCTCGCCGTTGGGGACGCCGAACTCAGGCAAATCAGACACTGTGAAACAACCCGGGAAATTTGGCTGAAGTTGGAAGTAATCTTCGAATCAAAAGGACCGGCGAAGAAGGCATCTTTGTGGAAACGCCTGATGGCATGTAGACGAATTCTCCGACATGGTCGACAAAATGCCTGAACTATCCATGCAGGTCAGCACCGAACTACAATCCATCATGCTTCTAAACAGCCTGCCGGAGAGCTTCGAAAATTTTAGATGCGCCATCGAGTCGAGAGACGAATTACCCTCGCCAGAAAACCTGAAAATCAAAATCCTTGACGAAAGTGCGACAAGAAGACAACGCAGCCAAGCCGATGACCAGGCAATGTTCGCGAGAAAAGGGGCGCCGTACAGGAAAAGAACCACAAACAAAACGTCGAATAAGCCCGTCGAAAAATCGGACGACCAACGTACCGGTGAAACATTCAGGTACAAATGCCACAGATGTCGCCAAATCGGCCACAAGGCCATAAATTGCCCGGAGAAGGCCGAACGAGGCGTGAAACATCCCGTTAACAAAGAAAAAGCCGCCATCGGCGAACACATCTCCTTTATGATCTCCCACACAAATGCCGACTCTAACTTCGCAGGGAACGCTCAGAAAAACGACACGTGGTGTCTCGACAGTGGATGCACTTCACGTCTGTGCCACGGCAAGGACGCATTCGAGCAAACAGCAATTGCTGGAAACCTGGAAATTAATCTGGCAAATCACGGCTCCACCGACGTTAAGGCAAAAGGAACCGTTAAAATCGCAGCATCTGATGGAGAAACGACTCGACTCTTACGTCTGGAAAACGCACTGCACGTACCCGACCTACGAAGCAACCTCGTCTCGGTCGCAAAGATCACGGACGCCGGAAACGGCGTGACGTTCACGCGAAAAGGAGCCAAAATCGAAAACAGCCACGGATCTGCGATCGCTGTAGCGGATCGAAAAGGAGATCTCTACTTCCTCCGCGAGCCCGGAAAGGAATCGGTCTGCGCCCTGTCGACGGGGACACGTAAGTCCCCAATAACCGTTTGGCACGAGAGATTCGGCCACCTGAACTGGCGCGATCTCTTGGAAATGAGCAAAAAGGGGATAGTGTCCGGACTGAACCTTGAAGACGACGGAACCAGGAATGCGTGCGAGATCTGTTCGGAAGCGAAGATGACAGCTCTGCCCTTCGGAAAGAAGTCGCACCGTAGCGAAAATTTACTGGATATCGTCCATGTCGACGTATGCGGACCGATGAGAGACGAATCAAGGGGCAAAGCCAGATACTTCCTTACGCTAACTGACGACTACTCTCGTTGGACAGAAGTAAGGTTCCTACAAAGGAAAAGCGACGCCTTGAAGTTCTTCAAGGAATTTAAGGCTCTCGTCGAAAATCAATCAGGACTAAAGATTAAATGCGTGCAATCCGACAACGGACGAGAGTTCTGTAACGAGGAATTCGACAAGCTTTTGAAGCGAGGGGGGATTGCGCGAAAGCTCACGACGCCGTACACCCCCCAGCTAAATGGAGTAGCGGAGAGGAAAAACCGCGCGCTCATGGAAATGGCGCGTTGCATGTTGGCGCAGTCGGGGCTCCCAACTTCGTTTTGGGCGGAAGCGATCGCCACGGCGAACTTCGTGAGGAACCGATGCATTACGAGGACGCTTGGGGACAAGACCCCTTACGAGCTGTGGCACGGAAGACGTCCGAACGTGAGGAGCATGCGAACCTTCGGAGAGACCGCATGTATGTTGGACAAAACTCCCGGGAGGGGGAAGCTGGAGCCACGAGGCATGAAATGTTTTTTTCTCGGATACGACTAGTCGACTCAAGGCTACCGAGTATGGGTACCAAGCAGACAAAAGGTAACCACGACACGAGACATCAGATTCCTCGACACCGATGTGAGAACGGGAATGCACGACAAATCGCCGTCGTCTCCACCAAACCCAGATCGAGATTTGAATCACAATCCCGAGAGAACACCACTGCCAAATTTCTTTGAGCCTCACCTAGGTGGGGACCACGATGAGGAATTGAGAAACGAGTCGCAGGAACACGACGACCTGACGGGGGAAGGAGACGAGCCCACCAAAGCGATCAGAAGAGCCCCGGGCAGGCCTAGAAGGGTTCTCACCGGACGACCCGGTCGCCCGCGAAAGCAGTACCAGTTCACGCTAGAGGACGAGGACCTCTGCGGATCGAGCGGGGGCTCGTCCGACCGGATCGTCGACGAAGAGGAGTCGAACACCCCGGACGCCCTGGAGGCTAATCTGGCCAGCCTTCACTCGGAGGTCCCGTACCGGCAAGCATTGAGCGGACCGGACAAAGAAGAATGGGTGGACGCCATCGTCGAGGAATTCAAATGCCTAATCAAGAACGACACATGGCTGATCGTGAATCGACCCAAGAACCGAAGCGTGGTCGGATGTCGAATGATCCTCAGGGAACAAGTGCGACTCGGGCGGCAATGTCGAGAGAAGGAAGGCACGACTCGTGGGAAGGGGATTCGCGCAGCGACCCGGGATCGACTTTCACGATACCTACGCTCCCGTCGCTCGCCTGGGATCCATGCGCCTGCTACTCGCGCTGGCGGCCGAGCACGACCTCAAGGTGCATCAGATGGACATCACGACCGCATATCTGAACAGCGCGATCGAGGAGGAGACGTACATGGAACTGCCCGATTCACTAGCGGAATGTTTGAGGAAAATCGTCGCGACGCAAGACAAATCTGGCGTCGGGAGCCGCGCCAAGGAAATGCTGAAACAACTTTAGGGTGGCGAGAAGGTTTGCCGTTTGAGGAAGGCCTTGTACGGCCTCAAACAGGCCGGTCGACAATGGCACAAAAAACGGAGCGGAAAGCTCGAAGAACTGAACATGACGTCAACGAGCGCGGATCCGTGCGTTTATCGCCTCAGGCGAGGGGGAGAACCGCTGATATTACTGGTCTACGTCGACGACATTGATATTTTATCGGAATCAGGAGGACCTCGACTTCATCCGACGAGGCTTGTTGCAGGAATTCGAGGCAAGAGATATGGGGACAGCTCGCTATTGTCTGGGGATCGAAATCGCCAGAAGCGGAAATCAGATTACCATTTCCCAACCGAATTACATTCGGGAACTACTCTCTCGATTTCGGATGGAGGACTGTAACACCGTCAGTACACCCGTTGAATCGGGTTCGAGGTTCGAGAAGGACGTTGAAGAAGAAGGATCGCCAAGAGGTACTCGGCCCTATCGCGAGCTTGTCGGAGCTCTGAATTACTTGGCGATCGCCACAAGACCGGACATTTCACATATTGTCAGTTGTCTCAGTCAATTCAACATTTGTCACGGCGAGGCGCACTGGAAGGCGGCGAAACGCGTCCTGAGATACCTGAAGGGGACCGCCGACTTCGGAATCACGTACACGAAGAGCACGAAAACCTTGGAAGGGTTTGTTGACGCCGATTGGGCCGGGTGCCCGGTAGACCGGAGGTCGTACACCGGATACGTCTTCACCCTGAGCGGCGCCGCCATCAGCTGGGAGTCGAGGAAACAGCGCACCGTCGCGCTTTCGTTCACTGAGGCAGAGTACACGGCGCTAACTGAGGCCGCGAGAGAGGCCATATACATACGGGGATTCCTGTCGGAGCTCAAGCTGTGCGAGTGCGACAGAGTTCCGGTGATGAACGATAACCGAGGGGCACAGCTGCTGGCCCGGAACCCCACGTTTCACGCGAGGTCGAAACACATCGACACCAGACATAATTTCGTCAGGGACGTTTTGTACGACGGTCGACTGGACATCAAACACCTTCCGTCGGATGAGATGCCTGCGGACTTCCTCACGAAGGGACTGACGAAAGACAAACATCAGAGGTGCCTGGATCTGATCGGGCTCGGGGGTTGCGCAGGGGATCGACCCGACGCTACAATCGAGGGGGAGTGTTGTGGAATAGCCTTAAGCGATCTATGCGACTGCAGCGCCGGACCGAGCGTTACGAGCAATAGGAGAACGAACGCACAAGTACATCTGACAGCAGAGATAGAAGCAACGTGGGACGGCGCTCGATAATTTTTTTTTGTTCTTTTGACTGTATTGCACATTGTTCTAATAAATAAACCATTTTTAGGCGAGGAGCCGCCACTTTATTTACCACACTGTGACAACATAAATAAATAAATGAATGAATAAAAAACTACACTCCCGAGATTAAAGAACAGTCAAAAAAGGGTTTTGTTAAAGGCGAACGGGTACCAAAGAAGGCAAAGACGGTGAAATCAACTGGAAAGAGTATGGCTACTGTGTTTTGGGATGCGCATGGTATTATCTTCATTCCCTATTAGGAAAATGGGCAGTCGATAATTGGGCACTATTATGCGTCATTATTAGGTTACCTAAATGAGAGAATAAAAGCAAATCGGTTTCATTTTCTAAAGACTTATTGACCTGCCCTCGTTCATAATCTCATTTGTTGCTTCAGTGCATACACTTATATACATTTTTACTGGTTGGTCCAGTACGGACCTGTTAATCATTCGGCGGACAAGCGATGGACGGTCTAAAAACTAACAATGCTATAAATTCAACGAGACGTTTCTGTATTTTTGAAATAAGATAACCAGATACACAAGAGTTATTAGGGTATGAGTCTTTTCAAATTGAGAAATAAAGATACATATACGTCTGTCATATTTGATAGCTACTTTGACAAATACTCCAACTTGGTATTCTCTCACTAGAAAAAAAAATTGAAGTAATTACACTATACGTCAAACATTACACATGACCCATATGTTGGTTTTGTTCGAACCGACATGGAACGCATTCACAATTGCTTTATTTTTTCCTGCAAATTAACTTCTGAGATGGCATCCGATTACTTTGATTTATCCCATTCTCTTAATTTTCAAAAAAGCAGCTTTTACAAAAATCTTAAGTAAATACTGAAGAACACTTGAAATTCCTTTGCCAGGAGTGTTTTAAAAAGACTGAACCGCCATAAATCTTTATTTATAACTCTCTCTACCCAAAATTGTAGATAAATAGAACAAAGTTTTGAACCAATTGTTCTCGATACGAACATTCCATATAGTTGTTGTACTCTTATGCGAGTCTAAAATAACTTGGATAGTGTTGCTCGCACGTGTGCCCAAAAACATTTCGTCTGCTGCTAACGTTTGAGAAACGTGAATTCGTGCGAATGTTTGAAAAATGATTGACTTCTAAATAGATTGTTAGACAAATCATAACAATCGTTCAGATGCATAAGCCGAAGAATGAAACTACATGTTATATCTAATGTGAATTCTTCTGCAAATTGTTCGTAGCACTTAAAACACGCAACCCAATGGAGTTGGAATTTCGTATTCGTGTATCGATTATAATTCGTGTATCGAAATTTTAGTTTATTTCCAATCTAAAAACAGAATAGACGATTTTGTTTCCGAAACCGCAAATTGATTCAGCCATGAGTTTTATAAATTTATCCACTTGTGCTCCCATTTCTTACGATGGTGTGCTTGTCTGTGAGATTTCCTATTTGTTGGGGGAGTAGAGGCTAGTTTACCATGAACATTACCCAACATCTGCTTAATAAAAGTATTCGGTCCATAACATCTCGTATTCAATTGAGGATGACGAGAGTGATGACACATTTTTATAATTTAAATGTTCAGCATTCAAATCAAACCGAAAAACACGGTCTCATAAGTTTATGAGGGTATACTTGAAACAATTTGAAGTGAATGTTCCGACGAGATAATGTGAATGTCAAAACAATATCTGCTTTTATTTTATTGAAAGATACAATTTATAAGAACGGTGAAACAAGTTCAGCTAGTTTGCAGAAAGTTACAGCAGTTTGTTGATCCTTTTCCTTCGATTTTTGTTTTTAGTTTTATTTGTCGTATTGTTGTCCATGACGTCTAGCATTTTCGTTACACCTTACAAACGCATCAACGCATTGTATCAAAAGGAAAAACCTTAAAGAGGGGAGATGCTATATTATAATTGACACATTTTCGACTGTAATTAGATAATGTATGACTGAACATACTAAAACACGCCTTGCTATAAAACGGATATCCTCTGAAATTCAATTTCCTTTCACAGGTTGATTTGTCTAATTTATTACAGAAGTAAATATTGCCTCGTTGCTCATTTTTTATGAATGCGGTTTGAAATGATTACGTTCTCTCTTTACAAGAATGCAACTTCCTCCAAGACTAATAAGATTCGTTATAGAAAGCACTAGATGAAATCTTAGTCTAACTCAGAGCGTAGAGGATTACCTCGACGAGCCTATAAATGATTTTGGCAATGTTACTTTTTATCAAATGGGTTTAGAAACTTGTACTACTGCGTTTCGATTTATACCCAATTAGAGATGTGTTGACACACATCTTGTTCTACAACGTACGATTGGGTCTATTCCAAATTGGGAGGGTATGTGGAGTATTTTAACGAACACGTGATTCGCCAAAGTCCATATGTGATCGACAGGTTAAGAAGTAAAAGGAAAAACATGGCTAATTTGCATTAATTGTTGATAGAATATTGGCACTTTTTCGGTAGCAGCGATAACATCTATCCATCGGATTTGTATCTTTCTTTTAAATAGTCTTTTTATTATAATGAAACTTTGCTTTTTCACAGCAGGGTTATATTTTATTGTTGTTTTATTGATCCGGTGATATAGTTCAATTGTTCTGCAAACATTTCCTTGATTGTCTTTTTACAGACTAGGATTTCTGCAACTTAAATTTGCGGATGCGTGTTTCTCTATTTTGGGCTATGGGCCAGTCCATATTCGATAAAGAGTACTGAGATAAAAAATTCAAATATGGTAATTTACTCAATAATATAAAATATCTGTTTAAGTGGGACATTTATATAAATTAAAACAAAAATTGAATTATGGGGATTGGGAGAGGGCATGTAACGATCATTTCCTTACCATCATATATGGACATGAGTTATGGACAACAACTGAACAACGGTAGAGGGTATTTAGAAAACTTGTGAATATTTGAAACTACATATTTTAAATTCCGATTCTAATCCCTTTTATTTTAGTATTTATTTATGAATGTCTGATATTTTATTTAAAATTTCACAAATCAACTCGTTTCCGCCCCATTATACAATGCTCAAGTAATTTATAAATGATTTCGCCGTCAAGTTGTTGATGCAAAAGTGAATACAGTACGTTCGTCAAAAACGATTAGTTTGCACCGACGTGAATCACAGACTAAAGAATGGATGTGATCTCATAAACCGGAAATTGCGTAACCCCAACAGATTGATGTCAGAGTGGAAACAACAAATGACGAACGTTGATGTCATGTTGTAATAATGAACCTCAGAAAAAGTGACTGCACAGTTGTCAATCCATAATGGAATAATTGTGCGTTCTTTTTAATAAAAACGTATGTATATGATATAATGCAATATTTGTGTTTTCAAAGAGGAACCATCGGAAGAGTTAATGTTTTTTTTTTATCTTTCCGAACAAAGAAATGAACTTTTGGAGAGATCCACTCATCAAACCGCTTTTTCATATAATTATTGGATCTGAATTATTCTCCAGAAAGTGTCAACTTAACGAGAGTCTCATCTAGAGACCCAAAAATGACGTGTTTGTCTTGAATTCTTTTCTCAAAGACACATATCGATGTCAAATTTTGTACACATATTTTTTAACCATTCCAAGCAAGGTAGGGTCGTTTTTGGCATCCTTAAATGGTAGGGTCTTCCGGCGCTCTAAAAGGTAACTAAAAGTGCTAAGAAAAACTGAAAAAATTCATGTTGCTTCATTAACTATCCTTGTATAAGGACGAATCACTATATTAATGATTTTCTAATTTATTTAAACAATAGGAGTAAATAAGTAAATACTCCCCCAACTTTCAAAAAGGCCCGAGTGACACAAGGCTACCATTTAAGGGTTAAGTATTTTGGTATATATAACATTTTTTTAGAGAAAAATACTAAAAATTGTCAACTGCGCAGTGTGACGATTCCAAACGAAAGTACCCAAACGGTCTCCATCGTAACGCTGTTTGGAATCGTCTGTAATCATATAGTTTTTTGAAATTATATATCGGGTTTTCCAATAGGGTCTTGATAATTTTGTGAACGCACCCTTTCACTAATCATCGAACTGTCACTGTCAATTTATTCAGTAAACTCAACATTTTTATCGTGGTTAAGTACACGAACGAACAACATCTGCAAATTATAAAAATTTACTACCGAAAAAAAGTTGTCAAGTCCCTATTGGAAAACCATAGGGTTATAAAATAGGGTGATACAATAGGGAGGCTTCTCGATAGTATAGTGGTTAGTATACCCGCCTGTCACGCGGGAGACCGGGGTTCGATTCCCCGTCGGGGAGCCTCTGGCGCAAGACTAATGACCTTGCCCGGAAAAAACAAATCATTATGGAAAATTTAACAATGCCTCAGGACTTGCTTAAATAAGGCCAAGACCGGTTCCCGGTTGTAGTGCCGATGGTGATGATGATGATGATGATACAATAGGGACTTGACAACTTTGAATTTAATTTGTGAACGCACCCTTTCACTAATCATCGAACTGTCACTGTCAATTTATTCAGTAAACTCAACATTTTCATCATAGTTAAGTACACGAACGAACAACGTCTGCAAGTTATAAAAATTTACTACCGAAAAAAGGTTGTCAAGTCCCTATAGGTAAACCCTATATTATAATATTTTCCGGAGTCTGAACCTATTTTCAAGAAAAAACAATCAAAAATAAACAAGGTGACTGCAAACTTTAGGTACCGATTTTCGCTTTTTTTTGCTCTTTAACGCTGACTAGAAAAAAAATTACAAAATGGCGGACATCCAAACTTTAGGTACGGATTTTCGGATTCTTTTTTTCTAACGTTGAATAGAAAAAAAAATGTATGAGAAATTTATCTACATTTAGGTTCAGACTCCAATAAATTTAATTTACTTTAAAATAAAAGAAAGCCGACCTCATTACCGACTACCTCAACAAAATTTGGATCCTGTTCTTTTTTTTTGATCTACATTGATTCATTCTTCTCTCTTGTATTTAAGAGTTCACCAATTGCTTTCACTGAGATATTGCTTTCTCGTGTGCTTTAAGAGGTCCACTGGACCTATTCTCTGATGTGAACTGGGATTTGAATTTCTTGAAACACTAGATTGCTGAACATAATTTGATAATCAGTTCTAAAACTAGTTTAACGTTCTTCAACTCATCTTCCTCAAATGACTTGATATCCGATTTGTATTTCCACGCACTTGAATACCGTAGATTTAAGCTGACTAAATTCTGTTCCAGTGGATGCACTTCTTCTGTAGTGATAATTGTTTTGAAAATGTAAACGCATTTAAATATCTGGCACTTATTCTTGACTCTAGGATTTTACTTTACGTAAATTGTGCGCAATTCGCACGCGGCGAAATTAAAGCCTTCCAAAAACCAAGCTTCGTAAGTGTTCGGAAATGTGATCCTGTGATAAAGATAAAGAGATAAGCCAACAGCGTTCAAATGAACGACGGATAACTTGCAACCCGGCAGCATCCAAGCGGATGAGTATGTGCACACCAGCAAGTGTTTAAACGGATGAAGAATAACGTGCAAACCACCACCGCTAAACGGATGAAGAGTAACGTGCAAACAGCAGCATCCCAGCCGATGACGATGTGTAAACCAGCAGCGTTGTGGGGGTTTAAGTGGTGGTGTGCCGGCACGGGCACGGGTTCACTAATTTCCCACCGAGTGCTATCGTTTATACCCGGAGAGGATAGTACGGCAGTCGATCAGAATGTGGGGGCGGACACGGAACAGAAAAAAATAAACACTCAAATATTGTTTGTAATTCGTTTTCATTTATTTTAGCTCTTGCTTTTTATTGTTCACATTCGTTGCTTACATTGCATTTAGTTCCTTCGTTTGGATAATTTTAACAAAATATTTCAAAATGGACTATGTGCACTTCATCTGTAAAATTATTGTGTTCGCAGACACCTTACATCGAAAGGTTATTTTATAGTAATTTATTATGTCTTTAATTTGCGTATGTCGTGTCGAAAATTAACAGCGGTAGTGTTATGAACACGCGAGTAACTCACAGCACCATACTTCGGTAAGTAGAAAAGAAAACACCATACAAGTCATCATTCCGTTTGAGGATACGCTTTGTCGAATTAATTTGTAAACCAGAGAGCTTTTGTCAAGACATCAACACAAAGCGTCAAACTAAAATGCCAAACCATTAGGACGCGGAGGACACCGACAAAGCGCCACTAACTTGTATTGAAGACTCCCGGACGCACACTCCTGGTTGAGACGCGTCTGCACGCACTGGTGGTTATTACTCGACTGACTAATTACTAGCGAGGAAAAGTTCGTCACGTCGTGGCAGAGGAGTCACAGTTAAAATCAACTCACTGTCATTTACTAGGAACTTTGAAAAGGGTTGCTATGCCTGTATAGGGAATTTAGTTCCGGAGAATCATCGCCGTATAGGCTGAGTTGGATTCTTTGGTTGTGTGTACCGGGAAATTGGTTTCGGCGGCATAGCACAAGTATGTACAAGGGTCTTGATCGTTGCGATGGTCGTTTCGTGGAGAGGCGACGCATCATGCTGGTGGCTTGCCAGTAAGAGGGAATTGGTGTGGCTCTACATGGTTTAGGTGGAATGGGAACTAAATGTTGCTTGGTTACAAGCGAAGAGATAGTTTAAGCAAGAAGTGAGCCGGAATGATTTTCGGGGGAAATTAGAATTGAATAATTTAGATAAGATAGTACCGAAGCGGTTTTTGGGAAAATGTATGCGGCTCGATATAGTTGATGGAAATGGTGAGTATTCCGTTGTAAATTTGAATATGCGTTTATTACAGAATATGATTTTCGGGGGAAATTAGGATTGCTTGGTCGCAAGCAGGGAATATAATTTAGATAGAGAATTAACCGAAGCGAATTTGAGAAAATGTATGCGGCTCGGTGTAGTTGATGGAGATGATGAGTGTTTCGTTGTAAATTGGATATGCGTTTATTACAGTTTGGGAAATGGGTTGTTGGTAGGTTGGGGATGTATGCAATTGCAGATTTGGGGACGGATGCCGTTGCATATTGGGATGTGTTTTTGCATGTTTGGATACGGGTTACAGGTTGGAACGGGTGACGCGCTGTTAGCGGCCAAAATTGGTTGGCATTGTGGGTTGGTTCTCCATGTGGTATAGAGAACCCCCGCAACGTCCAAACGGAAGAAGAGTAACATCCAAACAGCAGCGTCCAAGCCGACGAGGATGCGCAAATCAGTGGCGTCCAAACGTATGAAGAATAACCTGCAAACCAGCAGCGTCCAAACTAATGAACAGTAACGTCCAAACAGCAGCAACAGGATGAAGAATAACCTGCAAACCAGCGGCATCCAAACGAATGAAGGATAACGTGCAAACTAGCAGTGTCCAAACGGACGAAGGGTAACGTGCAAATAGCAGCGTCTAAGTGGATGAGGATGTACAGACCAGCAGCATGCAAACGGCTGAAGAGTAATGTCCAAACAGCAACGTCCAAGCGGATGAGGATGTGCTAACTAGCAAGTGTTTAAACGGATGAGGAATAACGTGCAAACCAACAGCACTAAACGGATGAAGGGTAACGTGCAAACAGCAGCGCCCAAGCCGATGAGGATGTGTAAACCAGCAGCATCCAAACGGATGAAGAATAATATGCAAACCAGCAGCATCCAAACTGATGAAGAGCAATGTCCAAAAAGCAGCATCCAGGCGGTGGAAGATGCGCAAACCGGTGGCGTCCAAACGGATGAAGAATAACCTGCAAACCAGCGGCGTCGAAACGAATGAAGGTGCAAACAGCAGCGTATAAGAGGATGAGGATGTGTAAACCAGCAGCGTCCAAACGGATAAAGAATAACGTGCAAACCAGCAGCGTCCAAACGGATGAAGAATAACCTGCAAACCAGCGGCGTCGAAACGAATGAAGGTGCAAACAGCAGCGTATGAGGGTGTGTAAACCAGCAGCGTCCAAACTGATGAAGAGTAATGTCCAAACAGCAGCCTCCAGGCGGATGAGGATGCGCAAACCACTGGCTTCGAAACGGATGAAGAATAACCTGCAAACCAGCGGCGTCCAAACGAATGAAGGATAACGTGCAAGCCAGGAGAATCCAAGCGGATGAAGGACAACGTGCAAGCCAGCGGCGTCCAAACGGGTGAGGAATAACGTGCAAATAGGCAGCGTCGAAGCGGACGAGGACTGACGTGCGAACCAACAGCGTCCAAACGAATGAAGAATAACGTGCAGTCAGTAGCGTCCAAACTGATGAAGAATAACATGCAAGCCAGCAGCGTCCGAACGGATGAAGAGTCACGTGCAAACAGCAGCGTCCAAGCGAATGAGGATGTGCAAACCAGCAGCGTCCAAGAGGAAAGAATCCCACGAGGTACTGCCTCCAAGAGGAATGAAAGCGAACCTTGACGCGAATTTGAAATTTGACGCTTAAGTGCGTCCCTTTTCTGTCACCGACGCATGGTCAGCTGTTGGATGACAGCTGGCCAATGCGCAAGGAACTAGAATTCTTTACTATAGTACAATTGCGAATCCGCAACACAAATATAAAAACAATGAATGTCTACTATTTTTTCTTACATATTATTTAAAGCCGCTGGTATCTGTCATTACATTGTACACTTGAATGTATTTGACTATATAAGAAAGAAATAAAACTACTATATAATCACCTTCAGTTCTTCAACGCACTATTTGCATCTGATATTTTTTTTTCTCATCCCCTTACATAACCAATTGCTTGACAACTTCGTTTAAGAAATCATTTGAAAAAAGTACTAAAAGTCACACGCTTGCACCGATATATTTTAGGTATCTTTTTTCCTCGTTTTTCTTAACCATATTGCGACATCTGCGAAGTAATTTCAAAAATAAAAAAATTGATATTAAAACTACCTTCTTTACTTCAACAATAAGCAAGCGCTTAAAGATATTGATATCTTCATGATTTCTAAAGCTTCGATACTAATAAACAAACAAAAAACAAACCCAAAAACACTTTCTTGCCAACCCATAACTATATTATAACAATTTTGCAGCCAAATTTAAACTAACATTTTTTTTTTTTCAGGAACTGATTCTTCAGGTTTAGTCATTTCAAGATCACAAACATAAAAATGCCAGCGGAAGCAAAATCTGCTCCCACCGCTGGGACGGAAACAGAGACGCCGACTAAAAAGAAGATGGTCGTGAGTTCATCGAAAGCCGCTTTGGCGCGTGTTACTTTACTCGATGGCTCAGTTTTGGATGTCACTATTGACGTAAGTAAATCATTTCGTTACATTTTGAAACTTAATCAATTTATTTCTTTGGTTTTATTTTAGCGAAAGGCAAAAGGAAGAGATCTCCTGAATTCCATTTGCGCCGGTTTGAATATTTTGGAAAAGGATTATTTTGGATTGCTGTATCAAATTCCAACTGATAATCGCGTGTGGCTGGATTTAGAAAAACCAGTAGCAAAGTTCTTCAGAACTGACCCCTGGACATTGCAATTTGCCGTAAAGTTCTATCCACCCGAACCAGCACAATTGCAGGAAGATATCACCAGATATCAGTTGTGTCTTCAAGTAATGTATTTCTGTTATCGTTATTTTGCTAGATAACACATAACTTACGAGAGTTAAGAGCGAAAGTAAATTGTATGATAAACTTTTATTGATTCATATTGATCACAAATTCCAATTTATGGGCCTTATTATTTATGCCACATGTTTGTAAAACACAAGGATACACTTGTGTTAGTTAGTCCATGGTAGAACCAAGTTGATATTTATGGCAGTCTTTAGTGACACCATTTACCTTCTCGGTGATATTTGCGCTGAGACTTGCTAATATTAACTTCAGTAGGTTTTCGCCTCATGTGAACTGCAGTCCCCTATGGTTATCATCTGTTCTTGTTATGTGGCAACATTTCAAATCACTCAAATCAACATCGCCTAGCAGTATGTCCAATTGTAATCGTTTCTTATAAGTTTTTTTATATGGTACCATAACCGAGATTTGGTACTGCCTATGTCTCTAGAGATTAAGATCTTGAGTCGACGCCATTGGGTGTGGCATTGTAACGTGTGCTTATTTGTTTTTGAACGCAACAGCCTTAGTTACCAAATTGCGAATGTTGCTGCTACGAAACGTGCTTTTTGGAAATGTCGTGCATCTTTTCCGACGGTCGGTTGAATCACGTGTTTTTTTTTTTCATTCGGACAAATGGTTGTTCAATCTTAAAGGTTCTGGATGATATTAAATCTGCATTCTATCAAATTAGTGTTGGTGTTCCCCATGAAGCCATATATTCACACATTCTACTCTTTTTTTTTTTATAAATGGTTTTTTGTTCATTATCCTGAATCCTATCTTGACGTTATTGATTTGTGGGGGATACAGATGATGTTAGTGATGAACGGTTTTTATCTCCTCTAATTTGCTCGATCTGTTCCCAATGGCTTCTAGGGATTTGCCCGTGCTTCCAAGATCCTCAGAAATTCCTCCACTACTGGTACTGTGGCAACTCTAACAGACACACACAAATTCACAAGCAAAAATAGTGAAGAGCACGAACGAAAAAAATCGAATAAGAAAAATACATCAGAACCGTATGCCAAGCGATAAAATAAAAGTAATTCACATCAGTGGAATATGGTCGAGTTTGGAAATCAAATTCAAAACACGGTCAGTAGCCTGGTGTGTAACGCTTAGGTACAATTTTTTTCGTAATTCGAGCTGTCATAACGTCAGTTCGAATCACACGATCTTCTTCACTATTATTTCAAACGCTATAATTGGTGACTACGACGTGATCTGTACCCGACGCAGCACACACACACTCCGCGTAGTAAACAGAACTTCACACACGCAATCATGACTTCTGGATACAGCACCAAGACACACTCGCTTGGCTTGCTCCGATATTCTCCCGTTCGCTCATCGCTCGCACTCCGACATTCTCTCGTTCGCTCGTCGCTCGCACCGAATCTGATCGTAACGAAGTTTCTGGGAAGGGGGTGGTGTGGCAACTCTAACAGACACACACAAATTCACAAGCAAAAATAGTGAAGAACACGAACGAAAAAAATCGAATAGGAAAAATACATCAGAACCGTATGCCAAGCGATAAAATAAAAATAATTCACATCAGTGGAATATGGTCGAGTTTGGAAATCAAATTCAAAACACGGTCAGTAGCCTGGTGTGTAACGCTTAGGTAAAATTTTTTTCGTAATTCGAGCTGTCATAGCGTCAGTTCGAATCACACGATCTTCTTCACTATTATTTCAAACGCTATAATTGGTG
Source organism: Microdon myrmicae (assembly GCA_963931805.1). Classification (NCBI taxonomy): domain Eukaryota; kingdom Metazoa; phylum Arthropoda; class Insecta; order Diptera; family Syrphidae; genus Microdon; species Microdon myrmicae. Next base: position 151,679,415 of record OZ007497.1, on the reverse strand, counting down.
ACTACGACGTGATCTGTACCCGACGCAGCACACACACACTCCGCGTAGTAAACAGAACTTCACACACGCAATCATGACTTCTGGATACAGCAACAAGACACACTCGCTTGGCTTGCTCCGATATTCTCCCGTTCGCTCATCGCTCGCACTCCGACATTCTCTCGTTCGCTCGTCGCTCGCACCGAATCTGATCGTAACGAAGTTTCTGGGAAGGGGGTGGTGTGGCAACTCTAACAGACACACACAAATTCACAAGCAAAAATAGTGAAGAACACGAACGAAAAAAATCGAATAGGAAAAATACATCAGAACCGTATGCCAAGCGATAAAATAAAAATAATTCACATCAGTGGAATATGGTCGAGTTTGGAAATCAAATTCAAAACACGGTCAGTAGCCTGGTGTGTAACGCTTAGGTAAAATTTTTTTCGTGATTCGAGCTGTCATAGCGTCAGTTCGAATCACACGATCTTCTTCACTATTATTTCAAACGCTATAGTACTTCCTTTGGGTTGACCAGACTTTGCTCGTATATTCCATGCGTTGTGCGGTCTAGCTTCTTTATCAAGATGCACATCAAGAGTGCATCCCAATCTGCCGTGTTGTTTGGTTGCGCTGGTTGGTCGATCAGTTTGGTCACTAAAGCTCCGACCAATAACCTCCTATTTTCGTATCGGTCCTGTAGCATCCTCCATGCTGCATCATATTGGTCGTCGGATGTCGTGAAATGTCTCACCAATCTCTCTGGTTCCCCAGTCAGGTTCGTCTTAAGGTACCACATTTTTTGGCACTTGCTTAGTGCTTGAGTGTGTACCATTTGCGTAAATAGGTCGGCGAACTGCCGCCATTTTGCATAGTCACCATCAAATCTAGGGATTGTTATCTTTGGCAACTGAACTGTCGGCACTGGCGCTGATTGTGCCTGCGGCTTATTATCGATTCCCTTGGTGTGCAAATCCAGCATTGTCTGTTGTACAATTTCTTCCAGATCGATATGTTTGCTTGTATCATATCCGTTTACCGAAGGGTCATCGATTAATTCTCCAATGGTTTGGTGAATCTCCTCCAGTTGAGCCCAATAGCTGCGAATGGTTTCAGCGTTGAGTTGATAGAACACGGTGGGTTGAGTAGTCTTACTCATGGTACTCCATCTGTTGAACGCACGAGTAAGTGACTGCCCAATAATCTTGTGCCGGCGAATCAGCTTCGTTATTTCAGCCTGATTCGTTGCATGTTCTGAGGTGGTACCTCTCTGGGGGGTCCTCTGCTATTTCGGCGGTAGGCGATGTCTTGTCGGCAACCAGATTTCCTTTGATCGACTCTTGCTCTGGTGCCGATCTTCTTTTGGGCCCGTCCTTGGTGACGGTGCCTCTCAGTTTTGCCCGCTCTTCCTCCAGGGCCTTCTGCCTTGTAGTCAGCTTGGGTGCTTCTTTAGCCTCCATTTTCTTATGATCTGCTTCCCGTAACTTCTAGGGCAAAGCAGCCAAGTTGATGTATCTCGAGAGAGTTGTTGGATCACGTCGGGGTCACCAAATGTTTATAGTTTATAGAGGAAAATCCTCTTTTGACCTTCCTCTGTTGAAAGTCGATACCTTGCGGTCGATAGTTCGTCAGGGCACATAAACCCGTGACGTGATTTTTCTAATGGGCACCTAGGCTCTTTGACCTATGCGTCCAACGTGGGGTTCAATTGGTGATCCAACAACAATCGAAATGCGACGTGTGGCTGAAGCTGAAAAGAAAGCGGATGATTCAACAAACAAATGCGCTAACGTTCACTTCTTGAACAGTGAAAGTAGAATTAAATTTTTTTTTTTTTTTTTTTTCAAAACTGTATTTATTAACCATAATTAGAATTTGTACATTTAAGTAATACAGTGACTTAAAATTAAATTCGTAACAATTGCTTACATGTAATTATTATTATAATACATTTTCCAAACAATGTTTTAAGAGTTACAGGATAGATGTGTGTTTATACATTTAGTAGGGTTTCGTTTTCCTGGAAAAGGTCAGAAAACCAGGAATTTCTTATTTTTACTTTACTTAATCTAAACCTAACCCTAAATATAAATATAACTTAACCTAACTTAGTCTGATTATTATAAAATGAGCTATAAACAAAACAAAGATTTATAATTAATGGGATATATAAATTAAAGGATGCGGAATGAGGTCAATTATGGGTTTGGGGAAGAGTATTTCTTTCCGGTTGTTCGTTGGAAAAGCGTAGGATGATGGAAAATGGTTGGACGTTACAGTATTTGAACTGGTTAGGGATAACTTCGGTGTTGTGGTATATGATCTCATTTGAATCATTTACCAGTCTGCTAGAGGCGAAGATAGCTCTGGTGTAGAGACAGTTGGGATAGTTAGTTCTGATATCTAGAGGGTTCTCTAAGAGCGAGGTTATTATGGGATTGGGATTATTTTGTAGGTTTTCGATAAATTTGATAGACAGTTCGAGGAATCGTCTATCGAGGCGCGCAATACCAGCGGTATTGTAGAGTTCGACGTTACTATAGTACTTATAGGAGTTAGGACGACGATGTAACCCAGAGACATACCTAAAGCATTTTCTTTCGAATACTCCTAATTTCTCCATTTGGGAGGGAGTGATATGGTACCACAATGGGCACGCGTACGTGAGTGTGGGCCTGATAATTTGTTTGTAAATGAGCAGTTTGACTTTGTGAGAGAGACTATTAGGTTTCCACATTACTCTTCTACAGAGATTAAGCTGAATTGTGGCTTTTTGAAGGGAATTTTTAATGTGGGAGGAAAAAGACCAGTTATTAGAACAAGTGATTCCCAGATATTTTAGGGTTTTGGAGGGTTTTATTAGAGTGTTATTTAGGTTAAGTTTAATTTTGTTGTGGCAGCGTCTAGTGTTGTTTGTACAGTGCTCGTGTTTGCCCTTGAACACTATGAGCTGCGTTTTATTTGGATTAAGGTGAATTTTCCACTTATTAAAGTATGATGATAGGTTAGGGAGAAAGTTGTTAATGCGATTTCTTGCAGCCTTAACAAATTTGCTGCTAGAGTAAATTAATGTATCATCAGCATAATTCAGCATCACAACATTAGGAGATACGGGTTGAGGAATATCTGAGGTATATAACAGATATAAAATTGGCCCTAAAATGGAGCCTTGGGGAACACCCGCGGTTATGGTGTGGGTTTCTGAGACAGAAGAATTTATTCTCACAACGAATTTTCTGGCAGAAAGATATGAGGCTAAGAGCTTTGTTGTGTGAGAGTTTAGATTAAATATGGAGTGCAGTTTGTACAGAAGTCCTGAGATCCAGACGCAATCAAACGCCTTAGAAATATCGAGAGATATACACACAGTAGGGCTTTGGTTTTGGAGACCAGTTGTAACATCGTGTGTAAGTTTTAGTAGAGCATGACATGTGGATTGTCGCTTACGAAATCCGAACTGACAGTTAGGGATGAGTGCATTCTCATTGGCAAATGAGAGAAGATTTTGGTAGATCTTGCGTTCCAGTATCTTACTTAGTGTACTTAATAGGGATATTGGACGATAATTGCAAGGGCTATTACTACTACCGGGCTTCTTAATAGGAATTACTACCGCAGTTTTCCAGTTCTCTGGGAAGCGCGATGCATTAATTATATGATTAAGAAGAATGAGGATGGGAAGTAGATTCGGTGGGCGTAGCCTTTTAAATAGAAGGCATCGGATTCCATCTAATCCAGTTGACTTTTTGTTATTTCCTGATCTTACGATCTCGGATAATTCGTCCGCAGTTAGAAAATTTGTAGTGTCTAAGGGGTGTGAAGCTATGTTTGTGTTGTTAAATTCGCCGATGAAAGGAGTAAAAGATGGGAATACATACATTTGAGATGTATTCGTTTACTGTGTTCTCGAAGCCAGGAGTTGAGAGAGAATTATTTTGCTCATGAATCTTTGCAAAGTGTTCTGAGAGGCAATTTGCTATGTCCGTATCGGACTGGGCAATATTATTGCTGATCGGGTTAATGAGATGGTCAATTCGGGGTTTATATTTACGACAAGTTAATTGGTTGATGTTTTTGAAAAGATCCCGATTTGGTTTGATATTTTTAAGTGTGGAGATGTAGTTTTCATCTGCGAACTTTTTCAACTGCTCATTTATCAGAGTGGATAGGAGTTGGATTTGGCTTTTAATAAAGGGGCAGTATCTTGTATGAATTTTACGACGGAGCTGCTTTTTAAGGCGCAATAATTTGGTTAGGATGCTGGGCAAAGGCTTTCCTAAATAGTTATGAGGAATGGCTGTCGGGGTGTTTTTGCTGAGAGCCTCCTTAAGAATTTGCTCTATTCTTAAAGATGCTTGATCGATTTCAGTAGGGAGTAAGTTAGATGCTTCAGGGATATACAAGTCAGAGAAACTTATCGCTATTTCCCTATTGACTTTTCTCCAATTTGTTTTGGTGAAGTTTGGGACAGGGTTTGACGAGTAGAGTGGGTCGAGAGAGGGGATTTGGATCGTGGTGTGAACGGAACCATGATCAGAAGGAAATATAAAGGAGACTGTAGGTGGACCCGCTGAATAAACATCGTCGGACTTGAGGAAGAAGTCGATTGTTGACCTGGCTGAGCTAGAGACACGAGTTGGCTGTAATGGGGAGTCAATGTAAGTATATGGATAAGACTGGAGGAGGGCTAGCAATTGGCGACCATATTTGTTGCATTTATTATCATTGAATGCTGTATGACGAGCATTCCAGTCTCCTCCGATTATAAATGGAGCGGGAACGGACTGTTGGATAATCTGCGAAATGTCAGTATCTGGGAAATCTGGTTGTCGTGAAGGGTGAATATAAATGGATGCTGAGACGAGCACTTTATTGTTCTCACAGAAAAGTTTTACTGGTGTGTATTCAATGCTGGATATACCGGTGAATCTAATTTCACTGAATTGAAATTTTTTGTGAATTAAGATGCCGGTACCTCCATGAGATCCATTAGTTCTGGGGTTAGAAACTAAAGTATAATTGGGAATTGAAACTCGGGAATTTGGTTTGAGCCAGGTCTCTGAAAGGAAGAAGATATCTGGGGAAAACTTTTCAACAAACAACCGGAGGTGTTGCTTACGTATGTTAGAGTAAATGGATTCTGTGTTGAGGGAGATAATGGTTAGTTTAAAGAGAGCTGGAAAGAATATGGGAAGTTATTAGTGAAAGAATCTGACCTTTTTTCTCTATTTCTGACATCTTCCTCAGCGAAGGTAGCATGGCTTGTAAGCTTTGGATGTATCCCATGATGCCCAGATTGAAGTTTTCGGTATTATTGTTAGGGGGAGTGGTAGTGTTGAGGTTTCCTCTTGCTGCATCCGCGTACGATATTCCGGGTCGGGTTGACTTCGTTTCCTGCAATACTGTTGGTTTCGTTGTTGTTGTTGTTGATTTTATAGTTGTTGCTAATTTCCGTCTTTCCAAAAGTTTTAGCTTCTGAGGGCATTGGGAAAAATTTGCCGGATGAGGGCCTCCGCAGTTACAGCATTTAACTGTGATCTTTTTGTTGGTAATGGATCCATCAGCGTTGACGGTTTGTATTGTTTCAGGTTCCAGGCCTTGTGGATTTACCTTGCATTCCTCGAGCTCGTGTTCCTCTGCGCATCTGCCGCAACGTCTTTGCTGGTGGCATGAGACCGCCAAGTGTCCTGATTCTTGGCATCGCTTACAATGAAGAATTTCTTGTTTGTGGGGCTCTTCGATTGCGATTTTTTGGGTAAACAAATATTTAATTTGTTTAAGTTGCTTGATGTCCTGATTAGGTAGGATTTGTATGATCCGGAGGTTTTTTACGTTGTTTGTCCTCATGTACGGTGTTTGGAAGTAGTCCAGTTTATTGATCTTTATTTGTGGACATATCCTAGCGATTTCCATGCCCACTTCTTCGTTGGTCCATTCGGGGTCGATGTGCCTTATAATAAAGGTAGCTGGTTTGCTGTTCGGATGCTGGAAGGTGAAGAACTGATATTGCTCCTCCAACAGTTTTTTAACTGCCCTATCATGATCGAGTAATGATCTGACTGTTATTGAAGTCCTAGATCCTTTTGCATTGGTGCTAAAATTCCGGTGACCCAGGGCATTTTGCAGGGTTTGAATTGGTGCTTTGGTGCTGGTCGGGTTTCTGATGTAGATTGGCGGTGGTCTTTCGCTTTTGTGCTGGGCAGGCAGGGGACTCGGTGCTGGCTTGGCTTGTTTGGTGGATTCCTTATGGGCTGATGATTATTGTTTGGGTGGAGATGTTTTATGGTTTAAGCTGGGAGAAGGCGTCATCTCCATACAGGCATCGTCGCTGTTTTGGATGGGTTGCTTTAGGGAGTGAATTTCCTCCCGGAGTTGTTTCACCTCTGCTGAAAGCTGTTGGATGTATTCCACGGCTTCGTGGAATTTTTGTTCGTAGTCCATGTGTTTTCCTGGATTTTCCATTTTTGTGGTCTTCTTTGATGAGTTTTGAAGAGTTTCAATGGCTCTTCTCTTCCGTTCCAATAGATATTCCCGGGTAGCGCTCGGGTTGTTGTCTGGCATCTGTGAAGACAGATTTCAACTACGGCATCCAGCGAAAATTACGTGTTTTTTTTTTTTTTGTAATTATAATTTGTCACAATGCTCACGAACAAACGCAATATATCACATAAGGTTCGATGTGAACGCGATCGATCGTCGACGACTTAACGTCTACGAATTAAATTTTTTTTTTTTTTTTTCAATCTTGGTTGTACACGAGCACACGATCAGTATGTCTGACTGCATGAACGTTCCGAAGTGAAGTGGCGAATGACATTTATTTCGAAAATATTTTGACTTATATACAAAATCTTAATCTAACAAAGTCTCGCAATTTTTTGTACGGTTGGAAAACAAAAAATTCTTTCCAATGTACCTACAATAATACTATAAAACTTACAATAGAGATACATTTTCTTACCAGGTCAAGTGACGGGTCGAACATTTCCTTAATTACCTAAGTCCTTTGTTTATTTCATGTATCAATACAAACCGATACCGCCGAGGCTGCATCTAGGAAAACCCCTTAATGGAATATTCCTTTGCCTGCGTCATAAAATGTGTGTATCGAGGTCGTTTCGTGGGACGGGAATTATCTGCTAAGATAATTAGGGTAGAAAAGGGAACCGTCATAGAAAATGGTATTTCGTGAAGAAGTATTTAAAATCTCATAAAGATAATTTTGGTAATCGCGTAATGATTTGCGATGTTTGTAGTGATACATGAACTTATCCTATGATTCAAAAAAATTGTGAAAATATTTAAATTAACACCAATCAATCGATTTGTCTTGGATTTAATTGCTCATCAGCCAAACCGTATTTCGTTTGCTTGTCACAGACGACACCTAAGTCGTTAAATACAGAAACTAAGAAAAGGGAGCTATAATTAAATAGAGGCTGGAAGAATGTTTGTGGAAGTGAGTATTATACCAGGTGTACCGGTCTGAAGTGAGCGTCAAGATACAAATGTATCGATAGGGAACGTTTGTTGTGAACGAGCCCTTATATATTAAAAATATATAATTTGTTGTTAAAGCTTTTAATTATAAATAGATTGACAATATTTATTTTGGTTGTACTTATAATTTAAAAGAGGTTATAAGAGAAATACGGAAGGCCGCCTAATCTGTTTGTGCCAACTGTCGACAGCGGTCATGCCATTCTACCAAATAAATATGCATACCGATGTTCATAGCCTCCATACATTTTAGAGTTGCAGACTTGCAACGATCACATTCTTACACTATGCGACAAAGCGCTCCAATTTTTGTAACAAACCCCGAAGTTCAGAAAAGATCTTATTTTTGCCATCGAAGTTTTGTTACGAAAATGTGCATACAATTAATCACACTTCGCACTTGTGCACTTATTTCAAAGGACATACAAACTTTGAACATATTATTTTAAATAAAACGCCACCTTTTTAAGTTTAATGTTTTTATTATGCGTATCATACGGCACACCACAATACGCACACAATTGTATTGCACTCACGCTGCCAAACCGCCCGATCCAAAAAACTCGTTTCTTTTTAATAAAGATGCGCGACGGGTTTTAAAAACTACTTCCGTCTTCAATGAGGGGTAAATATCGACGATTTTACATATGTTGTCCGTTGAGGACGACGGTTACTGTTTGCCTCTTTTTATTTTAATTTATTGGTGTCTACTTGCGACGCTGGTTGGGCTGTGTCTCTTATGTTGCTTTGCGTCCGATCGAGACGACTATTAAATAGTGACTCTTCTTGGCCCTGTTTGGACTGTGTATCTTTTCTACTTCGCTCGTGCAGATCAAGGATTCATTATTAGTTTCTTTTTTTTTCTGTTTAAAATGCGTTCGACGAAGGACGAAGGTTGCATTCATTAATTTAATGACTGCCCGACGCCCAGTCGTGACGCGGATTACGCAGAGACCCTAATTATTTTTCTTTTTTGCCTATCTTGCAAGACCGTTTATTAATGAGTCTGCGATCTCTAATAAGCAGGGGTACACTTGTCCGGAGGTGCGTCACACGATAATTAAACAACTATATTTATACCTGGTCAACGATTGCAAAGGCATTTTATTATCTCCTTTTCATGTAATTAGTTATTCTTATGAGTATAGCACCAACTTCTATTCTCCCCAAGTTAATGGAATTACTTATGAACCGTCAACTTTCGAAATATCTGGAATCAAATGGCCTCATCAATGACCGCCAATATGGCTTTCGTAGCAACAGGCCCACAGGAGATCTGATGGCGTACCTTACCGAAAAGTGGAGCCATTCCATCCACTACCTCGGTGAAAACAAGGTAGTCGCATTGGATATTTCAAAAGCCTTCGACAAAGTTTGGCGGCCAGCCCTTTATCAAAATTGCATTCATATGGAGTGGGCAATTTCCTGATCCAATGGATAAGAGACTATCTTTCTGGCCGTTCAATCCAAGTGGTTCTTGATGGTGTCAAATCTGTCTCGCATCAAATTAATGCAGGTGTTCCCCAGGGTTCGGTACTTTCACCCACTCTCTTCCTGATCTTTATAAATGTTCTGTTGTCAATTACTCACAATTCAATTCACTCGTTTGCTGATGATAGCACGTTGAGTTTCTCATACTCATACGGACTCCCGCCCAAAGTCTTCAAACGTCACTACCAACCAGCGACTTATACTTGATACATTGAATTCAGACCTCATCAAGATGTGCCAGCGGGGATTATCTAACCGAGTAGAATTCAATGCCTTAAAAACTCAGTGCTATCTCTTGTCGTCAAAGGCGAATTCAAAAGCAAATATTCTATCGATGAACGGCACTTGCATCGACGAAGCCAAGGAACTATCAATCCTCGGCATCGAATTAATTCGACTCTTAATTGGAATGACCACATATTTGAAGCTACGAAAAGTGCAGCCAAATGAATGGGGTTCCTTAAGAGATGCAAAAGATACTTCACTCCATCCAACCTGGCCACGATTTACAAGGCGTATATTCTTCCAAAAATGTAGTTCAACTTCCATATTTGGTCAGGCGCATCCGAAACTGCACTACACGTCCTCGATAAGATACAAAAACGAGCAGGGAAAGCTATTGGGGACCCAGCCGTAAGTTGATCAATTCCGTCGTTGGAACATAGGCGCAACGTATTATGCCTATCTCTTTTCTATACGTATTACTACGGTCGTTGCTCAACTGAACTTGCTGACTATGTTCCGCGCCTTCAAACATTTGCCCACCATACCCGTCAATCTGTGAATGCGCATCAGTTCTTTTGCAAGTAAACTTCAGGCGCACAATTAAACATAGAGTCATTCTTTACCCGAACCACACGAATGTGGAATGCTCTACCTGATCATGTGTTTCCTCGCCGTTGTAATGTCCGGGCATTCAAGGCCAATATACATCGACACCTCCTTTGCTTATCCACTTCCTCTCCTTCCGTTCGCACTATTCTCTGACATTTACTCACTGTTCTCTGACATTCACGTACTTCAAAATTCCCTTTTGTGCCCGCGTTAGTGTAAACAAAAAAAGTGTTGTTTACTTTTGTGCTGTCGAAATTTTCCGGATGCGGTACATGGATTCTATGATCCGCTTGTATATGCGTTTGATTTCATTGTATTGGTATAGGAGTTCACATTAAAGTGAATCCAATTATTGGTAGGGGGTGGCACCAAAAGGATAATTATTAAGAGTAGTAGGTTTTGCGTGTAACACTTTACTAGGCGTATACGCATTTTTGTTGAATCATTTCGGACTAATAATTCTGTATTAAAACTCCAAAAAAAAGTTCACGGATTAAGAAAAAAAACCAATTACCAGATGTATGCGTTTTTTCGTTAAATTGATTTAATCATCATCATCATCATCATCGGCACTACAACCGGGAACCGGTCTTGGCCTTATTTAACAAGTCCTGAGGCTTGTTAAATTTTCCATAATGATTTGTTTTTTCCGGGCAAGGTCATTAGTCTTGCGCCAGAGGCTCCCCGACGGGGAATCGAACCCCGGTCTCCCGCTTGACAGGCGGGTATACTAACCACTATACTATCGAGGAGTTTTTAAACCACGCATTAATCGTAATACGATCGGAATGGGCCAGAAGACATGGCAACATGATTTTGTAACAAGACAACGCGCCGTCTCACACAACAAAACTAGTGAAAGACACCTTGAAATCGCTTGGATGGGTCATTCTTCTGCACCCGCTGTACTCTCCAGACTTGGTGCCGTCTGACTATCACTTCTTACCATCAATGGAGCACCCGCTCGCAGAGCAGCACTTCTGCGGTTTCGACGAAGTTGGAAAGTGGTTCGACGAATGGTTTGCCGTGAAAGACAAGCAGTTTTTCTGGCATGCTATTCATAAATTACCTGAAAGATGGGCGAAATGTCTAGAAGCCGATGGCAAATATTTTGAATAAAAGAAAAATAATTTTCCTAGGAAATTACGTTTTTTTTTTACTAATGAAATCGGAAAAAACGTATGCATACACCAGGTACACATGTTACACGCAACGCCTCTTACCTCCTAATACTTACCCTCTTGGGGCCCACCCCCACCAATAACAGGATTCATATGTTGATTAACCTCAATCAACATATCGAATGAAATGAGTACCTGTAAAAGTGCATGAAATCCTAAATCCATACACAGTTGGATCGTGGAATCCAGATACCACATCTGGGAAAAATCTATGACGACACAAAGGAAACAATGTGCTACTCAAAACAGATAACAATTCCATGGTAACGAACCAATAAGTTATACAAAATATCTTTGCCATCGTTGACCATAAATGAAGACTTGTGTTAATACAAGGTTCTAAGAATTGTATTACACGTATCCTCACAATCAGGTCTCGCAGATCGTAAACATTGTCAATGTTAGACAAACAAAAAATGTACTGCGAGACTTTCCATCTGTTGTGTTGGAAAGACAGACAGTGTGTGTGCAAACAATGGATGTATCCTTCGGTCTGCACGATCGAAGGAGAGATAACAGAGTCTGTACGCAACTATTGTTCTCACCGACAACATAAAAGGGTCTAAGTCAAACCATCGTCCTAGACACATGTAATTCAATAAAGCCTATTCAGTTTAAAATTAAAATTTGACACCTGAATTTTTACCCATCAGTAAAGACGGATGCCGTGCGTTTGGGCTGTGTCCGATAAGATTTCGTGCACGGAAAAATCATTTATGTATATGGGTATGTATCTAATACCCAGTGTAAAACAACCTTAGAACTAAATTATAACAAGCGTTTTTTATTTCTAATGTCTGTTATGATGTGTTTTATTATGAACATATTAAGTGGTCGTAATAATCGGTAACACATAGAGCCTATTAAAATGCAAGTTATTCGTTGTTATTGCATTTGGAAGGTAGGGTTACAACATTAATATTCGGATTTTAAACTTCATCTGGTTAACATAATCCCCAGAAAAGTTGGACGCGATAAAAATATTCTATATAAATATTTTTGTCTTTTTTTTTTTAGTTGACCTAGAAACGTACAGAAAATAAAGCAGGGAACTATATGCACTGAAGGATTTCCCAAAGACACATTAGTTTATAAAATCAAAGCGGTCATAAACATTCAATTTACGACTCTACATTAATTGTATTATATATTACAAATTGTAATTTCTTATCATAAAGTATAAACTATAATTAAAAATCTCGAATGCAATTGTGGGTACAAAACGTGTTATCTAGCAAATCTTGTAGTACTTGTTTAATTTTTGAAAGTAAAAATATGTATGAGCTCTTCTTTTACTGTCTAGGTTCGAAACGACATACTGGAGGGTCGCTTACCATGCACATTTGTTACACATGCTCTATTGGGATCTTACCTTGTCCAATCGGAAATGGGGGATTACGATCAAAAGGAGATGCCTGATATTGGCTATTTAAAAGATTTTAAAATTGCCCCTAATCAGACAACAGAATTAGAACAAAAAGTCATGGATTTACACAAGACACATAAGTCAGTTTCCAACGATAGTAGGTACTGAGCTAAGAATCTAGAAAATAACATTTTATTTTTTTATGCAGAGGACAATCTCCAGCTGAAGCAGAATTACATTATTTAGAAAATGCAAAAAAGCTTGCTATGTATGGTGTTGATTTGCATCCTGCGAAGGATTCAGAAGGAGTTGATATTATGTTGGGAGTTTGTGCTTCAGGATTGCTTGTTTATCGCGATAAGTAAGGAATATTTAAAATTCCATTATCATAAGTTCACAATTCAATTTTCTTTAAGATTACGTATTAATCGATTTGCTTGGCCAAAGATCTTGAAAATATCCTACAAACGCCATCATTTTTACATAAAAATCCGTCCTGGGGATTTTGAACAGTATGAATCAACGATTGGCTTCAAACTAGCCAATCATCGTGCCGCCAAAAAATTGTGGAAATCATGTGTAGAACATCATACATTCTTCCGTTTAATGACACCAGAACCACCGACAAAAAGTTCACTATTTCCAAGATTTGGATCGAAATTCCGTTATTCTGGGCGGACTATGTATGAAACGCGAAAGAATCCTGTAGAACGTGAGGCACCAAAATTCGACAGGAGCTTATCGGGACGTCGATTAACTAGCCGCAGTATGGATGGTAATTGTCACAAAATAAATCTTTAATTTATTTATACAATTTATTTACAAATGAGTGCAATTTGTAGTATTGGCCTTAGCTGAAAAAGAAAGAGAAAAAGACGCACAGAAGCGTCACACTATGGGTCATCCACCAGATCATATACCAGACTTAGACTCTCCACGCAGTCGTAGTCCATTCAAAAAGGACAAAAAGGAAAAGGTCAGTTCGAATATTATCAAAATTTGAAAACTAACAATAATTAACGATTCATTCATAATATACTTCTACATAAAAATTTGCTCCTCCTTCGCTTTTGGTAATGTGATATTAACAAAAAATTATTATTTTTGTTTTTTCTTTCATTCCAATTTCATATAATGAAATTAAAAAAAAAAACGATTCTTTTTTCCAACTTACACCTCATGCATACAACATAACAACACAACTCACAACACTTTGGTTATATCACCCCATTAAAAAAAAAATTGTATTAATAACTACTTGTGTATGTATTCCAAAATTATTGATTCATTTATGAATGCGATACACAAACTTAATTACCTGCGATAACAATGACGACGACGACAACAGCTGAAGCGTGAATCAAGCACTGGCACAGCTTCGGCGTCATCACAGAGTTCAATTGAAGGTGACTACGAGACCGGTGCCGATTACATACTCGACGAGCAGGTTAATAACACCATCAATAAATACTCATTATTTTGGTTTAGCAATTTTTCCAAGATTCCTAGTTTGAGACGACCAACCCATTTATTGTTGAATCGGTTTTCGAATTGTTTAATTTCCTTTTTGTATATATTTGTATCTATTTAATTACTTTGCTCGCTTTGAAAACAAAACACCATTGCAGGTAAAATTCTTTTTTCTTTTCTTTGATTTGAAAACTTCGTGCTTCCGCTTTTATTTATATAGCTTGCCCTAAAAATATTTGTGCGATTATTTGGGCTAAGAAAATATCAAATCTTGTTAAACGGAACTTTCATTGACCAACTTGGTAAATTTAATTTTTATCACTTTGGTTTTTTCTATCAAGCAATACCCTAAAAAATTCTTTAAAATATTTCGACATAACAAAAATGAAAGATGTAACAGAAAATATTTTATTCGTGTCAAATAAAAATTATTATATGGTAATGTAATACATGTAATGCTTATGCTCCAGGGGTTTTGAATAGAAAATCGGTTCACCATACCCTTCAAGGGGTTACATCTGTTTGGAGCCCAAAAATAGCCGTTTTTCATTTTTTTATGAGCTCGTTTTTAAATAATCATAAACAAATAACATATGAACCGATTAAGCAACTCTTCAGGAATATGAAAAAAAATCATTGGCATAAATTTGCAAAATGGCGGCTGTTGGTCATTAAACTAAAAACAACATTTAAAAAGGAATCTCCGCGACACGAAGTTCCTTGGATCACCATCTTGAAGCATTTTCCTTTTTCATAAAGTACATGGGTTTTGCTAGTGAAGTACACATGATTTTAATTATATAACTTTCTTTCGCAAAATGGCGATTCTTTAAACAGAAAATTGCGTTTTCGACTAGAAAATTCGAATCAAATATTTTTTTTCTTATTTATCGATCGTTAAAATGGTGTGTCCGGTGGAGAGACTTGCTAAATAAGGTCAAGACCGGATCCCGGCCGGATGAAAACTCTTCGAATTCTGCTGCGTGCCGATTTCAAAAACATAGTTTCGAGAAAAACGCGTTTAAAATTAAAAAACGCTATAACTTTTCGAAATCAGCCTTGATGCGATTGGCATCCGATTGGCAATCCGAGTCGAATAATGTACGCCCAACCGTTATTCCTAGTGCATCATAGATAAAACATAAGCCTGATAACCCCTAGTTGAAAGTGATGGCAGCGATATCAGTCGCTATATCAAGTCACAGTCTTTCCGCTTGACCTGTTTTCGGTGCGATGGTACATACAACTGCGTTGAATGATTCGTTTTGCTTTTACGTGTATCCACCCAAGCAACGTGAAAAAAATCGACAGAGCTTCGTCATCATCGGCACTACAACCGGGAGATATATGCTTATTACCTTATTACACCTACAAAAACGATTTCAGTACACTGATACAGGACCAAGATCCTATCAACAAAATCAGATAAAATATCAAATTCATTAAAGGATACGGTTCTATCCAAATTCGGGCATTTGTAAAGAAAATAGTAATGTGTATGCTTACAAATGTGAAGTTTTAGTCACAAGAAATAAAAGTCTGGATTGGGGCAGAGCCCATATTGCCGCAGAAGCTGATAAACAATATCATCATCATCATCGGCACTACAACCGGGATCTGGTCTTGCCTTTATTTATCAAGTCTCTCCACCGGTCCCGATTTCGAGCCGATGTCATTCAGTTTAGCACTCCCAGGCTCTGGGGGTCTTGGTCTACGCCATCCCTCCATCGCAGACAAGGTCGACCGCGCCGTCTCCTTCCATACATCCTACCACAAAGGACTTTCCGGGCAGGATTCTCTTCGCTCATTCGAGTTAAGTGTCCCGCCCACCGGAGTCTTCCGAGCTTGATTTTTCTTACAATATTAGCTCCAAGGTAGATTTCGTACAACTCATGGTTGTAGCGTCTCCGGAATCGTCCTCCCTCACATACGGGGCCAACAATTCTCCTTAAAACCTTCCTCTCGAACGCGGCTATGAGTTCAGAGTGCCTTTTATTGAGCACCCAGGTCTCGGATCCATACATGAGTACTGGTAAGACCATGGTCTTGTACAGTAGTAGCTTGGATATTCTGGATAAATTTCGGGATTGAAAGAGTCTTGATAGACCATAGTAGGATTTGTTGAATTTGATCAGCCGTCCCCGTATTTCTTCTTCCATATAGTTATCGGCTGATACTATTGACCCAAGGTAGTTAAAGGATTGCACTACTGCAAATGCGTGCTCCACTACCCTGATAGTTTGACCAACGTTAGGTCTTCTCTTCGCAGAAGTTGCCACCATGTACTTAGTTTTCCCCTCATTAATGTGCAGTCGCAGTTTTTGTGCCACCTGCTCGATCTGGGTGAAGGAATCCTGTACAGCCGAATCGGATCTACCGATGATGTTGATGTCATCTGCGTAGGCAAGTATCTGGTTGGACTTGGTGACAATTGTCCCTCTAATTGTGACGCCAGAGTCACGGATTGCTTTCTCCAACGCCGGGTTGAAGAGTAGGCTGGCCAGACCGTCCCCTTGTCGGAGTCCATTAAAGATGTTTATTGGTTTGGACAGCAATCCCGCTATTTTTACTTGACTAGTTACGTTGGTCATGGTCAACCTACAAAGTCGTATCAATTTGTTGGGAATGCCGAACTCTCTCATGGCATTATATAGTTCTACCCTGGCTATGCTGTCGTAGGCGGCCTTAAAATCTATAAATATATGGTATAATGGAATCTTAAATTCCAGAAATTTTTCCATCGTTTTCTTAAGGGTGAATATCTGATCAATCGCTGATTTGCCTGGGATGAAACCACACTGATATTGACCAATGATGGCTTTAGCGTATGGGGCTATCCGATCTTGTAGGATAGTGGAGAGTATCTTATAGATGGTACTCAGCAATGTTATACCCCTATAGCTGCTGCACAGTGTATGGAGCAAATTATACCACGACGCCAATCTCCCGGCATCTCCTCTTGCTCCCATACGTGCACCACAATCTCATGAATTGCATGATGTAACGCTGTCCCTTCTTGTTTGAACGGCTCAGCTGGTATGCCATCAGCTCCGGGGCTTTATTTGATTTGAGCTGTCTTATGGCTTTTAATGTTTCCTCAATGCTTGGTGACGGCAGCATTTGGTCTTGATCTTGCATTGGTGGAGCCTCCAATTCTTCTGTGAGCTGACCATTTAGCAATTCGTTGAACTGCACTTCCAATTGCTCCAAAATACCTTCAGGATCGGTGATCAGATTACCCTCTTTATCCTTGCAGTAAGTTCAGCGTGGTGTGTACCGCGTCATACTGCAGATTATTTGGTAGAACTTCCGCGCTTGGTGCGGACCTCGCTCTCTACTTTTATCTATTTCACAGACATGGTTTTTTTCCCAGGCCCTTGTCTTTTGTCTGTGAATCCTTTTTTCAAATTTTCTGAGCCCTTTGTATTCCTCCTCGCGCACCCGCGTCCTATGAGACTGCTGTATTGCCCGGTATGCATTTAGCGTATGGGGCTATCCGATCGTCTAGGATTCCCCATTCCATTTTTATGTTACTTTAAAGTTAGTCTCCCTCCCCCAATCCGCGTGTCTTAGTTTTTAAGGTAGTTCGTAAGTCTATTTGTAAGCTTATATGTTTATACGTCTTGTACTAAGCGAAATAAAATGAGGGTTCTGCCCTCTATCATTCATTAATTCTCCAAGATCATTCGTGCGGTGTCGAATCTCGCCCCTTCTGTGAGTACGTGTTCCGGATTTTCTATTTTGCCTTCGCAGTACAAGCAGTATGGGTGATTGCCATGGTTATACTTGTGCAAGCATTACCGAAAGCATCCATGTCCTGATATCATTCATTCATTCATTCACTCTACTTTTCTCTATTTCACAGACTAGATTTTTTCCCAGGCGCTTTTCTTTTGTCTGTGGAGTCTTTTTTTCAGATCTTCTGAGATCTTTTTCCTATGAGACTGCATTTCCCGGTATGCAGCATTCTTACGGCAGTCACTAGTTTGCACTAATCATGAAACCAGTCGCTCCGATCTCTACGACTACTGCCTAAGATGGAGTTGGCGGTACTAATGACAGTATTCTTGAGGCGTGTCCATTTCTCTTCTATGCCCGACATTCTGGCCCCAGGTCTTATTCACCCTCCGTCGAGCTCTTCGAGGGCGAGTCTTAACGCATGACGAAAGGTGTTACTGGTATTCTCATTGCGTAAGGCAGCCGTGTTGATTCGAACCTAATCCGCTGATGCAATACGTCTCCGTAAGGCAATCCGCGCTCGGAAAACTGTACCAACAAGATAGTCGACGAGTCGACGTTGGCACCTCGATATGTTCGTACCGTCATCAGGCGATCAATCAACACGTGGACAATTTGGTTGCGAGTGGCTCCATCAGGTGATACCCAGGTGACTTTGTGAATATCCTTACGCGGAAACCTGGTACTCGCAACGACAAAGTCTTTCGATGCTGCCAGTTCGATGACTCGTAGTCCATTGTCATTAGTGTTCTCATGCAAACTATGGGAACCTGTGTAGTGCCTGAAAACCGGCTCCCGATCTATTTTTGCATTCAAATCACCAAGATTCGATATTCACATCGTATCTTGGGCAGGCATTGAGGGCCCGTTCGACGTTCTCGTAGTATTCTTCTTTTTCGTCGTCAGGGGACTCCTGTGTAGGTTCGTGAACGTTTATGAGGCTTATGTTCTTAAACTTGCCTCGCACGCGAAGAGTGCATAGCCTTTCATTTATTGCATTAAAGCCGATGATAGCAGGCTACAGTTTTTGGCTGACTAGAAAGCCTACCCCGAGCACATGGTGTTTTGCGTGACAGCTGTAATAAATGTCATACTCTTTTCTTTGAATAACAGCACTCCCCGTCCATTTTATTTCTTGCAATGCTGTTATGTCAGCCTTATATTCGGGCACGGCATCGGCTAGCTGCTGTGCAGCTCGAGCTCTGTATAGTGAGCGGACGTTCCATGTAAAAATTCTTAAATCATTTAGCCACTATTTACAAGGCGTATATTCGTCCCAAAATGAAGTTCAACTCCCATATTTGGTCAGGCGCATCCAAAACGGTGCTACACGTGGTTGCCGGGATGCAAAAACGAACAGTAGAACATATTGGTGACCCAAATCGTTTAATTTCGCCGTTAGAACGTAGGCGCAGCGCATCATACATTCTGTCTTCTATATATATTATCACCATCATTGCTCAACTAAGCTTGATGAATAAGTTCCGCCTCTCCAGACATTTTCCCACGATACCCGTCAATCTCAGAATGAGTATCAGCTGAAAGTCGATTTCAGATGAACAAATAAACATTGAGGGTCATTCCTTAGCCGAACCACATAAATGTGGAATGTTCTATTGTACCTAATCATGTGTTTCTTCGTCGTTGTGATGTCCAGGCATTTAAGACCAATGTACATCGATACCTCCTTTCCTTATCCACTTTCTCTCCGTCCGCTCGCACTATGCTCCGAGATTTAAGGGTATTTCAAGATCCCCGTTTATGTGTGCGTTAGTATAAAAAAAAATCAGAGAGAGACCTATATCTGGTAAGCCGGATACCACGAATACCCAGCAAGCTGTACACATTTATCAAAACAAAACCTGAAGGCACGATGAATATTAAAAGAACAATTTCAAGAACTTACTAGTCTCATGGAGAAGAACCTAAAGTCGGGTGGGGAGGAAGTATGTACCAGCATGGGTACTTGGTTCACTTCCTCCGCCCACACATCCTCTTACAGTCGCACATTGCGCCGCCGTAAACTGTCCGCAGGAAATTGTCACCAAAGAATGAAGCAAAACGCACCGATGGTAGTCTCCGGAATAAAACGCACTGATTTGGTTAATGTTAATTCTTTAATCGTTACGAGGTTGCTTTCACTTAGATTTATCTTTTAACATTGAACTGATTTTTCGAATTTAATTTAAACACACGACGGACTCGTTTAATTACTCCTTTCGTTACCACGCACTAGACTCTAGTTATTATCGCTCCCGTCCGCGGAACGGAAGCGGAAGTCCGCACGACTTTGTCGTCGGCAGATGGAAAAGGACTCACCGATATCCTCTCCAATAAGGATATCGTTTTTACCTACCACCAGGGAAACGTAAAGTCTCTCTTGGTGGTATAGGAAACCAGATCTTGTAATAAAGGTCATGGTGGTATGTGTGGGATCGTTCAGATCGATGCTATTCACACGTGCAGTGGAACAACGAAACTGGCAGGCGGCAAAGACAATAGGGAAAAATGACCAAATGCGCCGTTGGTAATGCGGGTCATTGTTTACACGACGCCTCGTCGCTATTTTCGACGTTGGGAGTAAAAGGTGCTAAAAGCAAATTGGATGTTTATGGCATCTCTGGCTGCAGTAGAAACCGGGTTCATATTTGCATTAGGAAATGCTGGAGAATTTGGTTTCGGCGTCTATTGCGCTAATTATATGCAGCTGCTTGGGTTGTTTATTGATAAGACAAACAAAAAAGGTTGCCAGGCAATGTGTATGAAAAGGTACATGACGCGGCTGGGAAAATAGACGGCGCAATATTTATGGTCCCTGTCATGACGGTTACAATGAATGCAATCCGAATTATTTTGTTTACAGGAATTTGTCTGGTACCGAATTGGTTTAGAATACCTGATAAGCAAAGAAAAAAATCTTACGGAAATTGTATGCGAAGGGATGCATGAAAAAGTAAGTTTTCTTTATAGGGATTTTAAGATGATAGATGGTGATCTATATAATGCGTGAAGCATTTACAGGTACTAATACTGTTCCATTAGCAAGCTTAAGGGAGTTGGGTAGTAGTTATGGGGGTTTTTTTAGGTAAGTAGACCGTAGGGTTTGGCGGAACCGCTACAGTTGGCTTGAGAGAAACAGATTTAAGGTGTTCAAAAAACCCCTTTGATTATCGGTACTCGAGTGCGTTGTTCTGGTATCTGAGTAGCGAACGATTATTCTGTTGGGATATTGTAGCCGCTTGCACTTCCGTTCATTAAATCCAACAACAAGTATAATATTTGATGCTAGATAGTTGATTGAACACTTGAAAAAACTGAGTTGATATGTAGTCGCAGTGTGAAAGGTATTCAAACATTTTCGCTGGTTGATCATTATTTGAAAAACGGTAAAGAT
The DNA here is from genome assembly GCA_963931805.1 of Microdon myrmicae. Lineage (NCBI taxonomy): Eukaryota > Metazoa > Arthropoda > Insecta > Diptera > Syrphidae > Microdon > Microdon myrmicae. Next base: position 151,658,459 of record OZ007497.1, on the reverse strand, counting down.
AGCAAAGATATTTGATGAAACCTCTCAAAATGATTTTCAGTCCAACGATGTTCGTGTTTTTAAGTTCGCGTTCTTCTACTCTTTTGAAAATGAGATCAGACGGGATGACGGCACAGTCACCACCTTTAATACATAAGTTGTATTAGGGAAAATGAAGACAAGTTAAGTTTAAAATATTGGACTATGCTGTTGGTAAATGCTTGTGTGGGTATTAGTGAGACCAAGTCCTCCGATATTACAAACAGCGATTGTAAATTCAGTGTTGGCAGTGTTTTATGATTAGGTACGATTTCACGGAAGCTATTTGGTATTAGATTTGATAATACATAGTAATTAGCAGGTAGCCTCCATAAGACAGTCCTCCCCGGAGATACGATTAAGACATCCCGCTATTTTAAACCAGAACATCGGTGACATTCACGTATGGGTCGACCATCCACTATGCTCCAAAACATAGTTAGATTTTACCAAACCATAACGCGTCACCTGGTGACAGCGGACTTCCGCTGAACTCAAACTTGATCAACCAGCAGTCAAGATCAGAAATATGTGGGTTTTGTCCCGACTATTTCAAGAGGCTTATTCATCATGGAGTAATATATCACTTGATGAATGGCTGGGCGTCGGAACCAAACCTATTAATATCTTGAACGAATTTTCTTACTAACCAACCGGGGTAACAAACAGGAATATGGTACAAATTAAGAGGGAGTTTAGTCTGTAGGCACTTAGACATTACTAGACAGATGAAATAAATCGGGTAGGCAAATAGGCTCGAGCCTATTGTATATAAGATTGTATAGACTATAAAGTTGCAAAAAAAGTGGTACCAATCTAACTCCCGATTAAAGGGGTTATATCTGATTGAATTTTTTTTTTTGCATTTTTTTATTGGCTTAAATTACGCCAAAACATTCCTAGATTTATAGTCAATAACGTCCGAACATGAAAAAAATTTAAAAATGTTCTCATAATCAATTTTTTTAAAGCAACTCTGAGATGAAAAAAAGCAAATTTCGACTATATCGTTGACGCTGCATTTATGAATCTCGCGGTCATATATATGTCCCTAACTTATCGATCACCGAGAAAATACTTCAAAACGATGTCATAGATGTCACTGTTTACTATACGTACATTATCGTAGACTGTATAGTATGTTGGCAAGAAGTATGGAGTCGCGAGTTTTGGACACCTACACCCATAGTGACCACAAAGCCGTGATGTACGAAATATTATCACACAGGGGATTTGTGGCGTTTCTAACAGATACACACAATATGCAAGTAAATAGTGAAGAACACAGAAAGGAAATTCGAATAAGCAAAGCATCAGAGCCGTATACCATAGCGAGAACATAACAATTCCACATCAGTTGAGTGTACTTGAGTTTAGAAATCGACTTCGTACACGTGGCAGTGGCCTGATGTGTTAAACATTGGTTCCATTTTTTGTGATTCTAACCGTCATAGCGTCAGTTCGAATCACACTTTCTTCACTATCGTCGCAAACGCAATAGATTCATCACTGGAAAATTGGCGACAAAAGCCTAGAAAAATGGGTGGAAAGAGAAGGATGCGGAACTGTTCGATTACATACTGGAAGACCCAACCGAACAGTTTGACACAGAGGCTGATGCGAACAGGCAGGCTGGAAAAGTCATAAAGTGGCTAACTACCTCAAGCGATGCTTCTATGTCACGACAAAGGCAACCAGCAGGGGCTATCAAACCAGTGTATTGGTGGAACCCAGAAATCGCTCATGTGTGATCGGAGTGCGACGGGTTACGACGCTTGCAACAAAGAGCAAGAAACCGTAACAGTTACATGCGAAATTCGTCAACAAACTGAAGGAGTTGAGGAATGCGATCCGCAAGAGTAAATATGACGCGTTCTGCACCCTAAGGGATGAATTATATAACAACCCATGGGGCAGCGCTCACAGGAAAGTCATGAAAAGACTACACAGCAACAGTAGTCAAATGCAAAAAAGTAAAAGTGACATGGCCAGAATCGTTGCTGTTCTCTTCCCACAGTGAGATGAGATGTTGAGAGCGTAAGAAGAATAAAACATCACTGAAAGAGAAATACCTCCTGTTGCCACCGAAGAGGTGCTTTTGACTGCAAGGGTTGTTAAAAAAAAACAAGACTCCGGGACTGGATGGTATTCCTAACGCTGTAGTGAAGACTGCTTTAACAAAAAAGCCGGAAGTCTTCAACAGTCTCTTCACAAGCTGCCTTCAAACAGGACAATTTCCTAAACGATGGAAAAAACAGCGGCTTATGCTTATACCAAAAGGAGTCAAGAATCCAGAAGCGCGGTCGTCCTATGGCCCGTTGTGCATGGTGGATACAACAGGGAAACTGCTTGAGTGAGTAATTGACACTCGCCTGGAACAATTCGCTGAAAGGACATCGGGGCTCTCTGAATGGCAGTATGGGTTCCGGAAAGATAGACCAACTGGCAAGCACTATCTGTGGTGTGCGACATCGCTCTCAAAGCGATGCCTGGAGCACGATAGCTAGGAGGTACGAAAAAAAATTGCGCTGTGGAGACACTAGATGTTATACATGCATTTAACTCGGTGAACTGGAATCGGATTTTAGAAGCGTTAGGCGATCTAGAAGTCTCACCCTACTTGGTGCGTATACTAGCAAACTGCTCTATGATACCGATGAGGGACTACAGGAATGTAAAATAACAGCGAGTGTACACTTGTGAATCTGTATTAGGCCCACTGTTATAGAATATCATGTATGATGGTGTGCTCAGGGTCAATGTACCAGGAGTTAGAATCATTGGGTGTACAGATGGTTTGGCGATAGTGGCCGTAGCTAAACATCTAGATGACCTGGAGAATATTTGCTCCCAAGCAATCCAGAACATTATGGCTGGCTAGATATGGCCGGACTGAAACTAGCCGGATATAAGAGGGAAGCAGTTTTAAAAAGCAGCCGCAAGAAAGTTGAACACCTTGATTTGGAAATGGAAGGACGAATAATCAGATCCAGTTCCTATATTAAATACCATGGTGTTATACTCGCCAACAGGTTGACCTTCAAGGAACACCGGAGGAAAACGAGTGAAAAAACGGCAAGAGTATGCAAAGTTTTGGCGAGACTACTACCCAATGTTGGTGACCCCAGCCCCACATAAGGAAACTCATAACCAGTGTCAACACCTCCATTATAATGTATGCAGCTCCGTATGGGCAGGAGCCGCAGAGTATAAGTGGTACATGAGGGGTGTGAACTCAGCACATAGGCTGACATCATTAAGTGTATGCTGCGCATTCCGAACGATATCCGAAGATGCCATAAATGTCTTGGCTGGGGGGAAACCACTTGACATTGCATCTAAAGAAAACGTTGCGTTGCATGAGGTCTCCCAAGAGAATCGTCGGGGAAAGCGGCATAATTAGAGCTCTTAAGCATAAGAGAATGGCAATGAAGGTGTGATTCTTCCACCAAAAGAAGATGGACCTACACCATGATACCTGATGTAGAAACTTGGGTGAAAAAAAAAACATGGTGAGTCGAACTACAACAAGGTCTGCCGCGCTGTCTCCTTCTATACATCCTGCCACAAAAGACTTTCCCTGCAGGCTCCTCTTCGCTCATCGCTCGTGCTAAAGGTTCCGCCCACCGGAGTTTACCGAGCTTGATTTTTCTTACAACATTAGTTTCAAGGTAGATTGCATACAACTCATAGTTGTAGCGTCTCCGGAATCGTCCTCCCTCACATACGGGGCCAACAATTCTCCTTAAGACCCTCCTCTCGAACGCGGCTAAGAGTTCAAGGTGCTTTTTATTGATTGTCTCGGATCCATACATGAGTACTGGTAAGTTTGGATGTTCTGGATAAATTTCGGGATTTGAATAGCCTTGATAGACCATAGTAGGATTTGTTGGATTTGATAAGCCGTTCGCGTATTTCTTCTGCCATATTATTATCGGCTGATACTATTGACCCATGGTAGTTAAAGCATTGCACTACTTCAAATTCGTGCTCCACTACCCTGATAGTTTGACCAACGTTAGGTCTTCTCTTCGCAGAAGTTGCCACCATGTACTTAGTTTTCCCTCATTATTGTGCAGTCCCAGTTTCTGTTCCATGTTCGATCTGGGTGAAGGAGTCTTGTACAGCAGATTCGGTTCTACCGATGATATCGATGTCATCTGCGTATGCAAGTAGCTGGCTGGACTTGGTGACAATAGTCCCTCTAGTTGTGACGCCAGTCACGGATTGCTTTCTCCAAGGCCGGGTTGAAGAGGAGGCAGGCCAGACCGTCCCCTTGTCGGAGTCTATTAAAGATGTTTATTGGTTTGGACAGCAATCCCGCTATTTTTACTTGATTGGTAATGTTGGTCATGGTCAACCTACAAAGTGGTATCAATTTGTTTGGAATGCCCAACTCTCTCATGGCATTATATAGTTCTACCCTGGCTGTGCTGTCGTAGGCGGCCTTAAAATCTATAAATATATGGTATAATGGAATCTTAAATTCCAGACATTTTTCCATCGTTTTCCTAAGGGTGAATATCTGATCAATTGCTGATTTGCCTGGGATGAAACCACACTGATATTGACCAATGATGGTTTTAGCTTATGGGGCTATCCGTTCTTGTAGGATAATGGAGAGTATCTTGTAGGCGGTTCTCAGCAATGTTATACCCCTATAGTTACTGCACACTGTGATATCTCCTTTCTTATATATGGGGCAAATTATACCACGACTCCAATCTTTCGGCATCTCCTCTTGCTCCCATACGTGCACCACGATCTCATAAATTGCATGATGTAACGCTGTCCCTTCTTCTTTGAACGGCTCAGCTGGTATGCCATCAGCTCCGGGACTTTATTTGATTTGAGCTGTCTTATGGCTTTTACTGTTTCCTCAATGCTTGGTGACGGCAGCATTTGGTCTTGATTTTGCATTGGTAGAGCGTCTAATTCTTCTGTGCACTGACCATTTAGCAATTCATTGAAGTGCACTTCCCATCGCTCCAGAATGCCTTCAGGATCGATGATCAGATTACCCTCTCTATCCTTGCAGTAAGTGCAGCGTGGTGTGTACCGCGTCATACTGCGGATTATTTGGTAGAACTTCCGCGCCTGGTGCGGACCTCTCTCTCTACTTTTCTCTATTTCACAGACTAGATTTTTTTCCCAGGCACTTTTTTATTGTCTGTGAAGCCTATTTTCAGATCGTCTGAGCTCTTTGTATTTCTCCTCGTGTACCCGCGTCCTATGAGAATGCTGCATTGCCCGGTATCCAGCATTCAGTCGCTAGTTTGCACTCATCATCAAACCAGTCGCTCCGATCTCTACATTTGCTGCCTAAGATGGAGTTGGCAGTACTAATGACAGTATTCTTAAGGCGTGTCCATTTCTCTTCTACGCCCGGTATTCTGGTCGCAGGACCTACTCTCCCTCCGTCGAGCTCTTCGAGGACCAGTCCTAGCGCATGACCAAAGGAGTTACTGGTATTCTCATTGCATAAGGTAGCCGTGTTGATTCGAACCTGATCCGCGGATGCAATACGTACCCGTAAAGCAATCCGCGCTCGGAAAACTGTACCAACAAGATAGTGATCCGAGTCGGTGTTGGCACGTCGGTACGTTTGTGGGTTTTTTAGGTTCCTCGCTGTCTTTCGTCATGTACCATCAATGGTACTGTCTCACGAAAATGTCCTGGCCTACAAGTTCACAGTCAATTGACTGCAAAACTACGCCACTCGCGGTTAACAATGAACAAAAAGGAAGCGCACAACGGTCCCAATTAAAAGGAAGCTCTTTATTGTCATTAAGTAGTAATTAAAAATGTAAAACGTATACACAAATTAATATAATATAAGGTATCATCCTCGCATTTGGTCCAGCAAGAATGGGGTGAAACACCCACACGATGATCGTCTCTGCAGCTCATTGCGTGTGTGTGTCCACAAGCATGCGGGACGTGGATCGATCAAATCTACAAGAGAAACATTAGCTGGCATGGTAGCAGCTGGTGCAAATATCTCGACATAGGGGTTGAAGTGTTTGCACGATCAGCGACTGCGTAAAGTATTTATGCTGATCGTGCACATGTTGGTGGCATCTCCACTTAGTCGAATTCTCGATGGTCATTTTCCATTTTGAGAACTCGACTTACTTGGGCGGTCGGCCGTATGCCCTCATGTATTTGTCGGTCGGATGACCGATCGATGTGGGCATGTATGCAAAAGGAAAAGATAAAACATTTCCTGCATGTGTGCGGCTGGCGCATAAGGGTATATCTCCTGGATATTATTCGGACAATGTTGGTTGCTAGATGGTGCAATCAAATTGCTCTTATGTGTTGAAAATGCCTGTTATATGATGGAAATCGATCCGAGGCATGTTCAATGGATTGGTTCTGTTAATGTTGGTTTCATGGTGATTCAACCAAATTGCTCATAAGACACATGCCTGATTGGTGCTGATGGATTTGGCATCAGCAAATATTGTGATCTTACAGCGTTTTAAGGATTTATGGTACAACCATATACAGGTAAGTTTTTGCTTTCCAGGTTTTTGTATGCCCTAGGTGGGAGTTTTTACGTGGTTAGTGGGAAGATGATTGGTGGCGTTCAAGGGAATCGCCGCACATTCGTACCGTCATCATTGATAAACAATATCACTACCTATGTATGTGGCTAGACTGTCATATGGGAAGAACAGAGGAAATAAGTTGTAACCTGGTAGAGTAAAATCGGAAATGTCTCTATCAGTTTATATATCTGAGTTTCGATTAATGCAAGGATTGCTAGTTTTTGGTTTTTAGAAACGAGGGCAGATACAGAAGAGAAATTATATTCTAGGCCGCCAATGTTACAATGATAGATTCGAAATGTTCGTGCCATTGAAATGACTTGGCATAGATATCAATACCGCCTGAGAAAAAGATGCAAGTCGGGAGCCGCGATAGATGGACGAAACCAACCATTGCATGTGTTACGAGGGCAGTTTGATAAGTCAGTGACTTTTTCAATTTGTCGCACAATAAATTTAACTGCAACAATGCTCCCGTCAACTGCAATCTATAAATAGACTACTGGCATAAATAGACTGATGTTTTCGGTGGCGGTTTTTTTACCCAAAAAATAATGCTTAATCAACGCGCGGTTGTGATGTCCAGACATTCAAGTTTAGTGGGGCTACCATCCCATTTATTGCCTTAATTCAAGTAACATAATTACCTACAACTAAAGTTCAAGATCAATATACATCGACACCTCCTTTCCTTATCTACTTCCGTTCGCACTGTGCTCTGACATTTAAGTGTACTTAAAAATTCCGTTTTGTGTGCACGTTAGTGTACAAAAAACACGAAATTCACTTTTTCCCATTTTCGTTAAAATTCACGAGGTTGTCTGTTTCGATGGCTGTCAAACATAAACCGAAAGACGCAGCTTGCTCAAACTTTGACAGTAGTGTGGGGAAGAAGTATGGTGTGCAGGCTTACTGCACCGGGTTCCCTTCTTCCTCCAAACGCACGGATTGATTGGTGATCACCACCTTTTAATTACTTTAATTGTTTGTTTTTTTCACATTTTACACTATTGTGTTTAGACCGGGGTCACAAAAAAAAAAATTACTTTTAATATAATTGCTATGTACTTAATCTGACTCAATTAGACTTTCACTCGCGTCCCGCAGTGCTACGGGAGCGGGGTTGGAGACCCGACCGGCTCGGTCGGGTGATGGAAAAGGACTCCCCAAGGATTGAATTTTAACTTGTCTTCAATCCTCGGTTAAGGGTGAGATGGAGGAGAAAGAGAAAATTTGCTCTTTAGGGTGTGGCCACCAAGGAAATGCGATCTTTCCTTACTGGTGTGACCAGTGGACGGCGATCTCTTCATGCCCTGGTGTGTATGTGTGATCGTACACACCACCGTGTTTATCGATGCTTTCAGCAAAGGATAAACGATACCTGAAACGAGGGAAAAAGAACAAAGGGATCGTAAAGATCATTGTTTACGCTGTGCATTGTGGCTATCATCGGAGAAATGGTGCTGAAAACAAATAAGGGCATCATTACAGTCGTGGATGAGTGGTGCAGATGCGTTAATAGATGCACCGCCATTAGGAAAAGGTGCTAATGGGTTTTAAATCTTTATGGCTTCTCTGACTGCAGTAGGAACCGAGTTCTTGTTTGTACTAGGAAATTATAGAGGATTCGGTTTCGATGATAATGCTTGGGATACGGCAATTGTTTGTCCATTGAACAAACGAATCGCGGGTCGGTTTATTGCAGCTGTATAAACAAGCTGTCCGACGTCGCATTTTAACGATGACAAGGGTGCCGAATGGTTTGGGATTTATGATGCCGTATGATGTGAAGAATTCTTTACAGGAAATTAGAATGGCGCATTAAATGCGTGAATGCTGTGAGAATTCTTTTAGGGATTTTCAGAAAATGTGTTGAATGCATTAATGTCCTTGGAAAAGGAAATGTTTTCAGGTGCCAATGCGATTGCATTGGCGGGAAACAATGGAAGTTAGGATATAATAATGAGGGGTTCTACGGGCAATCTTAAAAGAACCCCCACAGTCGACTTTTTATAGATGGTAGTTAACGGGAGCAATGTTGCTTTAAAGTTACTGCGCGGAAAATTCAAAAAGTCACCGATATATCAAACAGTCCTACTTTGTAGTATCTGCCCTACTAAATTCGTGCCGAAATTTAAGTCAAATCCTTTCAATGACGAATATTATGCCACTCAAACACCAAAAACCCATCACAGATTTTAAATCAATCAAGAGTATCGATGCCCGAGGGACGTAATAGAGATGCGAAAAAGAGTAAAAACATGCTGAATAATTTGTAGACACTGTGCCAAGTGTTTCACGATGAAATGTTAAACAATACATAACGAAAATACTATGATAGTTTGGCAATTTAATTTGTTATTAAATTCCTACTATAAACAGTACTTCCAAATAAATCACCTAGTAGTTCCACTAAAAAACGATTCGGTGTGCCTATTTGTTCGTCTAAAATTAGTCTTTAGTGTGAATCATCATCATCGGCACTACAACCGGGAGCCGGTCTTGGCCTTATTTAGCAAGTCCTGAGGCTTGTTAAATTTTCCATAATGATTTGTTTTTTCCGGGAAAGATCGTTAGCCTTGCGCCAGAGGCTCCCCGACGGGGAATCGAACCCCGGTCTCCCGCGTTACAGGCGGGTATACTAACCATTATACTATCGAGGAGCTCTCCAAAAGTATGTTATTTAATATTATGCATTGCTCCTATGTCGCGTTGTCTTTTGTACTTTTTCTGCATTTTCTGTCTTTCTTTGTAACATATTAGTGTTCTAAGATTTCACAAAACCGTGATTCTTCACAGGGAAATGATGCCCTTTTTGTACAAGTTCTGGTGCTTCACTAACTTTCTTTTTTTCGAAATCCAGCTAATTGACAATTAGCGCTTTCTAACAACATCTACTATGTATTTCAGAAGTTAGAATTCAAAAAGGTAAACATTAGGATGTATCGAAAAGGGATTTCTTTGACACAGGTAGTCATTTTGGAGCTATCTGTCACGATACATCTTCTGAAAAGTTTAAAAGCATATTTTAAGCTAATAAAAAAAATCGATTTTATGAAAATGTTGTTGCCCTTTAACTTAAACAAAAAACAAGGTGGCAAATAAGCGAATGCTCTTATAAATGGGTTAATGAAAAAACGGCATCATTTCTCACTTTCTTTAAGTATCTTAAAAATATGAAACACATCTTATATAAGCATTTCTTCATGAAGAAAATCAAGATACAGATACTTCAACGAATTTTTGATTGCAAATTCATATCATTTTTTAAAGATTTGAAAATGTTCTTATATTTTAAGTGACTACTTTAGTGGGACTTGCCTTGTTAATAAATCGCATAATGCTCCTGTTCATTTTATTTCGATAGTGAAGCACAGTTCTACGAGGGTTGCCTTTTATATTTCGGGATTAGAGAACAAAAACAAATATTGATCATCGAAAATCACTTTATTGTTTTTCAAAATATTCCCCATGATATGGCCAGAATCGTTGCTGTTCTCTTCCCACAGTGAGATGAGATGTTGAGAGCGTAAGAAGAATAAAACATCACTGAAAGAGAAATACCTCCTGTTGCCACCGAAGAGGTGCTTTTGACTGCAAGGGTTGTTAAAAAAAACAAGACTCCGGGACTGGATGGTATTCCTAACGCTGTAGTGAAGACTGCTTTAATAAAAAAGCCGGAAGTCTTCAACAGTCTTCACAAGCTGCCTTCAAACAGGACAATTTCCTAAACGATGGAAAAAACAGCGGCTTATGCTTACACCAAAAGGAGTCAAGAATCCAGAAGCGCCGTCGTCCTATGGCCCGTTGTGCATGGTGGATACGAGGGTTGCCTTTTATATTTCGGGATTATAGAACAAAAACAAATATTGATCATCGAAAATCACTTTATTGTTTTTCAAAATATTCCCCATGAAGATCTATACACTTTTGCATGCGTTTAAACCAATTGTCGAAGCACTTTTGCCACTCTGATTGAGGTATCTCCAACACATGCATTCTGAATGCAGCAACCGCTTCTTCAGGTGTCGAAAAACGTTGACCTCTCAGTTTGTTTTTTACGTACGGGAATAAAAAGAAGTCATTCGGTGCCAAGTCAGGACTATACGGCGGATGACCCATCAAATCGATGTTTTGGGTGCTCAAAAATGCAGTTGTTGCAGCCGATGTGTGAGAGCTCGCATTGTCGTAGTGAAGAGTGATCCGTCTTCGGTGGTTGGTTTTCCTGATTTCTTGGAAGACAACTGGCAAACAAATGGTTGTGTACCACTCAGAATTGACTGTTCTGCGTTGTTCTAGTTGTACGGTTGCGACATGTCCAGTTTTTCCGAAAAAACAGGTGACCATTTGCTTGGAAGTGCTTCGTGCGCGAACAACTTTTGTTGGATTTGGCTCATCTTGAAACACCCAGACAGTCGACTGCTGTTTACTTTCGGGCTCATACGCGTAAATCCACGATTCATCACCTGTCACGATGTCATAGACGTGTTTCGAAGCACCGCGACCGTATTTTTTGAGCATTTCTTTCGACCAATTGACACGAGCCTTTTTTTGGGCGATTGACAAATTGTGTGGGATCCTACGCGAACAAAATTTTTTGACAGTCAAATGTTTATGCAATATTGAATGTATGCTGGTCCCACTAACGCCTAAGGTTGTCTCAATCTCACGATAGGTCACATGACGATCTTCCAATATCAGTTCGCGCACAGCATCAATGGTTTTCGGAACAACAACTGATTTTGGACGACCTTCACGAAATTCATCTTGGAGTGAACTACGACCACGATTGAATTCACCATAACATCGATAAACACTGGTCTTTGATGGGCTTCATCGCCAAAAATTGAATTAAGTTCATCCATGCACTGTTGCTGAGTTAATCCACGCCGAAAGTTGTAAAAAATAGTCGCACGAAAATGTTGACGATTTAATTCCATTTTTGGGTCGCGATGAATCTTTTAAGTTACTGTAAACAACACAAATAGCGCTCGTATGTCAAAACGTTCTGAGTGCGTATAACCTCAAAAATGTCCAACTTTACGACAGAGCTGTCAATTGCCGGATTGCAACACTAGGGTTGCCAAATCCCGAAACATAAGAGGCAACCCTCGTAACAAAAAGGCGACATTTCCTGTTCCATCTTTCAGTGTAACTTTTAAATAATATAATTTACCTTAATGTAGGTTATCAATAAATATACAGGAACCAATAAAAATTTTCTGTTGATTTTTTTTTTATTAAGAAACTACCAGGTGTACCGGTATGAAGTGAGCTTTTTTTTAAAGTAAAAAACATTTTTTTTTAAAGTATAAAACTTTTTTTTTTTAAAGTAAAACACATTTTATTCGAAGTATTGGTCATTGCTTTCTACACATTTTGACCACCTTTCTGGCATTTTGTGGATACCACGCCAATAAAACCGGTCGTCTTTTGAGGCAAACCATTCGGAGACCCAATTTTCGACTTCTTCGGAGGAATTGAAATGCTGCTTAGCCAATACGTGTCCCATCGATGAAAACAAATGGTAGTCGGAAGGAGCTAAGTCTGATGAATACGGCGGGTGGGGTAACACTTCCCATCCGAGAGCTTTTATTGTTTCTTTGACGGGTTTTGCTGTATGACTCGGAGCATTATCATGCAACAAAATTACCTTTACGTGTCTCGTGACCCATTCTGGTCGTTTTTCGATCAATACGTGGTTCTAATTGATCATTTGTTGCCGGTAGCGTTGCACATTAAAAGTTTCGCCAGGTTTTAGAAGTTCATGATACACTACCCCCTTCTGGACCCACCAAACACAGAGCAGTATTTTTTTGTATTTTTTCCGAACTGATCAGGCTTTGCAGTCGATGTTGACGCTTCTCCTGGATGTACCCATGATTTTTTGCGTTTAGGATTTTTAAAATAAATCCATTTTTCATCACCAGTCACAATTCGATGCAATACTGACTTTCTTTCGTGTCGTAGAAGCAACGTTTCACATGTGGTGTTTCGCTTTTCCATCTGCCTGTCATTCAATTCATGTGGCACCCAGTTTCCACACTTTTGGATCTTTCCCATAGCTTTTAAACTGTCAGAAATTGTTTGTTGTGCAACATTTAACATTTGTGCCATTTGTTTTTGACTTAAAGTGTCATCTTGATCCAATATTGCTTGCAATTCGGCGTCTTCAAACTTATTTGGTGGTCTTCCACGTTCTTCATTGCGCACATCAAAATCATTATCTCTGAACCGCTTAAACCATCTTTTCAAATGAAAACAAAAAATTAATGCTTTCCGGAAACATCATTTTCTGGTACAAAATTTGACATTTTTAACAGGATTAAAAAAAATAGTGTTGTTTGTACAATGACTTGATGCATACTAAGTATGTTTGACAGATGTCATAGCAACCAAATGAAAAAAATATAAGGGCTCGTTCACAACAAACGTTCCCTATCGATACATTTGTATCTTGACGCTCACTTCACACCGATACGCCTGGTATTTGATGTACTGTATGGATATGTTTTTGAAATACAAGTATTGAATGAAATTTAAGATTTGTTTTAAGTATAAAATTATTCAGTCCGTTTTTTTTTCTTGCATTAATTCAACTGTATGGTTTCATTATTTAATAGCATCCGTTTGTTTTCTATTTCCTCATTTTGATTCCCTACATAAATGTATTATATATTTCGAAGTATACTAAATTTCTTGACACTATTAAAGTTGTACACTGAATTGGCATTATAGACACTAATCATCAATACACTCAACATTTCACTAAATTCTTTTTGGAAAAAAACTATACACACTGTAAATTGAGTGGTTTTCAGTCAGTACTACTTCCTCTTAATCATATTTCTAACTTACTCCTTGTGTTGCATGAATGATTGCCCTTTCCTAATTTTCATTTTTTTCTTATCTTAATACAGAACCCTTTTTAACAACAATTATTTATATATTCATTTATTTATCCATTTAGGTGCCAATTGGTGATTCAGAAAAATCAAAGAAAGCTAAGGACGACAAGGATAAGAAGGCCGGGAAATATGCTGCAGACGGAGTAAATGGTAATATTGTATAAGTGATTAGTTGAGTTGTTCAATAAGTAATTTTGTTCTTTTATTAAAGTTGTTGGTTTTCTTTAGTTCCTTCTTTAAAATATGTAAGTTGGTACAAAAACGCAATCGATATCAGATTTTCCTTTCCCCTCAACTTGTTGGATTGAAAAATTCAATGAGGTGCTAAATAGAATTGTAAAATTACACATTTGCCCGCCATGGTTCAATCTGTACTTTTTATTATTATTTGTATTGAGAAATACCGCCTGTACACAGTTTCGATCTCTTGCCATAAAATAAGGCCCCCGCGTGGTAGAAACCTTGACATGGTGCGGCGGCTTAATTTACAATGAATCACTCAGGCTATGTTGACGGAAGCCTACGCTTCCAGCAGGACCATCCATCTCAGACAGGCTAGCGAGGAGTAACATATTGTAGCGAGCTTAAGGGTCGCTGGATTAATTATTTTAACAAATAAGAGCGTTAAATCGATTTTGAATTAATGTAACACTTTATTAGTCTGTTAATAACGACCGTTACTTTTACCGTACACTTAACGATTTCTTGACTTATCGCTAGCTTACTCTACTTACTGCTTACTTCTTACTTATCTCTCTGATCTGCGTGCGACGTATTTATACCGTTATTTTTTCATTCTGATTCGGTGTTTCGTTTCCGCCCGTTCCGTAGCCTCGAATTCTCTACTGCTCATAGTCTCCAGTTTTCCAGTACTTTCTAGAATAATCTAGTACTTTGTTTTGGACTTTATAGAATATTCTAGTACTGATTGTCATATGCGTCACACTACCCCCCGCCTAGATTAGTTCGTCCTGAACTAAGTTCACTGGTCTTCTGGGTCAAAAAGTCGCCAGTCGGTCACGATGTACCACTTTCATCTTGGCGTTCGGTCTTCGCTGAATCCTATAGACAACGTCATTAATTCTTGTCAGAATCTTATACGGTCCTCCCCAATGTTGTTGCAACTTCGGAGACCTTCCTTTTTGCCGATGAGGGTTATAAAGCCACATGTTATCGCCTGCATTAAATCCGGATGCGTTGGCTCGAACGTCGTACCTTGTTCTCATCCTGTCACTTGATACCGTGATTTGCTTTCGAACCAAATGATGAATCTCATCGATGCGAGTTCTCTATTCGGCTACGTAGTCTTCAGTCTTATATATGGCGTCTGGAGGTATTCCGAATCGCAGATCGGCTGGTAATCGTATCTCTCGTCCAAATATAATTCTTGCTGGAGAATGGCCTGTCGTATCGTGATTAGCCGATCTATAACTCATGAGAAGGGTTTGTATATATCTGCCCCAATCTCGTTGGTGATCACTAACGACCTTCGATAAGTGCTCTTTTATTGTTCGGTTGAACCTTTCGTCCTGGTTTTCCTTATGCCCAGTGCCGCACAGATGCCTTGAAATATCTGTGATTCGAAGTTTCGGCCTTGGTCGGAATGAAACTCACAGGGAACTCCACATCTGCTGATCCAATTATTGATAAGCTGCTCAATGACGGTTGTTGCTTCTTGGTTTGGAATTGGAAGGACTTCCACCCACTTGCTGAAGTAATCCATGATAACCAACATGTATTTGTTGTTGTCGTTGGTTTTTGGAAATGGTCCTGAGATATCAATCGCAATTCGCTCGAAAGGGGCACCCACGGTGTACTGCTTCCTAGCGCTCCTTGGTTTTGCTGTTGGTCCTTTGGTCGCAGTGCAAGTTGTGCACTTCTTACACCAAGACTCGACGTCATCTCTCATGTGAAGCCAGTAGAATCGAGATCGTAATTTTGAGTGTCTTATTAACTCCCAGATGTCCACCGGAGGCCCGGTCGTCCATTTCTGTTAGTACATCCTTCACTTTTGATGGTGGACTAGAATCTGCATTCGATGGGATTTTCCGTCCGCGGCTTCCCATTTACGCTTTAGAATTCCATCTTCCAGGAATTCCATTGTGCCCAATATGCTTTAAATGTTCCACGCTTGTCGGAAATATTGTTCCAAGTTGGCCGCTCGTTCTTTTCTTTGTGTTCCAGGATTAGCGACATATCTTCATCCTGACGTTGAGCTGCGCGTATAGTATCACTCGTCCACCCATCTAGTACTTCTACTCGTACATTTCGCAGGTCGTACGCCTCTTGTGTTAAACGATCAGTTTCTATTTCCGAGTCCTGAAGGCGATGCTTTAGGGTCAAAATTTCAGCTTGCCTTTCTGCTAGATCAGTTGATAAGCGATTGTTTTCCTCAATGACATTTTTGTCGGCTGGTCTTAAGAGCAATTATCTGTTGATGCAAGGATTTACATTCGGTGGTGCTGTCTAAGTCTGAATCACGTTGAAGGCTTCTCTTGTGATTAAGGCATGAACAACAATTCTCAATTGATGTTTTATTCATTCGTCGACGTTTCCTACAGTCAACAGAGATGTGGCCGACTTCGCCGCATGTCCAACACTTCATATCAGGTCTTGGGGTTGTCCGTTGTACATGCGCGATTCATTGGCAGGAACATTCCTGGACGGACGTTTCTCGGACTCTATATGTACTCCTGGTAACCAGTTTAGCAGGTTCATATGCCAATGCGAACGCCAGTATTTCATTAGTCATCTTCTTTTCCGCCAAACGAACGGCCTGTTTCAAGTCCTGATCTTGGAGTGCGTTTATAAATGCATCCATTGCTACCTCGTTCAGAAATTCCTTAGTCATATTTGAATAAGACAAGTTTGCCAATCGCTCATTGTCTGCCTGCAACTGTTGAAGATTTTGCTTTTGTCCTCTGCTATCCAGTTTCCGCTCCTGAAGTTCCTTCTTCAACTCAGGAACGCGAAGATCCTCCAAATGTCGATCTGACATCGCCACAACACACTTTCACAGACTTATTTACTTCACCAATAATTAATCCCACTTCTGACACCAATTGTAGCGAGCTTAGGGTTCGCTGGATTAATTAATTTTAATAAATAAGAGCAGTTAAATCGATTCTCTTTGCAAACACTTTATTAGTCCGTTAATAACAACCGTTACTTGATATTTCGCTTCTTTACTTATCACGTCTTTGACTGCTTACTTCACTGCTTACTTCTTACTTCTTCCTGATCTGCGTGCGACGTATTTATACCGTTTCCTCATTCTGATTCGGCGTTTCGTTTTCGTCCGTTCCATAGCCTCGAATTTTCTACTGCTCATAGTCTGCAGTTTTCCAGTACTTTCTAGAATATTCTAGTACTTTGTTTTGGACTTTCTAGAATATTCTTAGTACTGATTGTCATATGCGTCACAATATATTTTATTTGTTGACGAGCGATGATCGATCTACAATAGTTCGTTCAACGACTTTTCGGATACAGTACCGAAAACATATCCCCATTAAAAGAACCAGCTTCACACTTTTTCGTCGAAGGTTGCCTGATAATTTCCTCAATATATGTAAAGAAATTTTTTTTATAATATGTTCACACCAAAAACGTTTTTGAGTTACGCTTGAATGTCAAAAGATAGTATGGCGGAAATATAAATCTCAAAAACAACTTATGAACAATTCAATATAATTTTAATAATACCATTCTATCACAACTTATATTTAACTTTTTAAACATTACTTTATTTAAGGAACCGACGATTCGGGTGACCACAACCGATCTGGAAGGGGAATTGTAAGTATATCGTTCTCTTCAAGGCCTTTCATATATTTAAAACTCAATTCTACATGGATAAAAAGTAATATATTCCAAGTCTTGAGAGTTCTCTAGAGTCTTTTATAAATTTACCACCACTTTAGACATATTTTACTTCAACTCATGTTGAAAACCTCAAACATTGAGTTATTGTAATTCATCACAATCACGTCAAAGTATCCTTCTTTGAATTTATATATAGTATTAGAAGCAACTATATAGAACAACACCATTTTTAATTTTTAGTTTTTAATTTTTACTTTGATTTGTTTATTTTTTACTTTTATTTTTTATTTCTTAACTTATTTAGACCGGTGGTTTATTCTCTTCGGGACGAAAGTCTCCAAAGGATAAATCGACAAAAGATAAATCTCCTTCTCCGACGAAAGAACCAAAAGGAAAGAGTGAAAAACCAGGAAGGGAAAAAATTGCTTTGGGTGTAATAGCTACAGATGGTGAAAATAAGGATAAAAATCAAAGTGGTTACACTCGTCCATATGAATATTCTGAAAATGATTCTGGTACGAGTCCAACTCGCAAATCGTACATTCCAGGTGGTTTTCGTTATGATCAAGATCCAAGCTCCCAAAAGGGACAAGATGGTAGTGAACAACTTTCCCCTGGATCGAAACAAAAGAAAGTTGGTTTGGCATTTAATTATGCTCCCGGCAATGAACAACAACTGAAAGAACAAGCACAGAAACTAAAAAAAGGAGAATTATCTCCAAGAACACGAGAAAAGCTAAACAAAGGTGAACTCTCGCCAAAAACTAGAGAAAAGTTACTGAAGGAAGGTAATTTATCACCGAAAACAAAGGCGAAATTGCTAGCTACTACAGAGGATACAATCCCTGTAACAGATGGCCAGGGAAAATCTTATACACCGAGTGGAAATAAACCTGGCTACGTATCTGGTGCTCCGGGTACCTATAAACCATTAACAGATCCAACTATAGCGTTCCTTGAAGGTGAGAGGTACAATAAAGAACCAGCTAATATTGGTGGTGCTATTCCAGTTGCTACAGACCCGAAAATAAAAAAGAAACGTGTTAAAATTATGGTGATTACCTCTAAGCTTGATCCAGTAACCAGAAGAGTTGAAGCTGAGAATGGCAATGTCGATCATTCAACTGGAATTCTTGATCCAGAAACTGGGCGCATCAATTCAAAATATGGATTGATTGATCTTAAAAAAGGCACGTTGGAAGCTCTTAATACAAAAACTGGCAAAAAAGAAATTCACCAAGGAGATTTGGATCCGAGCACGGGTAATATTATTCTGACATCTGGAGTCGCGGATCCAGAAACTGGCGTAATCGATGATACTCTTGGACAAATTATTTGCGTTGCTGCACAAGAAAATCCAACTGTAGAATTAACCGCCATTACCGGAAAACTTGATCCTGTCACTAAGAAAGTTGATACTGCCAACGGCGACGTTGAAAGTTCGTTGGCTATCTTGAACACAGATGCCGGTATTTTGGAAACAAAATACGGCGAGATCAATCTCAAAACAGGTGAAATTAAAACAGTTGATCCAAAAAGTCGAAAGATTGTTACTTTGAAAAATGTTGCTATCAATCCACATTCTGGTCAAATAACTCTTGTTGGCGTAACTGATCCTAAGACTGGAAAGATCGACCAAAATCTCGGACGAGTCATCGAAGTTGGCCGTCAAATCGATCCAGTAGTTGAGGTTACTTCCTTGGCGGGAAAATATGATTCCAAAAAGGGTACCATCGAGCCCAAGACTTTATATGTTGAAACTTCAACTGGGCAATTTGATCCGAAAACTGGCAAGATCGATACGAAATATGGTCAAATTGATCTTGTTAAACACACCATCACCTGCCTTGATCCTAAATCAGGTAAATACACAGTGAAGGACATCAAAATAGACCCAACTACTGGTCAAGTTATTCTTAAAAATCAACTCAATCCGAAGAATAATAAGCCCGATAAGGACTATGCACGCATTCTATCCTTGCGCATTGTTCAACATCGATTGGATCCCAAAACACAGACACCAGTTATTGAATCACGGGACAAGAAAGACGTTATTGTTGATCCAAAGACAAATCAAATTTGGGTACCTACTGGATCAACTCATCCAAGCACCAAGGAATTGGAATATGTGTCCAGTAATGTTGATCCAACAACTGGTTACGTTATTACCATATATGGATATTTGAATCCGAAAACCAATGAAATACACCCTCAAACAAAATTGGATGCTGCTAGAGTTCGAATTGAACCCACAACTGGAAAGATTTATTCAGCAACTGGTGAAGTTGATAACAAAACCGGTGAGCCTCTATATGCTACTACGCAAGTCGACCCAACAACGGGTGAAAGTTACACCAAACTGGCTCGTGTTGACCCGAAGACCGGTAAAATAATCGTCGTTAAAGTACTTTTAATATCAAAACCAGACGAGACTGGCCATCCTCAAGAAGCCGATGCAGATTCATGTGAAATCGATCCAAAAACAGGAAGAGTTGTGAAGTTCCCAGCTAAAACGGTTTATGTTTATCAAGCTGTTGACCCAATAACAGGCAAAGTTGTTCAAATCGATCCGAATGATCCAAGATTTGCTGGTGCTCATACTACCGTCACACATACACTGACCCTTTCAGGAGAAATCGATCCAGTAACAGGACGTATCAAGAGTGAATATGGTGATGTCGATCCTAATACAGGCGACATCGATCCAAAGACAGCTGTAAGAGATCCAGTTACAGGGAAGCTCATTCTCAATTATGCCCAAATTGATCCAAGTCATTTCGGTAAGAGTATTGTTAGTACATCAAGTGGATCTATTCCAATTACACGTGATAAATTCTCCGAAGGTGTTAAAAAGATCCCAAGACATGATTCAGAAGGTAGCAGTGATGATGATATGACAAAACAATATGAAACGGAAAATATCAAAGAAATGCATTCTGGTACTCCAAAGTCTACAGGAAAACTAGGAAAATATGTTAGTACACCAACCGTCGTAAAAACAACCACAAAACAAAAGCTTACTAAAGACGATGGTGGGGTAACCCATAACGTTGAAGAAGAAGTAAGGAATTTAGGTACTGGTGAAGTAACATATTCCACAAAGGAACACAAGGTTAGCATTAATAATATTTCTAATCTCTTATCGTTCGTCCATTAAGGATCTTTTCGCAAAGAAAATATGTTAATCCATGCAAAAGTTTTAATCTATTACATTTCAAATTATCTGTTGCTTTTAATGTCTTTTCTGGCCTAATATTTGCCGTTCTTTCGTTTCCGCTTTCATCTATTCTAACTGCATTTGTTGCTTTGTTACTTACTTATGATTTTCGAAAACGTTTACTAATATAATAAGAAAATCTAACCGCCAAATAGTTATGCAAAACTTGGTCTAAACACATCCATTTTTTTTTTGTAATAATGCTTAAAATAATAAGCATATAATATTCTAAAAAATAATCTAACCTAGAATCTGCTATTTGGACTGTATACCAATTAGTGGAATCCGTGGGGGGCAAGTTATCGTGCAGTAAAGTATACAAATGTCCTGAAGACGCAAACAACAAAAATGAGTTAAATATATATTATAATTCGCGAAAGAATATAGTAATAAATGCATTCATCATAAATTATAGCTGTTGTGTAAGATGAATAAAAGGGTGTATTAAATTGAATAAAACACTCGTTATTCTTTCAATATTCAACTAAACCTCATTGTATTCTATTAACTTTTCTTTACTTGTCGCACCAACGTACGTCTTTTTTCCTTCGCTCGTCGTCATCGACTACTCTCTCTCTCTTGACTTTTTCTACTACCTAACCGGCAGTCTCTCCTCATTCAGCTCGTCGACCGGTAAGGTTGATAACATCTGATTTTTTTTCTTTTTTTTTTTTCTTTTGGGAAGTGCTGTCATAATTCGGCCTTCCTGACAATTAATCGTCCCGATTATACCATCGCTTGAGTTTGCCCATGGTTTGATATTAGCCACGCCCCAAATTCCATCATACGGTATCTGACTAACTTGAAAACCCTCACCATCTTTCAATAAGTACCTATCGTTTGCCAAGACCTTTGCTATCCTATATGGTCCTTTAAACTTTGGAGCTATTTTCCTACAAGTGGCAGGCGTACTAATGTAGTTCTTAACCATTACGTAATCTCCTTCTTTATATTTTCTTTCCACTCTCGTTCGATCTTTAGGATTTTTATTATACTTCTGTCCTTTGACTATCTTTTGTTCCACTGCCATCCTCGTCTGTTCCAAATCTCGCTCTTTCGACGCACTTTCGTTTCCCAAACTTTCCTCTAGTGTTTCCTTTAACAAATCTATTACCGTTCCCTTTTGCGCGACCCCGAACAACAATTCACTGAGGGTAGTATCGATACTTCTATGGATGGTATTATTCATTGCGAACTCTATTCGAGGTAAAACTCCGCAAAATTCTTTGAAGTAAAAGCACTACCTCTGTCGGACACAATCAATCTTGGCCTACTATATTCGTAAACAACTAATCACCTCGGGTGTTCTAGTTGTTCGGGTTGCATATAGTCTAACGTATTTAGTGAATGCATCTACAACCAGAAAAACGTACTTTTTCTTTCCCCTATTCAGTGTTACAGGTCCAAAATGTTCTATGTGTATTGTGTCGAAAGGCAGGTTCCCTTTAGGAATGTTATGGAGAAGCCCTTCGTGCATTCCTTGTTTCGAGGAGAAGACAATACATTTCAGATAATTGGCAATAAGCGCCTTGACTTTATCTCTCATTTTCGGGAACCAATAGGTCTTTCGTATAACATAGACCACGTTGTCACACCCCATATGACCCATTTCATCATAATATAGCCGCATGACATTCGTTACCATTTTGCTAGGCACGTAAAAGAGAATATTATCTTTCATTTTTCTATAAACTAGACCATTCCCCATTTCGTAAAAACTACTCTCCTCATTTTCCAATGTTTTTCGAATCGCGTTTATCTCATTATCTTTGTACTGGTTGATTGACAAATTCTGCTCGAAAGTATTTTCTTCGAGAATTAGTATACTTGACATGCGGCTAAGGGCGTCTACATGAGTCATTTTAGTTTCACTACGATTTTCTAACACATAATCATAATTTTGCAACTCTAAAGCCCACCTGGCTATCCTTGGATTTATCTCTCTTTTGTTCAGGGTTTTCAGCATACATTCGCCATGTGTCCCATCGTGTTACAATTGTAGCATCTAACTTTCCTTGTGCTACTTCTCCTTCTCTCCTTTGCGGTTGTCCTGATGTCCTCGGTGAGTTTAGTGTCATTTTCTGCTCGAACCGTTGGAATGCACATAGCAAATGACTCCGGTTGGTATAGCAAGTAGTGAATGCCTGCAATCGAAGGTTCTCGTCCGTGATGCGACCAATTCGTCCTCTTCGAGATCAAGTCTATGGGCGAGTGTTACCTTGTCGTTGAAGTAGTCAGTGAAACTCTCGTCTTTGTTCCACTTTCGAGCTGATAATCGTCTCCTCAGTGTCAATTTGTCCTCTCGTTGGCCGTATAATTCCCTCATTTGCTGCGTCAGTTCGTCGACACTCTCTTCCACGAAATTCGGTTTAGTATATAACCATTGTTGGACTCTTCCTTTTGCTTTTAACAGCATCAGTGTGTGGCGTTTCTAACAGATACACACACAATACACAAGTAAATAGAACGAATAAGAAAATGCACCAGAGCCGTATACCATAGCGATAACATAACAAATCCACATCAGTCGAATGTACTTGAGTTTAGAAATCGAATTCGTACACACGGCGGTGGTCTGATGGGTTGCGCTTTGGTTCAATTTTTGGTGATTCTAACTGTCATAGCGTCAGTTCGAATCACACGTTCTTCACTATCATCCCAAACGCTATAAGTGTCCTTAATGCGGCGTCATCCAGATCGTATACTCTCCCTAAGTTTGAGAGTTGCTGCAGCCAGGTGTCCAACATCGGTCCGCCGTCGTATTCTGGTAACAAGTCCTTGATGGCGTTTAACGGTACTTGAGAGGCATTTCGGGCTTCCACTTCCATTGTTATCTTCTTCTTTGTTCGCTCGTTCTGGAGATCCTTTTCCTTTGTTTGTTGCAATGATTTGTTCTCTCGTCCGTTCATTGCTTTTTCTTTCTTTAAGATTTCTCTCTCTCGTTTGATTAGCTCCCTTTCTTTTTTTAGGATTTCCCTCTCTCGTTTTATGAGTTCCCTTTGCCAAGACAATTCTGTTGACATCTCCTTTTTATTGGCGTCTTCTCTTTCCGCCACTGCTTCTGCGGTGATGCTATCATTCTTTGCACCGCTGTCGCTGTTGCTATCACAGTCATCATTACAGCCGCCTCTCTCGTTTGCACCCTCAGCGTTGTCGATTTTTTCATTATGTTTTTCCCCCGTAGGGAAACTGCCACGCTCGTCTTCTGGAATATTCGTTAGTCTTAACAATAGCTCTCTCTTGTACACGAACAAAAGAATGAGTATATGTGAAACGAAATTGAAAAGTCACCAACCACGTGGTTTCTATATTCGGGGAACTCTCGTTGGGTATATACGTCTATGTTTCTACGGGGGAGTCCACTAATCCCACTTCTGATGTTGTAAGATGAATAAAAGGGTGTATTAAATTGAATAAAACACTCGTTATTCTTTCAATATTCAACTAAACCTCATTGTATTCTATTAACTTTTCTTTACTCGTCGCACCAACGTACGTCTTTTTTCCTTCGCTCGTCATCAACGACTACTCTATCTCTCTTGACTTTTTCTACTACCTAACGGGCAGTCTCTTCTCATTCAGCTCGTCGGCCGGTAAGGTTGATAACATCTAATTTTTTTTTCGGACAGGAACTGCGGAGAAATACATTACTGCAGGTAAAGGAAATATGAAACTCTATTTTGTTGGCGACAAGATTGTAATCCTTGAAGATTTGAATAGTTAGTTCTATAATTTGTTTTCTAAGTTTCGCATTCATCAACTAGAAATCACTACAAACCAATAGTCTTAGGGTTAGATAAAAAGTATGAAACCCTTATTTAATATAGTATTGTAGCGAGCTTAGGGTTCGCTGGATTAATTGTTCTCATGAAATAAGAGCCGTGAAATCACTTTTCTATTTAATACTTTATTCGTCCGCTAATTGACTACCGGTTTTCACTTCTTCCTTAACTTTTCGCTTCTCTCTCTCGGTGACACGTCTCTCACTGGCGACTTATCGTTTTTTTTGCTTATAGTCACCAGTTTTCCAGTACTTTGTTTTGGAGACCTGCCAGATGTCCAGCTGGTTGTCATATGCGTCACACTACCCTCCGCCTAGATTAGTTCGTCGCGAACTAAGTTCACCGGTCCTCTGGGTTAACAAAAGTTGCCAGTCGGTCACGATGTACCGCTTTCATCTTGGCGTTCGGTGGCGGAATTTCTTGACCTTCTCCAAATTTTCTAATGCTCTTGTAATGATCTTTATTTCCACCCACTTTAAATGACGCACTCTTGTTTCCTTTTTAGGTATCACTGAATATATTTAGTCTTATGTTCTTTTGAATCTTATGTACACAAGCCTTTAGATAATTTCCACTTTAAATAAAACACTCTTGTTTCCTTTTTTAGTATTACTGAATATATTTAGTCTCATGTTCTTATGTACACAAATCTTTAGATAATGTCTACTTTAATTAGGTAGTACTGAATATATTTAGTCTTAGGTTCTTTTGGATCTTATGTTCACAAACTGTTAGATAAATTCTACTTTTAAATGAGACACTCCTTGTTAATGGACACTTTACTCTGGTCACTTAATTATTTTACTCTTTGTTAATGGACACTTTACTCCTGGTTACTTAATTATTTAATTCTTTGTTAATTGACACTTAACTCTTACTCGCAACCAACTCCCGACCGTTCCGCTCAACTCTTGAAAAACAACTCCGTGTCTGACCGTCTCGGCCAACATCTTGAAAACCAGCCATCTCTAGTGGTTTTCTCTTTTTTTTTTCTTTGGATGGACATTTTTTGTTTCCTCCGGCAGAAAAAAGGATGTTTCCTCTTTCCCGCCTGATCCATTTTTCGGTAGATCAAACGCAAAAGAAAAATCGATAGTGCATCGTATTTATGTATATTTCTGATTCTCTTTTTTGTGTTGTCATGGTTTAGGCGAACGTGCAGTTCATTTTATGGTGCCTGTTGTGTTATTTAGCCGAATCGGCAAAGATCTCTTCCGTGGGGAATCGATAGGAAGTACAAAGAGAAAAATCAATAGTGAATCGTGCTAATGCACCTTTGTGATTCTCGATGTTGTTGTTGTGTAGGCGAAAGTAAAATAAATAGTGAATCGTGCTAATGCACCTTTGTGATTCTCTATGTTGTTATTGTTTAGGCGAACGTGCAGTTCATTTTATGATGCCTGTTATTTGTTCTAGGCGAATGGGCAAGGATGTTCCTTGTGGGAAACGGTTTGGGTAAACAAACCTTTGAAGGATCATAAAATTGCAGACGTGCAATTTATGATTCTTAACAACTTTACTTGAAAGTTGGTCATCTGGTCCACAGATTTGGATCCAGGGGATTCTGCGTGTTGAACATATGGTTCGTTCTTTCACGTCTTGGAATCAACTTAAATTCAATATGGGCAAATTGAACGTGTAGTTCAATTTGTTTGATATTGAATTGATATCGCGATATTTACTGTATGCGCGATTAATGATGGAGGTTAGCTCCAAAGATGTAGGTTTTATGGGATGGGTGGTTGTGGCCGTAACACTCTCTTACTCGCGTCAGCTCTAGCCTGCCGCAATTTTTCCTTTTTCCGACGACGGAATTCCTCTTGCATTTTAGGAATCTCATGCGAATAGTATAAGAGAAAATGCATGTGCACATCCTTAAGCTCTTCTGGAGTTTGCACATCACGTAAGCGATCTAGACTCTCATCTTTAATTACTTGCATATCATCTGGTATTGGAGCATCTACCGATTTCATAAGCGTATCCAACTGGCAGTTCCGCATCTTTTCAAATAACTGGAGATGTCTTCTTCTTTCGAGCTGACAGTACACACCAGCGTGCGTCGTAGTAATAGGTTTCCTATAGATCGTCGCACGTTAAATCTGGTTTCACGTATTCTTTTCTATAGAACGCAATGAACGGCACCTCTAGCTGTTGATTATGCATAAGATCTAGAGATCTCCCACCGTATGTGGTGGCTTACGATAGCGGTCTAGACCTCCAACATCAGTTGATTTCTCTTGTTCGGAAGCAGTTGATTTAGAAAACGCCTGTTTGTAAATCCATTCAGCTCCATCTTCTACTTCATTGGATCCCTCTGGAACAGGCGCAACCGGAACTTCGCGCAATTGCATTCGCTCAGGAATATCCGTTTTACGGATTTCATTGTCCAAATCCGTAAAGTGACCTCTTTTCAATTCGCTAGGTTCGTATACTTCAAAAATAGTCTTTCGGGTAGATTTCTTTTTGGTTGATTTCTTGGGTCGTTTTTCACGTTCTTCAATACCGTAATCCTCTTCGTAGTCATCACCTTCCGATTCGGGTTCATATCCGTCCTCGTCATACTTAGTGAAATCTTCATAGTCGAAATCTACCCCGAAAATGTCCTGACCTTCTTACAATGACGCATCAGTGAATAGAAGTCGTACTTCGTACTTTTCAGTACTTGGCCTTCCTTCGTCATCTATAATAAAATCGTCAGCATCAGATTCCGATTCCTCATCATAATGTTCTGCAGCCTCAGCTTCCCTGTGACTACGTTCAGAGCGGC
Source organism: Microdon myrmicae (assembly GCA_963931805.1). Taxonomy (NCBI): domain Eukaryota; kingdom Metazoa; phylum Arthropoda; class Insecta; order Diptera; family Syrphidae; genus Microdon; species Microdon myrmicae. The sequence continues at coordinate 151,631,388 of OZ007497.1, read as the reverse complement.
GTTCAACATCGTCTTCGTCGTCGAATAGCTGTTCGGCTATAGCCTCACGTACTAAACCTTCATCGACGTGCTGTTCCTCTCCATCACTTTCTTCGTCCTGTATACCACGCAGACGCTTGAAACGCTTTCTGCGTTCGACTTTCAAACCAAGATTCTCTTCAATAAGGTCATAGTCGTCATCTTCCAGTCGGTCGTCCAACTCGTCATCATCATCACTTTTTTTTCGTTTCTTAGAGCGACCCGAAGCATCAGTATCTTCACCATCACTGCCGTCATCTTCAATCGGGTTATCATCGATGAGATCCTTCAGTTCTTCACGTACCACATCATCGTCCTCTTCCTCCTCTTCCTCACTGCTGTCGGCCATAGCTTTGCTCTTCCTGAGTTTCTTACTTTCATGTGGCTCCAATTCCTCCTCATCCTTAGATTCTTTCGCTTCCGAGTCCAAGAAATCTTTCATACACTGCCTTTGGGCATCCAATTTTGTATTCAGATCTGTAGCTTGTGCGTCCAATCTTGCATTAACATCTGCAGCTCGCGCGTCCATTTTTGCCTTCATCATCCTGAACATCTCCGAAATATCCAACTGTGACGAACTCTTCTCCGTTACATTGGCACCATCTTGACTCGCTGTTTCTACTCCACCCGGACAGTCTGGCCCAATTGTAAAAAGATGTGTCGACATCTATATCCTCTTCCTCCATTGCTGCTTACAGATGCTGTCGAAGAATTTGCTTCTGTCCTCTGCTATCCAGGTTCCGGTCCTGAAATTCCTTCTTCAACTCAGGAACGCGAAGATCCTCCAAATGTCGATCTGACATCGTCGCCACACACTTTCTCAGACTTATTTCCTTCACCAATAATTAATCCCACTTCTGACACCAATTGTAGCGAGCTTAGGGTTCGCTGGATTAATTATTCTCATGAAATAAGAGCCGTGAAATCAATTTTCTATTTAAAACTTTATTAGTCCGCTAATTGACAACCGTTTTTCACTTCTTCCTTGACCTTTCGCTTCTCCTCTCGGTGACACTTCTCTCACTGGCGACTTATCGTTTTTTTGCTCATAGTCTCCAGTTTTCCAGTATTTTGTTTTGGGAGACCTGCCAGATGTCCAGCTGATTGTCATATGCCTCACAGTATAAACAATTTGATTACACTTGAAGTGATTTTTACCAACCTAAAGTTAAATTGCGTTATTCGTCCCCCTTATTACATTGTTCGAGTACAATAACTACACTATCGTTGCTGAAGCTCCTCCGAGATTGCCGAATGAAAGATAGAATACAACTGTGATAAGCCAACTTTAAACCAAGAGGCTTAGTTATGAAACAATTTTATTATTATATTAGTTTGGAGAGAAGCTCATCCTGTATTCTTTTGTTATTTCAAGACTTTGTTAAACATGGTTCAGATAAATCGATTCTGGTCAAATATCCACCATTTTCTCAATAATTTATTGCCATTTTAAATATAACTTCATAATCCTTCTCTCACAGAGGCCTTAACCCTTAGTGGTTAAAAATTCGACTAAACCTTTTTCACAATCTTCTCTTGATACTAATTTCTTATCACTAAAGAAGTTTTGCAATGATGAATATGATAATCGTTTGGTTCTAGGAATGGACTATGTGGTGGATGTATCAAAACTTCCCAAGCAAGCTCCCGGAGGTTCTAGCGAGTCATTATAGATGTGCGAAGTGATGTTGTCCAGATATAATAGAACACTTCTCTTGTTGGTCAATTCTTTCTTCTCATGTTTAATCGTTAATTTCAAACGGTTCCATTGTCGACAGTTGGTGCCCGAATTTATTGCTTGACCATATGGAAATAGCTCATAGGTGATGATTCCCGTCCAGTTCCATCGAATGCACAGTTAACTTGCCGTTAGACTTGGTGTAGCCCTCGTTCTTTGATTGCGATTGTTTCACTGTATATTTGCTTTGGAGTTCGTCTTTGACAACAAGAGGTAGCACTGTGTTTTTAAGGCATTGAATTCATTCTAGTCGGTTAGATAATCTCCATGATGATATATCAATAACCTCAATGATATATTGTTGAGGTCAGAATTCAATGTACGAGGGTAGCCTGAAAAGTTTCCGACCTAACAAAGATACAAGACATTTTTTCTTAAAATTTATTTTTGACGTGACAACGTCTTATAAATCGGTATACCTTGGGAGGCATTCGGAAAAAAGTTTGTAGCGTTACGATAACGATGACCGATAACGCACGAGCCGTAGTGAGCGAGAGCGCGACTCTCTTAATTGCTCCTAAGTCAAATGCAGAGAGACAACGGGAATACAGACAGCGCCTTGCACTGTCGAGAAAGACAGTGTAAAGACAAAAAATACACAGAGACAACGCGAATACAGGCAGCGCCTTGCAGCATTAAATAAATCGGATATAGCTAAGAGAAAATTGTCTGTTCATAGTGGTTTCGCAGCGGCAAGTTCAAACAACGTTCAAGAACTACAGGTTGTAAACCTACAACAGACTTCAGCAGCAGAACCCGTGTATTTTACAATACAACCAGTTATATCGGCGCAAGAGGTATGGGACATGAAATGGAACAAATCGATATCAAGATTTAAATTGATGTTTCTTGACAATGACTTTGGGTATGCTTGCTCTGTTTGCGGTAGACTTTGGTTTGAACGTGATTTAAAACCGATAACAGTGCAACAGATGAACGTAATTTCGGACTGGCACACAAAAGAAAATCGACAACTGTGTCCTGACGAATACACAGTAGTTTGCACTACTTGTAAAATTTCGTTAAGCAAACCAAAATTAATGCCTACACTTGGAGGCATTCGGAAAAAAACACTTTAATTTTGGTTTAATAACTTGTATATTCAATGCCGGGCTCCTCGATAGTATAGTGGTTAGTATACCCGCCTGTCACCCGGGAGACCGGGGTTCGATTCCCCGTCGGGGAGCCTCTGGCGCAAGACTAATGACCTTGTCCAGAAAAAATAAATCATGATGGAAAATTTAACAAGCCTTAGGACTTGCTAAATAAAGCCAAGACCGGTCCCCGGTTGTAGTGCCGATGATGATGATGATGATATTCAATGTTACATATTTTGGATACGTTGTCACGAATATAATGTCCAAGCGCCTTGCGCCCAGACAACCATTTTTTTAAATTATTTTTCTACATAGTCTCCTTGTAACTCTACACACTTCTCCCAGCGATGTTCCCATCTCGCTAAACCGTCGAAGTAGTAGTCGGCGTTCTTCTCTTCAAAATAACTGTTCACGAAGGTGATTGCCTCCTGATTTGACGAAAATCTCTGTCCTCCGAACGCAATTTTTAGATTAGGGAACAAAAAGAAGTCGCTTGGGGCTAGGTCTGGTGAGTAAGGTGGATGGTCAAGCAATTCAAACCGTAATTCGTGGATTTCCGCCATGGCAACCACTGAGGTGTGAGACGGCTTGTTGTCTTGATGAAACAGGATTTTCTTTTTCTGCAAATGTGGCCGTTTTTCCGCAAGTTCTGCCTTCAGTTGGTCAAGTAATGATGCGTAGTATGCTCCTGTAATGGTTTTTCCTTTTTGAAGATAACAGATTAAGATAACTCCATGACTATCCCAGAAAACAGTCGCCATCACTTTCCCAGCCGAAAAAACAGTTTTTGCTTTTTTTGGAGCCGATTCCCCGATTTTTCTAGACACTTCTGCATCTTGGTTTGGAATACCTCTGGTTTCATTCTAACTGTGGTAGATTTGTTAGGGATTCTGTCAGGCCACGGAGCTGTTTTGTCGCGTATTCTTTGGCATACACTCTAAATTTATTCTAACGACAGCGTTGAAATGAAATCAGGACCTGACCTTATGCCAATGTTCTGTTCTGCATCGGGATTAGGGGGAAAGAGATGTCCTACTAATGAGCGCATGGCCAATTGAATTAATCCAGCATTTGAGTCACTAGGCAGTTAAGACTGCCTATCACAAGGTAGCCATGCAGGCATAGTACACATGGGGAATATGGCCCCCTGATCGGCGAAGGGTTTGTTTTCTTAGCTTGTATGCGGATTCATAGAGCCACAACAATATTAACTGTCCTACTTCTTGATATCTAAGTTAATTTGTTTTGTCTGTGGCAACATTCAGCACGACAATATTGTAACCTTGTTTGCTGTCCTATTGCCGTCCATTCCTCTTTTCTAGTATATGGGTATATTTTAATGTCATAATGGCAGCAATAATTCCTTTAGCTCGTGGGAGTTATAAAGAAAACGAAAAGTGTTGAAAATAATAATTTACCAATTTCTTTCTAAATAAATCATAAATTCCCCCACTTGCCCCGCTGTACTTGTTTTCATCATAAGGGCATCTATAATCCTTTTAACTCGTTTGATCGATGAAAAAAGTTATTGCTGATTTAATACTTTTAATTTATTAAGATCGCAGTTAATAAAACAAACGTAAACTGCATGGGTGTGTTCTATGCAATTAAACGTAACAAATTTGTACACGAATTGTTGAGATATATGTCTCAAAATGTATACAAAATACAGTGGCACTGCAGCATTCTGCAAAGCATTTTTATTTTTGAAAACATTTTTAACTAACTCTTTTGCAAGTTTTTCTTCGCATTAACAGAAACCTTCTAAGTCAAGCAGTGGGCGAAGATATTCCAGCACTTTCTTTCTCTGATTTTCAAGAAATAAAATCCTTCATAGGATCATCACACTCATAGCGTTTTTCAAAAACATTGTCATACTTAAAAATACAAATTAAAGTTTATAAAATTTATATAAAATTTAGGAAGAACCTTCAGCACCCGTGTCTGCTGTTAAGGCATCCCTCCGCATACCTATAGCACCAACTCCTAAGGCGAAAAAGAAATGTGTGAAAATTATGGTTTTGACAGGGAAGACGGATCCAGCAACAAAGCGGATCGATCACACAATTGAAAACGGACACATCGAACATTCTACAGGATTTTTGAATTCAGAGACTGGTTGTATTGAGTCTAAATATGGATTAATTGATCCTCACAATGGGACTGTTGAGGCATTAAATACGAACACAGGCAAGAAAGAGGTGTATCAAGGAGAAGTTGATCCTCTAACCGGAGGTGTTCTGTTAACTAAAGGGGTTGCCGATCCGAAAACTGGACGTGTCGATGACTCTTTGGGGCAAATCTTTTGTGTTGTTCCACAAAATAATCCGGTGGTCGAACTTATTGCAATCACTAGTACCATTGATCCTGTCACTAAAAAACTCGACAGTGTCAACGGTGAAGTTGAGCATTTTATTGGTATACTAAATCCAAAGACCGGTGTATTGGAAACTAAATACGGAGAAATCGATCCGAAATCCGGTGAAGTCACGATAACTGACAAGAAATCACAGAAAGTCACCACGTCGAAGAACGTTGCGGTGGATCCAATAACAGGACAAATCGTTTTAACGGGCATTTTAGATCCAAAGTCTGGTAAGGTAGACCAGACCGTTGGACGCTTAATTGAGATTGGTCGCGAAATAGACCCCGTTGTCGAAGTTACTTCACTGTCAGGAAAATATGATACGAAAAAGGGTGTTGTTGACCCTAAGACAGCATACGTTGAAACTTCATCAGGACAGTTTGACCCTAACACAGGAAAGATCAATACTAAATATGGTCAAATCGACCTCATGAAACACACTATCACGAGTATTGATCCGAAAACAGGAAAATTCACAGTGAAAGATGCAAAAATAGATCCCACTACCGGTCAGGTTATCGTTAAGAACCAGATAAATCCTAAAAACAATAAGCCCGAGAAAGACTACGCTAGAATTCTGTCACTTCGTATTGTCCAACACCGTTTAGACCCGAAAGGGAAGGCTCCAGTCGCAGAGCCATACGTTGAGAAAGAAGATATCATTATCGACCCGAAAACAAATCAAATATGGGTTCCTACGGGCAACAAAAATCCGGTTTCCAAGGAAGTTCAATACCTTTCTAGTGTTGTTGATCCCTTAACAGGTTCAGTAATCTCGAAATATGGATACCTTAATCCCACGACAAATGAGATTAAGTTACAATCGAAATTAGACGAAAATACAATTAAAATTGAACCTTCCACGGGTAAGATCTATTCGGCTACTGGTGATAAGGACACCAAAACTGGAGAACCTCTATATGCAACAACCCAAGTAGATCCAACAAGTGGTGAGAGCTACACCAAAATTGCTCGAGTCGACCCGAAGACTGGTAAACTTATCCTTGTGAAAGTGATATTAATAAACAGACGTGACGATCATGGCCGTCCAGAGGAAGTTGATCCAGAATCATGTGAATTTGACGAGAAAACGGGAAGAATTTTGAAGTTCCCAACGAAAACGATTTATGTTTATCAAACGAAAGATCCCATTACGGGGGAAACGATCCAAGTCGATCCTAATGACTCACGATTTGCTGGTGCTCGCACAACAGTCACACATACGATGACTCTGTCAGGAGAATTGGATCCAGTATCAGGCCGTATTAAGAGCGAATATGGTGACATCGATCCGAAAACTGGTGACATTGACCCGGAAACAGCTGTCAAAGATCCAGTTACAGGGAAACTCATACTCAACTATGCGGATATAGATCCAAGTCACTTTGGAAAAGATGCCGTTGTCAGTACGACTACCGAAACAGTTCCAATAACTCGAGCGGAATTCTTTGAGGGTATAAAACATTTAAATGACAGAGTTTTACGTCGGGATTCTGAGACAAGTTTAGGAAAAAACAATGAAAAACCGACTGATCCTTCTACTCCTAAGTCAGCTACAAACCTAGAGAAAGCTATGAAAACACCCACAGTAGTAACGACTGCAACCGAAAAAGTATTCACTGTTACTGAAAGCCCAACAAAACCTAGTATTCGAGATGAAGTCAAAAAATTGGATGCCACTGCGACACGAGTTTCCACACAGGAGAAAAAGGTTAGACAATAGACATGTACCTATATTCATTTGCAATAGGCACCTTCCAGACCATTGCTTGGCAAGAGCGGTAAGGCCGTAGCAACATAAGACTGCTACGTGCTGATACTTTTATCATTAAATGCATTTTCTTTTGGCACGAAGTTCACTAGTTTTCTCATTTATTTATAACACAAATTGCTGTTGTCTAATTAATTTTATGTTAAGTTCATTTAATTTTATCGCTGCAATTGCAATATCATGGCAACCAGTTTGAACATCAAATGTTCATTAGTTGCTAAAGTAGCTTGTGATCTAAATTATTTTCTGAGCTATGAGCCTATAATCGTGCGTAGTGCGATTTTGTTATATCAAAACGCGCTTAATATTTTAAGCAATAGCGAAAAAGTCAGTTTGAAATCGTATCTGATAGAAATAGCTTCCATCAATGGTATAAAGTTTAGCTGTGCGTTAAAGTAGAGCTTCTAATTGATCGTACATGCGAATGGATGTTTGTAGTTAATTACTTGGACCGTGTACATAATTTTAGGTAAAACATATGTGAGGTTGATTGGAAAACATTTTGGATGCCTAAATTAAGATGCGTACAATATAATAAAACAATATTTATGGAAAGTATTTTAATTGGGTGTGACTAAATGCGCAAAATTAACTTGTTCTACTACTCAATGCTCATTTCTTTGGCACTTGAGAATGTGTCTTTCAGCATAATTAATGAAGATGCTGTCGGGGCTGGTTGATATGTCTCGAAGAACCTATTTCATTCTTGTTAAGGAGAGCGACGTTTAAATTCTCATAGTCAGTACAATTATTGTCTATTAAAGCCATGTGCGGTTAATATTTCGTTTCGGATAACACCTATATTACTACCATTCGTTACCACAGGCAGTGATAGAAACGACCGTAGAATTCTTGACGGAAGGTCAACGGGATAAAAACCTGTGGGAAGGCCACGACGGACATGGAAGAACAATGTCGCCTGATTAATCGTTAACGATCGAAATATGGACCGTTTGTTTTGGAAGGGGTTTAGGTTCATTTTCCAAAATAAAGAGAATCGAGTTTACCATGACAATTTGCATAATTGAATGCCGTATTTTTATTCATAAACAACTTTGAAACAACAAATTTTAAGAATTATATTTGTATTTCAATTATCGGAATTTTTTTTTTTTTTTATTTAATATATATAAATATATATATATATATACATATATTAAAAAAAAAAAAAAAATAAAAAAAAAAATATATATATATATATATATATGGCTCCTCGATAGTATAGTGGTTAGTACACCCGCCTGTCACCCGGGAGACCGGGGTTCGATTCCCCGTCGGGGAGCCCCTGGCGCAAGACTAATGACCTTGCCCAGAAAAAATAAATCATTATGGAAAATTTAACAAGCCTCAGGACTTGCTAAATAAGGCCAAGACCGGTTCCCGGTTGTAGTGCCGATGATGATGATGATGATGATGATGATGATATATATATATATATATATATATATATATATATATATATATATATATATATATATATATATATATATATATATATATATATATATATATATATATATATATATATATATATATATATATATATATATATATATATATATATATATATATATATATATATATATATATATATATATATATATATATATATATATTAGACTTCTCTCGGGCGAGGCGAACCTATAGTGCCGAGTGGGCGCCCCGAGATGCCACGAAATAACTGTTGCAGTTCTTGTTGAACAGTTGCAGGTTGTAGCGCTCCGGGAACACTCGCGTGAGAAGGGAGTTCCACAGTTTCCCCGCTCTGTAACGGAACGAGTTCTGATGCAGGGATGTTCGGGCCGTCGGGAGATGAACCACAAACGGGTGCGATCCGTCGGATTGTCTTGTGGAGCGCATATAAACCGAATTGCGTGGAACAATACCAAGAATTTTCGAAGAACAGAACCCGTGATCATATTTGTAAAACAGACAGAGGTCGGCTACGCGCGTTCGATGTGATAGCGACTATAGTCCCGATGTCAGCGCCGTGTCCCCAATCAGGCGGATTGCTCGTCTCTGTATGCTCTCAAGTAGGTCGAGGGTATGTTTAGGAGGCGGGCTCCAAACATGAGAGTACGGGTCTAATTTGGAATTTATATAGGAGAAGAAGTTGGGCCGGAGTAAAATATTTCTTGGCTCTAAAAAGATAGCTCAGTTTTCCTGAGGCTGACCTGGCGATACTCGACACGTGTTTATGCCATGATACATTCTCACAGACCGTGACGCCGAGCAATTTCAAGCTTTCCCCAGCCTCGAGGACCCGGCCATTCATCATCAGCTATGGAACCGATGATCCACTTTTCTTTGTGAATGTTGTGTATTGTGTCTTCGCTGCATTGAAGTCCACGAGATTGGCCCTTCCCCACTGCAGGACCCTATCTAGATCCTGATTCAGAGAGTCAATCTGTCTACATCTCAGGTGATGCGACGCAGATGCACCAATCGGCCGAACACTCGAAAAGGAGGAAGAACAAGGTTGGAGCCAAAATAGAACCTTGGGGCACCCCCGAATTAACAGGATACAGATCCGAACACTCGCCGCCCACAACAGCCCGGATCGATCGATTCTCGAGGAAGCTCCTCGTCCAGTCGCAAAGCTGTTGGGAAAGTCCATATGAACGAAGTTTGCTCAGCAATGCCCCGTGCCAGACGCGGTCAAAAAGCCTTGGAGATATCCAATGCGATCGCTCTTGACTCACCATGCCGTTCAATCGCAGATGTCCATATATCGGTTATAAGTGTCAAAAGATCTCCTGTGGATCGCCTGCCACGGAATCCGTATTGACGATCATTCAGAAGTCCGTTGCACTCCAAATACTTAACCAACTCTGTATTGATGACTTTTTCCATTATCTTAGATAAAATAGACAGTAATGCTATCGGACGGTAATTTTGTGGGAAACACTTTTTTCCCGTCTTTGGGATTGGCTGAACTCGAGCGATTTGCCAGCAGGCAGGAAAGGTCCTCCGTCCATAAGATAAGCGGAAGAGTCTTCTAAGAACCGGCGACAGCTCTGGAGCACAGTTCTTAAGGACTATTGCTGGTATTCCGTCCGGGCCGGTTGCCTTCCCACAATCCAGTCCACGTAGAATGCGTTGAATAGTGCGCGGACGAAATCTCACATCCCGCATGGATGACTGTACCGGCGAGATCACAGGTGGCTCCGCAAGGCCGGGATCGAGGTTTAAATTCGCGGAAAATAAATTCGCGAACACATTAGCTTTATCCTTTGAATTCGTGACTAACGTCCCGCCGTCTGTCACCAACGGAGGGAAAGAGGAGCTTGTGAAGTTACCGCTGACACCCTTTGCCATTGACCAGAAGGAGCGCGAACCAGTTGGGCACCGAAGGAGCTTATTGATCACCCTGTCGTTGTGAGCCTTCTTCGCGGTATCAATGGCCTGGTTGCACGCGTTTCTGTGTCTAACAAAATTCGTTCTTTTAACATCGGTGCAATTGGAGCGCCATTGCTTAAAAGCTCTTTTTTTGCCGTTGTAATCAGCTCGCATTTTTTATCAAACCAAGGTTTATCAGACGAACTTCGTTTGATGGAATGTGGAATATACATCTCCATCCCCAGAAGAATAATCTCTGATACCGACTCCGCGCAAGCGTTAACATCGGAGTCTCCGAAGCACACCTCGGACCATGGAAAGGATGCGAAGAAATCTCGCAAATCGTCCCAGTTAGCAGCCCCATACTTCCATACATGGCGAAGCTGCCTAGGCTGGTTATTCGTTTGATATGCAAGTGCTTGCGCGACAGATACCAAGCAGTGATCTGAGTTTCCCAGTGGCGCAGAAGCCTCTACGGTATAAATACTCGGTTCGGATGTCAAAAACAGATCCAGGGTGTTCGCATAATCGCCTCGGGCATCCGGCACTCGCGTTGGCTCGCCCACGAGTTGAGTCAAGTTGTGGCTTACAGCAAACATCTCCGCCAGCCTCCCAGCCTCATCGGTTCTAATAGAATGTAACAACCAGCCGGAATTGTGCACATTAAAATCGCCAAGGACAACAATTTCAGAAGCTGGGTGGTTGATCTGTATCCAGTCAACGGTATGTGAAAGATGTTCGAAAAATGTCGCCGGTCGATCGTCATTCGGGGAGCGGTAAAGACAACAAAGAAATTTAACGGAATTCCTCAGTACGACCCTCAATCATATGATGACCATATTATTGGGTTCCAACGCCTCCATCCTCTGGCAAGCCAGATTGGATCGCGTGAAGACGCAGACTCCGCCCATAAAACGAAATCTCGAATTAATTAATTTCGAATTATTAATTTGAGCTGACAGCCACTCACGAATCACAAATTGCCAAGGACAACAATTTCAGAAGCTGGGTGGTTGATCTGTATCCAGTCAACGGTATGTGAAAGATGTTCGAAAAATGTCGCCGGTCGATCGTCATTCGGGGAGCGGTAAAGACAACAAAGAAATTTAACGGAATTCCTCAGCACGACCCTCAACCATATGATGTCTATATTATTGGGCTCCAACGCTTCCATCCTCTGGCAAGCCAGATTGGACCGCGCGAATCTGGCTGACTCCGCCCTTAAAACGGAATCTCGAATGTAAGTCGTATCCTGAGCAACGAAGATATGTCGAATCAGTTGACGAATCGACCTGGGTCTCAGTTAGGGCAAGGATATCAGGTTTCGTTGTTTGCAAATATTGGTGGACGGCGTTTACATTGGTGTTGGTGAAACCGATGCCCCTGATGTTACAAAATGCCGTCACCAGTCGAGCGCAGGCAGAGCCTCGAGAGCCAAGCCGGTTATGCGATGACGAACCTCTTAAAGTTCCATTATTTATCATGATATCTGCATGATGTCCCCCCCTGACATAGCCCCCCCCCCCGGAGACCCGAATGGGAGATTAGTTTACCTCCGGAATTCTTTATATCAGACAGTCCCATCATGACTTATCTCCATGTCAGTCCGGGCCATCAGCCACACACCCGAAACACCGTGAGATTTTTCTCGGCCATATCGCGGAATGTACAGTGTGGCGGGGTGGTATCTCACCTTGGGACCGACTACCACCTAACCAACCTTTTCTCGAACTGGTCCATCAGCCATACTCCGAAAGATGGCCAGGAATTTCTCCCGACCATTTTACGGAGCCTAAAGCTTGATGGGGTGGTATTTCACCGGGCGCACAGGGTGTTGGGATCCCGCCTACCACTCGGCCTTTAGTCGTGTAGCGATCCTAAATCGCTACTCCTATCCAAATCCCCAATATTATCAAATAATCTAATCCAAATCCTAAATTCCCTACAACCTAACATTAAAATCCATATTGAGTCACATGAACAACGAATTTCACCAAAAGTTAGTTCGTCGTACATTGACTCAATTCCCAAAATCCTGACATCATGAAATGCTTAATTCAAAGCGCATTTCATGATTCCCATTCCCAGAACCCATTCAACCAAACTTCTAACAAATTCCCAGAACACAACTCAAATTGAAACATGCCAAGTCTTATGTGTGCTTCTGGGACAAAAATTAGTTGACAATTCTCAACTAGAAAAATTATAAAAGGGCAGTGAATTTCAATTTCGTGATCAGTAGATCACCAGAGGTCGAACCGCTGACTGACCAGATAATTAGTAAGATTCCAGGGCCGCGCACAATATAATTATAAAACCGAGTTACCAAAAATAAAATAAGCACCTCTTAGCAAAACAAAGTTGCCTTTTCGTTTTCGGTGTCTTCCGCATTTGATTGCAGTCTCTTAGGATAGCTTGGTTTCGGGATTTTGATAGTTTTTATAGAGATGTATTTGTGTAATTAATCAACCAAGTATCAGTGACATCAAATGATATAAACTCATGCGACGCACCAAGTACATCGGAACATTGCGCAGCTCCACTAAGAAAGGAACGAAATACACAACCAGCGTAAGGAAATTAACTACCCAAAAGGAAACTAACTGGATGTATGAGTCGTTGGAAAAACGCATTGGTCAACGGAAAAAATTGATTAAATTGCACAAACACGATGATTCGCCTATTCTTATACACTTACGAAATCTTCAATGTTGACTACGAAAAGGAATTTCCTATAACGAGGCAAACCACGTTAACGACGCCGCTGCCTCAGGACCCAACAACTTATCCTAGGAAGGCACGTTAAGGATGCCGCCGCCTCAGGACCCAACAGTCGCCTCTTACGACAAGGCGGCTTAGCTGTGAGTATATTCGAACGCCCTACTCACAGGGCTATGTAGATTATATAATAGTATTTGGACGTGACTTGAAAGACCATAAGAGCAACTTACACAAAGTATTAGAAAGATTACAGCGATATAATTTAAAATTAAATCCGAGCAAATGAAAATTTTTGAAACCAGAAGTAGTGTACCTTGGTCACCTAATTACTCCAGAAGGAATATGTACCGATCCATCAAAGCACGAAATAATTAGATCTTACCCCATATCAAAAGATGCAGACGAAGTAAGAAGATTTATAGCATTCATTAACTACTACAGGAGATTCATAAAGGATTTTGCAGACATTGCAAGACCATTAAATCAATTACTGAAAAAAAAACAGCTATTTACCTGGACAGAGGAATGTGGTAATCATTTACACACTAAAACAGAAATTGACAACACCACCAGTACTAGCATACCCAGACTTATCGAAACCTTTCATATTGACTACTGATGCTTCGAATTATGCGATAGGAGCACTATTATCGCAAGGAGAAATTGGTACAGACAGGCCTATAGCTTACGCAAGCAAGTCGTTAAACAAACATGAACTGAATAAACTGATAATAGAAAAGGAATTACTAGCAATACATTGGGGTATAAACTAGTTCAAACCCTATTTATTTGGTTTACTCTGACCACAGACCATTAGTAAGCTTGTTCGCCCATAAAAACCCGTCTTCAAAATTAACCAGAATACGTGTAGACTTAATGGATTACGATTTTAACATTGTAGTCAAACAAGGAAATATGAAATCGAGGATAAAAATAGATTCTAAAAAATTGAAAGGAATGATGCCAAAACATAATGTAGATGTTGTTACCAGAGCAATGAAGAAAAATAATGAAATAACGAGTATGAATAAACACACACAATTTTAATTTCTTTCTTACGTCCACCCGCCGTGACTGCTCGAACAAGAACAAGTCAAGGAACCGGAAGTCCATACATTATCGTTGTATTGTACTAGATCAGTCACAATGATGGGCTTACAGTGTAAAGTCTAGCGAGAAGTTATGTGCACAATTTTTAATTTTTTTTTACTACATCTCGGTCAACCTGACAATTTAGATCGACCACGATCTTACATGATTTAACAACAATTTTCGTGCTTAAGCTCAATAATATAGTGGCAAGCGTTCCTAAGAAAACATTCAATTCAATCAGCTAGCACTAGTCCTCCAAAGGCGGATGTTTTTAGCCTCGACGACACCATTGTATGGGAACTGTGTAATTTGATAATTTTCGATGTCTCTAATCTCATATCTGTCATGTGGTAATACTTAATGGCCCACATAGGGGCCTTAATATTTCGGAATTAATTTCTTATTGGTACCACTAGTAGTGTCAATATTTCTGATAACTACGTAATCTCCCTCTTCATACAGAAGGGCGGGACGATTATGCTCTTCAAACTTCCTCAGGTTATACTCCTGGGCTTCAGATATAGCTTTAGTCGCTTTTTGCCTGTCTTCAGTCAGATTCCGATACAGAGGAGTCACCTGCTTTTATTTAAGGAACTCTGCCAGTTTATCAATGTTAGGACCGCGTTGATCAACCCCAAACAGAAGCCTACTAGGTGTATTATGGATAGACCTGTGCATTGTATTGTTTAAAGCATACTCTACGAGAGATAACTTTTGAACCCAATCACCGTGATCGATTGCATCACTTACCATTCCTAACATACCCGTCAACAGCCGGTTCACTCTTTCTACCGGTCCGTTCGCTTGCGGCGATTGAACTGCCACCTTAACGTGCGTTACATTCTTATCCAATAAAAATGAATTGAACTCCAGCAGGGTAAAACAAGTGCCTCTGTCCGTGATTACTCTGAGGGGCCTGCTGTAGTACTCGAAGTATTTACAGAGGGTAGCGCACACCTCTTTTGTACTCATCGATATGACAGGGTACAGCTTGACAAATTTTGTGAACGCATCAACTACCAGAAGAATATGCTTCCTCTTTGATTGAACAGTAGGTAAAGGTCCGAAGTGATATAAATGTAAAGTATGAAAGGGAAAGGCTGCTTTGGAATACTAAATAAATTACGTTCGACAGAATTTGCAGGCAATGAGTACATAATGCACCGAAAACAATTTCTTATAAACTCCTCAATTTTGCTCTTCATGTCAGAGAACCAATAGTTCTATCGGATTTGGTAATAACACTTCATGGCACCAATGCGCTCATGGACATGCCTAATTAGATTTGTTTTCATCTCGGTCGGGACATAAAAGAGGAGTCTACCAGACTTATACCTTCGGAACACAGCACCATCGTGGAGGACGAACGATGTAGAATCCTCCTCACCTAGTTTATCCCTTAGAGATGAGATTATCCGATCACGATTTTGGGCTGCTCTCAATTGGAAGTCTATGTCTTTGGAATTTACTGTGGAAACCATAAAACATCTACTTAACGCATCTGCGTGACTCATGTCAACTCCACTACGATGTTTGGCCTTATAATTGTAATTTTTTAATTATAACGCCCACCTCGCGATTCTTGGATTAACGGTTTTTTTTGTTAAGTGTAAGGATAAGAGAGCTACAATTAGTAACCACAGTAAATGGGATTTCTTCCAGATAAACGCGAAAACGTCGAAGAGCAGAAATTGCCAGGGTCTCGAGTTCCAAGTTGTGGTACCGTGATTCCTGTGGTGTAGTGCTTTTCGAAAAGTAGGGCACGGGGTGGAACTTATTGTCAACCTGCCGCTGCAGGAGGACAGCGCCATAACCAAGTGCGCTAGCATCACAATGAAGTTCTGTCTCCCAATCTTGGCTATAAATAGCTAACACCGGAGATGAAACCAAAGAACCCTTCAACCGTTGAAAGGTGGTTACGCATTCAGCGGTGAAATTAAACGGGGCGTCTTTCTTTAAGAGATTATATAAAGGCCTAGCTATTCGGGAGAATGGACAAACAAACCGTCTGAAATAAGAACTTCAGCCAAGGAACGAATGCACTTCTTTAGCATTTTTTTGCACCGGGTAGTTAAGTATAGCTTTAAGATGAGGGTCACTCGGTTGGATACCGCATTCAGTTACTTTATACCCAAGGTATTCTGTCGTACCATATCTCCAACGGCACTTGGACAACTTAATCTCTAAACCGTTTACTGATATACACTGAAGAACACGTTCTAATAGCTGAAGATGATCATCAATGTTAGTACTCGTCAGGAATATGTCGCCCATATACAACATGATTTGGTTGTTCTCAGTGAACTGCCTAATAATTCTAGAAATAAACCGTTGAAAAACGCTCAGGGCATTTTTAAGCCTAAAGGGCATCTTCAGAAACTCAAATTGTCCACCTGGAGTAACAAAAGAAGTCAAGTGAGTCGAATCAGGTGACATCTTAATGTGGTGGAATCCACTCTTAAGGTCCAACAATGTGAACATTTTCTTTCCCTCAAGGTACTCTAAACAATCTTCAATTAGAGGGAGAGGGTAGTTATCATGGGCTGTAAGTTTATTCAATGCACTATCGTCTACGTACATTCGGGTTTCTCCAGATTTCTTCTTCACTAGAACAATGGGCGACGCATATGGGGAATCACTCGGTTTTATAATCTTTCGATCCATAAAATCTCTTATAATATCGATCATCTTTTCCTTCTCAGCGAAGGATAATCGGCGGGGGAAACAGAAGAAATGGGTTTTATTCGTAAGCCGAATATGCATCTCAAAGTCTGGGTTTAGCTTTCAATCTATCATAATTCAGATATTCGACTGATAATTTTTTTTTTGAAATTCCTAATCTAAGATTGGGGCCAATATTTAACTCCTTGCCCAAAATGGGTTCTTTAGCGCAAATCTCGCAAACACTGTTATATTTCTCAAGTCCCTATTGGAAAACCCAGTATTTGCTATAATTTATTGGCCTCTAGGAACTTGAAAGTTCATGACATCATTGACTTGGCTATGTCATCGTTCCCTGTACAGTGCTTCGTTCTCTAATCCGACTTCATTCAGGCCACGTCTTGCATTGTCCTCTTATTTCCGTGGCAGCCTTCCCACCGGCCTCTTTCCCGTTGGTCTCCCGCTAAGAATTGTACGTATGGTTCTGTCGTTGCCCATTCTCCCAACATCCCCAGCCCATTTTAATCATCGCGATCTGATTATTCTCACTATTGTAGGCTTGGGATATAACTCCAATTCGCGGTTGTGAAGTTTCCTCCGTTGCCCTGCCTCTTCATCATATTTACCGCCTAAGATACTCATTAAAACTGTATTCGTGAAAAAGCGGGATCTGTTCTCTGCTCGTTTTATAAGCGCCCATGCCTCGCACAGTATAGAACAATCGGCATGATTATGGTTCTATAAATATGCTGTAGTAAAAGCAAATCCATTATTTTGCAATGAAAAGGGTTTGTTTAATATAAATGGAATGATCTGATATAGGTCAAATATGCACCGTTTTCTTCGATAACCTTTTGCCATTTCGAAGGTAATGTCAATATACTTGACTCATAGCAACCCTCGTCCCTATTAGTAAAAACCTAAGACAGTCGTGCGTCACAAACTTCTCTGGCGGCGAATTTTTCACCAGCAATATCATTCGCCATAGACAGTAATCGCTTCGTGCCATGCCCGGACTATAAGGTGGCTGCATAAGGACAACCCAACCGAGCTTCTGACGAGTCACTATCGATGTGTGTGGCCCGGTGTTGCCCTCATGGAACACAATTCCTCTCTTATTGGCCAAAGCTGGCCGACTCTGTGTTATTGCTCCCTCAAAACGGTCCATTTGTTAACAGTTAACAATTGCCGCCTCAATGACTGAGTTGGTAAGGAGGTTGTGTCTTGCGTTTGATTGTGCAAACCTATGTTCAACTGACGACTATTGCCATTGCGCAGTTCGGCAAAATTACTAAGTGTTAGGTAGGGTCACAAAGCCCGGCCGCTCGGTGACATACCACCCCATTAAGCTATAGGCTTCGTGAAATTATTGGGAGAAATTCTTGAGCATCTCTCGGAACGTGGCTGATGGATCCGGTCGAGAACAAAAATAGCATCTCAGGGCGCTGACTCTGCGCTATAGGTTCGCCTCTCTTGGGAGAAGTAAACACAAAGTACACGTCCGAATTACGATTTTGGCCCTAGGGGAGGAGATCATAGTAGATGATTTCCTGCCAATCCCCTAAACACAAATCAAAACCTTCCTGATCGTCAATCCTGACTTGGCTATCGGTTGCATCATCACTGCGATTAAATCACGGCCGTTTTCGCCTGACGTTGTCTCAACTGATCCACTTTTCATCACCAGATACTATCCGCTTTAGAAATGGGTAGATTTTATTACGATTCAGCAACGACTCGCAAATGGAAATTCCGTCCATGACGTTTTTTGGCGTTAACTCGTGTGGCACCCATAGCCCGAGCTTATATTTGTACCTAGCCTTATTCAAGTGGTTCCAAACAGCTTTTGTACACTGTTTAGCTTCCGGGCAATCGAAACAGTGCTTACATGACGGTCGGACACGACAATTTCTATGATTTTATCGACATTTTCGACAACAGGCCTTCCACAGTGTGGTGCGTCTTTGACATCAAAATTATCGGAACGGATTCGACCAAACCAAAATTGGCTGGTGATTAGCTGTTACAGTATCAGGATCATAAACACTATTTCCAATTTTAGCCACCTGACTTGCGTTTTCGCCTTTATCGAAGAAAAACCGTAAAATATTGTGTATTTACTTTTTTCCGTGGTCTATGTTCGACGTGCGCTCAAACAAAACAGAGTCAAGTAATCACAAAACTGTCCGAAAAGTGTTTTTTAGTGCGAATTCCTATCTTTCTAACACAATCTAGCGTAAGCCGATCGTACTTATACAACGCGAGATGCGGATTGCTAAAGCCATCTATTGGAAAAATAACGGATTCTCTCTTTGCTACACTTTTATATTACATGAGAGTAGTTTCTATTTTAGCAGTTTAGGAAGTGCGTACCAACTCTCTTGTCGGAATGCAGACTTCTATTGATTTCATATGGCATTTGATTACGGGCCATCAGTATTGTTTCCAGATATTTAAACTCTTTAAGGTTCTCGAATATCTTTCCTCTGATGTTCATGTACATTCCTTGAGGTCCATCGCAAATGGTAGGCTCGGGACACTCGTTTCTTTTCGACAGGTGGAAGAGGTATTTACTTATTTACTTCTATTGTTTAAATAAATTTAAAAATCATCAATCGGATAGTTAATGAAGCAACGTGCATATTTTTCATTTTTTTTTTTTACCACTTTTAGTCAATTGTTGAAGCTTCGGCCGACGCTACGATTTAAATATGCCAAAATGGACACTACCTTGGAAGCGTTAAACTCTATAACGTTCTCACATATCTTTCCGCTGATGTTTATGTGCATTCCTTGAGGCCCACCTGCAATACATTTTGTATTGTCTTCATTCATTTCTAGGCCCACCTCCTCTGCCGCTCGCAAGATGATTCTACTGTTTTTACTCACGGTTTCTAGATTATCGCCCAAAACGGCGATGTCATCCGCATATGTGAGCAGTTGGGTGACTCCATTCAGGGATGATCCGGCCATATTGTTGTCTTGTACCTTTCTGATGACATACTCGAGCACAAGGTTAAAAAGTCATTGTGAGAGGCCACCCCCTTGTTTTAGTCCGTCACGGATTACAAATGGTTCTTAGAGGTGGTTTTCTATTCTAACTCTTCCTTTATTTTCATTCATGCACATTTGAATGAGGGCGGCATATTTCTTCGGGATTCCCAGCTCAACAACAATATGGTGGTAGAGTATTTGCCTTGCGATAGAGTCGTAGGCTTTTTTGAAGTCGATGAAAAGTTGGCGGACCGTCGCTCCGTATTCCTACTTCTTTTTAATAATTGCCTTACTGTGAACATTTGTTCGCTTGTTGACTGGTTCCTGCGAAATTCATACTGGTGGTCAGCGAGTATTGCTTCTGCGTATGGTGTGATTCTCACCAGTATGAAATTTGTTAGTATTTTGTATGCGGTTGGGAGTAATGATATCCCTCTGTAATACTTAAAATCAGATCTATCGTCCTTTTTAAAAATAGGGATCACTATTGACGTCTTCCATTTTTCCGAGGTGACTTCCTTATCCCAAATTGAATGGATTAATTAGTGGATATATTTTTCCAGGATTCTTAGCCCGACTATGATATGATATAATCTTTGTTTTACGTCTGAGTCGTAGGCTTTTTTGAAGTCAATGAAAAGTTGGTGTACCATTTCTCCGTGATCCCATTTCTTTTTCTTCTATTACTTTACTGTGAACATTTGGTCGCTCATTGACCAGTTTCTACGGAACACACGCCGGTAGTCTCTGAGTATTTCTTTATTTTGGCATTTTCTAGAATTATTTCGATTCGGTTCTACTCCCATTCGCGTTTTTCCCGTTTGTAAAGTCTCGCTGTCTCTCTCCGAATTGCCGCGTATCTTTCTGCGTTGGCCTCATCATATCTTTCTAAGTAGATCACTCTGAGGCGTTTATGTTGCTCAATCTTTGCCCGGAGCTCACCGCAAAGCCAAGGTTCTAACTTAATTGTTTTCTTAAAACTTAATAGCTTTTGGCTTGTGTGTGATCACGTCTCTGATTGATGCCAATTCAATGTCCACATTATTCTGTTCCTCTTCCTCACTACTACTATTCTCTAGGTTGCTTAACCTATTCGTTAGTTCCCCTTGATATTCAGCCCTTTTGTGGAGGCCTTTCAGTTTATCAATACCGAACTTTTTGTTCGTCCCCCGTGGCTGGCCATGTCGGTCCGCTGCGACCCGACTCCTAATTTTGCCCATTGCTAGAAGATGGCCCAAGTTGCAATCTGCTCCTCTGTATGTACAGTGACGTAAGAATGGTGTTCGAATGGAATCTTTTTTCTATGAGGAAATATATAAAATAGACCACATTTGATTACACGTTACGCCATAGATGATATCCATGTGACCTTATGAATTGTTTTGTATTTGAACATCATGCTTTTCACTACTCGATCATTTGATACTGCGATTGTGATAATTCAAATTCCTTTATCGTTTTAGATATCACGTAAAATTCTTTGCCTATAGTTAGTTGGAAGATACTTTCCTTTCCAATTCTCGCGTTGAGGTCACTGAGTAAAATTTTAACATCGAATGATGAAATTCCGTCAAATACTTCCTAAGGGTCTTATAGAACGCTCGTTCGTTTCTTCGGTGGTTAGTTCTGTTGGGACATTTATAAGTACATATTTGTACCGCGGACCGTGGATTCTTACGACATTCGGTCATTAATAAACCTCACGTCTTTTACATGGGGCGTAGTCTTGTTGCTTATGATGAGGTCGGTTCCGAGATTATGTGTGTCGGTAGTTCCACATACAATTATGGATCCGTTGGTTTCGATTAATTGGTATCGGAGTCGGACCTATTGAAGCGCAACGATGTCCATTTTATATTTTTTCGCGTTCATTATCATACAAACGCGCCTGGCGTATATAACATTCTGACATTCCACATTCCGACGCGTATATCCCGCTTTTCTCTAAGTTTTCTTCTTGTCGAGTCGGTGTTTTTTAAATGATTTCTTTCTTATCACACGTACGCCTACCGGGATCTTTGTATTTGTCGTGTTTATAGTTGTCATTTATTTTTGTTCCCAGGAGTCTTGGAATTTCAAATAGCCCCGCATATCAAAGCCCCGTTTTATTATGATAGGGCCTACTTACTGCTGTGATTCAACACGGCGTCAGAGAGAGACCATTGTATAATATAAACGATAATTTATTTTTATACATTTATTGAATAATGTTACACACTAACTATACTATCAGCATTTTCCAGTATAGTCTCCTGCGTGATCTACACACTTTTGGCACCGATTTGGAAGCTTTATGTTTAGAGTAGAAGAGACGAAGGGAGGATACCACATGGTTGGATGGACGGGCGCTGAAGTGGCTCGTTGATGAAGAAGAGAGATGATGTGCACGTACATCACCAGGAAGCCTTTGCAACTTGACGAAATGCAAAATGGTGGATGTTCGTCAAGTTCAACTAATTTCATTGTCGCCGTTGTGCGCATCGACAAATTGTGTGGTGTGGTGTGAACAATTTACATCAGGTTTAAGAGGTCGAGACACCTCTCGTGCTTCGGTTTGGATAGGGCCTTAGTGAGAATGTCTGCAGGCATGTATTCGACCGAAAGTGTTCCGCTGTCCAGTGCTTCACGGATGAAATAATGTCGGACGTCGATATGTTTGCTCCGGGAGTGGAATACGGGATTCTCAGCCAGCTTCCGAGCACCGTTGTTGTCGTTGAATAACTTCAGCTTGTCTGGTAAGGTGGATCCCAGTTGACTAATCAGTCTTCGTAGATGTATGGCCTCTTTCGCCGCATCGGTTATGGCCATATACTCTGCTTCTGTGGATGATAGTGCGGTGGTTCTTTGTTTACGCGATACCCATGAGATAGGTGTGCCGTTAAGAGTAAAGGCATACCCAGTGTACGATCTCCGACCGGGCAATTGGCCCAGTCCGCGTCGGCGTATCCGGTGAGACATTTCCCGCTCGTTTTATAGGATAACCCAATGTTCGTCGTGCCTTTCAGGTAGCGTAAGACATGTTTGGTGGCTTTCCAGTGATCCTCGTCGAAACAGCTGAATTGGCTCAATCTGCTCACGGCAAAGGCTATATCTGGTCTTGTGCTTACTGCCAGGTACATGAAAGATCCAATTAACTCTCGAAACGGCAGGTTTCTGTCGGGTTCTTCCTTCCCTTTCTGTAGTATAGTGCCGCTGTCCAGGGGTGTACTCACGGGCTTCGAGTCGGTCTTGTTGAAACGGTCGACGAAATGCAAAATGGTGGATGTTCGTCAAGTTCAACCAATTTCAATATCGCCGGTGGTCGCATCGGATGTACACTAATGTAGAACATTAGATGTCCAACACTTTAATAGCTCTTGTTCTAAAATTTAGGGCGAGTTGTTAGCCAATTGCGCACGTGCTCCTCGACTTTTTCATTACTTTCGAATATTTTTCCTCAATGTGATTCCATCGACGGTGCGAACAAAAAATAGTCACAGGGAGACAAGTCTGGGCTATAAAGAGGGTGTTCGAGGGTTTCCCAGCCCATTTCTTCCAATGTATCCCTTGTCAATGCGTTGTTGTGAAGAAGGATGACATCTCGAAGGGGCATATCTCGTCTTATGTTTCGATATGCGGCTTTTGCCGACTGTAACAGCTGACAGTAGTAAGTTACATTTACTGCTCCTTGTTCGTAAAGAAAATCAATCATTAAAACTATCTTTGAGTCGAAAAAAATCGTCTTGTCCTTGGGCGTCGATCATGACTTTCGTTTTCGATACGTTCTTGGCCACGTTTAAATTCTTTGGTCCACGTATGCACACGATTCTGAGACTGTGTATCATCACCAAACTGTGCTTTCTATCGAGAAAAAATTCCGAGGGTTTAATGCCTTCATTTGTTAAACATTTTATAATAATACGTTACGCAACATACGGATGTGCCTCTTGATCGCTCATGGCTGTACTGACTACAAAGTTGAGCGCGACCGCTAGCCAAGCCGGTTCCCCCACTCTTCATAAACCAAAAAAATTACCGTTTATATTTGATTAACCCTCGTAATACAGTCGGTATACCGTTGGCTGCAAACTATCCAATGGGCACGGCGACGCGTAACACCCTGGATTGGGAGTGACAGATATTGGTCTGTTACTTCTCGCTAGCCTGTCTGACATGTATGACCCCGCTGGAGTTGTAGGCTTCCGTCAGCATAGCCTAAGTTTTCTACCAAGCGTGGGTAGTGGTCCTATACCATTATTATTGTTAGTTAATAAATACCAATAACTTATCAAACAGTCAGATTGTTGTTTCAACAGACGTGCTTTTATTTACAATTTTATAAAAGTACTTCTCCCTTCAGTAATCACAGTCTTACAATAATTTATTCTCTGTCATTTCGTGTACGTCAAAAGGGGCGGCAATTTACTTACACTTATAACAGAGTTTTGACAGTTCTAAAATTTTAGGTTAATAGAAAATAATTAAGCACAACAATTATTTTTCATCAACCTTCTTTTGCTGTTGTCTTAATCATCTGTTCTAAATCTATTGTAGTGTCAATTTCTCTTAAACCTTCCAGTCAGATTCTTGTAACTCTTCTATTTCGTCGAACTACATTCTATGACTGAGTGTATGGATATTTCTTTCCCCTTTTACTGTAATAACGCCGTGCATAGTTTTTGCTTCGGTTGTGTATTAGATATGCAACGGTCACGACTCCGCCATTGTGCCCTGTCCCGTGCGCTCTTACACGTTCGACTAACTGATCCGATCTCCTCGAGATCCAACCTAACATTGTCCTCCCATCTCCATAGCGGCCGCCCTGTCGGTCTCTTTTCCGTTGGCTTACCGTCAAGAATTCTATGCGCGACCCTATCGTTCGCATTTCGCGCCACGTGTCCGACCCATCTTAATCTTCGCGACTTGATTACTCTCACTATTGTAGGTTTGCGGTATAGCTCTTCCAATTCGTGCTTACGGAGTTTCCGCTATTGTCCTGCCTCCTCGTCATATTTACCTCCAAAGATACCCCGCAAAACTTTATTCTCGAATACGCGGAATTTGTTTTCTTCCCGTTTTGTGAGAGTCCATGTTTCGCATCCGTATAAAACAAGCGGCATGATTATGGTTCTATAGACACGGATCTTTATATTCAGTGATGGCAGTTTGGATTTCAGCAGTTTACTGACTGTGTGCCAACTACCATTGCCGGAGTGTAGTCTTTTTAGTTAATTTCCTGGGACATTCCATTACTGGCCGTCAGTATCGTTCCCAGATATTTAAATTCTTTAACTTTTTCAAATATCTTGCCTCTGACGTTTATATGTGTTCCCTGAGTTCCACCTGCTCTCGCCGTAATTATGTATTTTGTTTTGTTTTCATTTATTTCTAGGCCCACCTCTTCTGCCGCTTGCATGATGATTTCACAGTTTTTACTTACAGTTTCTACATGATCGCCCAGAACGGTGATGTCACCCGCATATGCGAGCACTTGTGTGACTCCGTTCAGGGATGATCCGGTCATGTTGTCTTCTTGTACCTTTCTGATGACATACTCGAGCACAAGATTAAAAAGACACGGTGATAGACCATCTCCTGTTTTAGTCCGTCCCGGATTTCAAATGTTTCTGAAAAGTGGTTTTCTATTCTAACTCGCCCTTTGTTTTCGTTCATGCAAATTTGAATGAGGGCGGCATATTTTTTCGGGATTCCCAACTCAACTACAATATGGTAGAGTCTTTGCCTTGGGACTGAGTCGTAGGCTTTTTTGAAGTCAACGAACAGTTGGTGAACCGTCTCTCCGTATTCCAACTTCTTTTCCAGCAGTTGCCTTATTGTGAACATTTGGTCGCTTGTTGACCGGTTCCGACGGAATCCGCATTGGTAGTCTCCTAATATTTCTTCTGCGTACGGTGTGATTCTTGCCAGTATGACATTTGTTAATATTTTGTATGTGGTTGGGAGCAATGATATTCCTCTGTAATTTTCGCAGTCAGATCTGTCACTTTTTTTGAAAATGGGGACACGACTATTGAGGTTTTCCATTCTTTCAGAATGACTTCGTTATCCTAAGCTATATGTACGTCTGGTGTGTTTATTTGTGGTTGATGGGTGCGCACATTGAGCAGGTTTTCAAAGTACTACTTCCATCTTGTCACGACATTGTTTGTTTCTGTGACCAGACAGCCGTTTGCGTCTCGAACTATTTTGGCCCTCTCTCGGTAGCTATTTCTAATTTAGTTTATGCCGGCATACATACCTCGGATATTCTTTGCTCTAGAATTTTCTACGATTTTTTCGATCCTAGTCTTCTCCCATTCGAAAAGTCTCGTTGTCTCTTTCCGAATTGTCACGTATCTTTCTGCGTTGAGTTCATCATATCTTTATAAGTGGATCACTCTGAGGCGTTTACGTTCTTCGATCTTTGCCCTGAACTCATCGCCAAACCAAGGCTTGGACTTAATTGTTTTCTTAAATCCTAATACCTTTAGGGCTGTTTGTTTGATTGTGTCTCTGATCAATGCCCATTTAGTGCCCAGATTATTGGCTTCCTCTTCCTCACTACTCCCATTCTCTAGAATGCTAAATCTATTCGTTAGTTCCTCTTGATATTCCGCCCTTTTCCCCAGGTCTTTTAGTCTATCAATGTCGAACTTTTTGCTCGTCTCCCGTGATTGCCCGTGTGGGTTTGCTTCACTAGAAAGTGATCGGAGTCGGAATCTGCTCCTCTACATGATCTTACGTCAAGGATATTCGAGTGGTGTCGTTTGTCTATGAGGAAGTGGTCTATTTGGTTACGCCTTACGCCGCGGGTGATATCCATGTGGCTTTATGAATTTGCTTGTGCTTGAACATTGTGCTTTTCACTACCAGATCTTTTGACCCTGCGAACGTGATAATTCGAATTCCATTATCATTTGAAACGTCGTGTGGACTTTCTTTACCTATAGTTGGTTGGAAGATATCTTCCTTTCCAATTTTCGCATTAAGGCCCCCGAGGAGGATTTTAACATCGAATGATGAGATCCCATGAAATACCTCGTCTAGCGTCTCGTAGACCGTGTCCTTCGTTTCTTCGCCGGTAGATTCTGTTGGAGCGTGTACGTTTATAAATACATAATTGTACCATGGCCCCTGTATTTTTAGCACAAACATTAGGTCGTTAATAAATTTCACATCTTTTACATGTACGTAATCTTCTTGCTTATGATGAAGCCGGTTCCGAGATTATGTGTATCGGTACCTCCACACACCAGTGTAAATCCATTGGTTTCGATTACTTGATGTGGGAGTCGGACTTCCTGAAGCACGACGATGTCAATTTTGTATTGTTTCGCGTTTTCTACGACTGTCTGTATCGCGCCTGGTTTATATAACGTTCGAACATTCCACGTGCCGACGCGTATATCCCGCTTTTTCCGTTTTTCTCTACGTGTTCTTTTTGCCGAGTCGGTGTTTTCTTGATGATTTGTTCCCTTATGGTGGTGCCGGCTCATCACACCTACGCCTACCGGCTTTTTCGTGAGATTGTTTTTTGTGTATTGATCATTCATTTCAATGGATCACTCTGGGGTTTCAAATAGTCCACCATATCAGAGACCCTCTTTGATATGGTAAGGTCTGCTTACTGCTCTGATTCGAGCCGGTGTCAGAGAGGCGCCGTTATCATACAGCCGGTATACCCCTGGCTGCAAACCATCCAATGAGCCATGGATTAGGGGTGGTAGATCTTTGTGTGTTACTCCTCGCTAGCCTGTCTGACATGGTTGGTCCTACTGGAAGCATATGCTTCCTTCAGCATAGCCTGAGTGATTCATTGTTGTGTAAGCCCCCGCACCACGTCAAAGTTTCTACCAAGCGGGGGACATTACACTTTTGCCACCATTTTTTTACAACCTTTGAAAGTCAATTTCTCCCCAATTAAACGGCATTCTCGAGGTGCTATTTTGAATTTAAGGAATAACTAGAAGTCACACGGGGCTAATGGAAATGAATAGGGAGAGCGATATTGGTCGAATTTTTAACGAAAAACTTCCAAAGAATCTTTAAAAAAAATTTATCGCATTGTAATTGTGTATTTATACAGATACAAACAGTGAATCGTCCCCTTGGTGGACCATACGAGGGTGGAAGGGTCTGCCGTATCATATGTCAAATCATTATAATCTCCAGGCGAACAGAACATCCTTTTCGTAACGTTTCCAACTCCTTTCACTACTAACCGTCTGACATTTCAGGAAACTTCAAATTCATCTTTGTGCCACAACATTTTTCATATCATATCTGGAGATTAATCTCGAAAATCCATTCTGAAATTATAAGCGTTTTTTTTTCGTTTTTGTTATTGTTGTTGTTGCAAAAGTAAGTATCTGACATATAGTATGATATAATCACACTCGTGATTTCGCGATCATTGGAATTATCCTCAAATTCGTTTGTGTGACAAAAAAGACTGCTCATATATAAAATAAAATAAAATAAAATCAAGCGTCAGCAACAAAAAGAGGATCGGAAATAATTTGCACCTTACCAAAGTTAAAAAAAAAAGTGCTATTAGAGTTTCCTCCGACTATGTAATTAATCTCTTTTAACTAATCTGTTTCTCATGGGACATTTATTTAAAACAAAACAAAGAAAATCCTTTCTCTGCATTTTATATTGTAAATATCATCTGAAACATTATGACCGCCACCTGCAATAATTCATTCTTAACTGGAAGAAGCTGAAGAAACAAACGCTCAGCTGATAAATATCTTGCATTTACATTCACTATTCTCTCGAATTATCATGGGCATGGAATTTTATTATTCAAGTAGCACAAATATTTAATGCAAACTACTTATTGAACTTAGGTTGAACCAGTGAAACCGGCTAGGGGTCCCCGAAGTCCCTCGGGTATTCCAGTAAAAACTGTATCAAAACCCAAAAGGGTTCAAGTCAAAATTATGGCACTGACTGCTAAAACGGATCCGGTGACAAAGCTAATAAACCACACCATTGAAAACGGACAAATAGAACATTCCAGAGGTCTTTTGAGTCCAGAGACTGGCTCTGTCGAATCCAAATATGGACTAATTAATCTCAAGAAGGGGACTATTGAAGTACTGAATTCGAAGACAGGCAACAAAGAGATAATCCAAGGGCAAGTTGATTCACTAACTGGTAGTGTGTTGTTTACTAAAGGAGTTGCTGATCCCAAAACTGGACGTGTCGATGACTCTCTGGGACAAATCATTTCTGTTGTCCCACAAAATAATCCGGTGGTTGAGCTGACTGTAATCACGAGTAGATTTGACCCTGTTACTAAAAAACTGGACACTGCCAATGGTGAAGTTGAACGCTTCCTTGGTATTCTGAATCCAAAGACCGGTGTATTAGAAACTAAATATGGCGAAATTGATCCGAAATCCGGGGAACTTAAGTTAACCGATAAGAAATCACAGAAAGTCACTACGTCCAAGAACGTTACAGTGGATCCAATAACAGGACAAATCGTGTTAACGGGCATTTTAGATCCAAAGTCTGGTAAGGTAGACCAGACTGTTGGACGCTTGATTGAAGTTGGTCGTGAAATAGACCCACTTGTCGAAGTTACCTCACTGTCAGGAAAATATGATACGAAAAAGGGTATTGTTGACCCTAAGACAGCACATGTTGAGACATCATCAGGACAGTTTGATCCTAGCACGGGAAAGATAAATACTAGATATGGTCAAATCGATGTCATAAAACATACAATCACAAGTATTGATCCGAAAACAGGAAAATACACAGTGAAAGATGTGAAAATAGATCCCACTACCGGTCAGGTTATCGTTAAGAACCAGATAAATCCTAAAAACAATAAGCCCGACAAAGACTACGCTAGAATTCTGTCACTTCGCATTGTCCAACACCGTTTAGATCCGAAAGCGAAGGCTCCAGTCGCTGAGCCACAGGTTGAGAAAGAAGATATCATAATCGATCCGAAAACAAATCAAATATGGGTTCCTACGGGTACCAAAAATCCGGTTTCCAAGGAAGTTCAATACATTTCTAGTATTGTTGATCCCATAACTGGTTCAGTAATCTCGAAATATGGATACCTTAATCCCAAGACAAATGAGATTAAGTTACAATCGAAATTAGACGAACATACAATTAAAATTGAACCTTCCACGGGTAAGATATATGCAGCTACTGGTGATAAGGACACTAAAACTGGAGAACCTCTATATGCAACAACCCAAGTAGATCCAACAAGTGGTGAGAGCTACACCAAAATTGCTCGAGTCGATCCGAAGACCGGTAAACTAATCATCGTAAAAGTGATATTAATAACCAAACGTGACGATTATGGCCGTCCAGAGGAATTCGATCCAGAATCGTGTGAATTTGACGAGAAAACGGGAAGAATTTTAAGATTCCCAACGAAAACAGTTTACGTTTACCAGACAATTGACCCGATTACAGGTGAAACGATAAACGTAGACCCTAATGATGAAAGATTTGTAGGAGCTCGTACAACAGTCACACATACTATGACCCTCTCGGGAGAGATTGACCCAATAACCGGTTTCATTAAGAGTGAATACGGTGACGTCGACCCTAAAACTGGTGACATTGACCCGAAAACAGCTGTCAAAGATCCGGTTACAGGAAAACTCATACTCAACTATGCGGATATAGATCCAAGTCACTTTGGAAAAGATGCTGTTGTTAGCAAATCCACTGAAACAGTTCCAATTACTCGAACAGGATTTTTTGAAGGTATCAAGCATTTGGGTGAAAGACTTTTACGTCGGGACTCGGAAACAAGTTTGGAAAAACATGCAGAGAAACAAACTGAACCCATTACTCCGAAGACACCTGGGAAATTAGAAAAAACTATGAAAATACCGACAGTAGTCAAGGTTGGAACAGGTAAAACGGTGACGACAACCGAAAGCACTGCAAAACCTAATATACGAGATGAAGCCCAAAAAGGGACTGCCACTGCGGCACGAGCTTCAACACAGGAGAAAAAGGTTAGATCTTTGGAAATTATTCATTCTGGTGGTTGGAATGTGGGGTTTTAAATCGTAGCGCCATAACAATGCCATGTGGATACGCATTTATTCCAGAAAGCACTTGTTATCGGGATGAACTTCATTTTGTCATTATATTTTCGGCATTAACATTTCTCTCTTATATAAAAACTAATATAGATTAACTCTATATACGTTTAAATTATTACAGATATTTTGTTCATATAAATGCAGTTATATATAACATAATTATAGTAATCAGTGGGGACTTTAGTGGGGCTTCGCCCCATTTATTAAATTAAGGCAAGCTTACAAAAAGATCCTTAGATCTAACTTACGAACTAACTTAATTGATAACTTATCTACGATGGTGGAGGGTAGTACAGGAGATGAAAAGAAGTTAGAGGAAGACATCCAGGAGCCGGTGTTTTAGAGTTAGGATGCTAATATTAAAGTCAAAGATGGATGACTTGCAGTTGACACTGCTTAGCATTCGAGAGATAGGTTCGTTGGAGCCGTACGCAGAATGGTGTGGGGGAATGTAGAACGGGCGGGGATTGCGTATGTTGTGTGGGTTTGTATTGAAAAAAGTTAAGTTGAGAAGATTGAAACAGTCGACTGAGCCAGAGAGATGTTGGTGAACGAATAGAATATCGGACAGGATTCCGCGTTCTTCCAGGGTTTTCAGATTAATTAATTTAAAACGGTTGGTGTAAGGGGGCACGATCAGAAGGTTTTCCTACCCTAATCCACGCAGAGCGACACTTAAGAAACGACGTTGAATGCTCTCGATTCTGCGGATGTGTATTTGCAGATAGGGGGACCATACCTGACCAGCATATTCGAGCAGTGGCCGGACAAATGCAATGTAGAGGGACCGGGTGACATAGGGGTTGGAGAATTCTTTACACCATCATTGTACAAACCCGAGGGTTGAGTTGGCCTTAAGAATGATCGCGTCAATATGTGAAAGAAAATTAAGGTCTTTATCACATATCAAGGTCACGGTTCGATTGAACGATGGTGAGGGTTGGGTTATGAAGAGAGTAGGGACGAGGAGAAGAAAATGTGGGCTTTCGTGAAAAGGTTATAGACAGACATTTAGCGATATTAAGCTCTAAGCAGTTTTTGCGGCACCAAACCGAGAAGTTGTCAAGATCTGTTTGAAGTAATGCAGAATTAAGTGGTGACATGATAGTCTTATATAATTTTGTGTCGTCAGCATAGAGAGACACACAGAAGTGCTTGATGACTCTATCGATGTTAGAATGAAAAGTAGGAGACCTAGATGACTGTTTTGCGGGACCCCGGAGGTAGCCAGGAATGCATTGGATATCGCGGGTCTGAAACGAACACAGTAGAATCGATCTTTCATCATCATCATCATCATCGGCACTACAACCGGGATCCGGTCTTGGCCTTATTTAGCAAGTCTCTCCACCGGTATCCGGTCTATATCTGAGACTTGTTAAATTGTCCATAATAATTTGTGTTTCCGGGCAAGGTCATTAGCCTTGCGCCATAGAATCGATCTTTCAAATAGGAGGAAATCCATTTTAATAGAATGAGTTCAAAAGCGAGGGTGGACAATATCAAAAGTATAAGTTTATGAGAAATTTTTGTCTAAAGCTTTACTGAGATCGGTTGTAACCATGTCGACTTCCTTGTCACTCTCTAGGCTGATAGTGTGAAGGATGTGAATTCAACGAGGTTGGTTGTTGTTCATCTGCCTGCAAGAGAAATGATAGATTTGCAGTGAATGATCTGCCTGTCTAGGAGAAATGAGAGATTTGCAGTGAAAGCTTGACAATTCGTACCGAAAGCGTTCAAAAAGCTTGGATATATGGGAAAGCTTAGCACTGGGGCGATAATTCGTGACAGCGCATTTGGGCCCTTTTTTGTGTATAGGGGAGATATAGGAGGTTTTCCAAATGTTTGGGAATTTCCCTTGAGAGAGAGAGAGACAAGTGGAAAATTTCCGAAGGATGTTGTGCCTTGCGTTTGATTGTGCAAACCTAGGTGCAACTGACGACTCTTGCTATTGTGCACTTCGGCACAACTACTGCGTAGTAATCAGGGTTCCAAAGCCCAGCCGCCCGGTGAAATCATCATCATCATCATCTTCATCGGCACTACAACCGGGATTTGATCCTGGCCTTATTTATCAAGTCTCTCCGCCGATACCGATTTCGAGCCGATGTCATCCAGTTTAGCACTCCCAGGCTCTGGGCGTCTTGGTCTACGCTATCCCTCCATCGCATACAAAGTCTGCCGCGCTGTCGCCTTCCATACATCCTGGCACAAAAGGCTTTCCGGGCAGGATCCTCTTCGCTCATTCGAGTTAGGTGTCCCGCCCACCGGAGTCAACAATTTTCCTTAAGACCTTACTCTCGAACTCGGCTAAGAGTTCAGAGTGCCTTTTATTGAACACCCAGGTCTCGGATCCATACATCATCATCATCATCGGCACTACAACCGGGAACTGGTCTTGGCCTTATTTAGCAAGACCTGAGGCTTGTTAAATTTTCCATAATGATTATTGTTTTCTCCGGGCAAGGTCATTAGTCTTGCCCCAGAGGCTCCCCGACGGGGAATCGAACCCCGGTCTCCCGAGTGACAGGCGGCTATACTAACCACTACACTATCGAGGAGCCCAGATCCATACATGAGTACTGGTAAAATCATGGTCTTCTACAATAGTAGCTTGGATGTTCTGCATAAATTTCGGGATTTAAAGATCCTTGATAGACCATAGTAGGCTTTGTTGGATTTGATCAGCCGTTCGGGTATTTCCTCTTCCATATTGTTATCGGCTGCTACTATTGACCCAAGGTAGTTAAAGGATTGCACTACTTCAAATTCGTGCACCGCTACCCTGATAGTTTGACCAACATTGGGTCTTCTCTTCGCAGATGTTGCCACCATGTACTTAGCTTTCCCCTCATTAATGTGCAGTCCCTGTTTTTGTGCCGCCTGCTCGATCTGGGTGAAGGAGTCCTGTACAGCCGAATCGGATATACCGATGATGTCGATGTTATCTGCATAGGCAATAATCTGGCAGGACTTGGTGACAATAGTCCCTCTAGTTGTGACACTAGAGTCACGGATTGCTTTCTCCAACGCCGGGTTGAAGAGGAGGCAGACCAGACCGTCTCCTCGTCGGAGTCAATTAAAGATGTTTATTGGTTTGACAGCAATCGCGCTATTTCTACTTCCGCGGACCTCGCTCCCTACTTTTCTCTACTAGATTTTTTTTCCCAGGCACTTTTCTTTTGTCTGTGAAGTCTTTTTTCAGATCTTCTGAGCTCTTTGTATTTCTCCTCGTGTACCCGCGTCCTATGATACTGTTGCATTGCCCGGTATGCAGCATTCTTACGTTCAGTCGCTAGTTTGCACTCATCATCAAACCAGTCGCTCCGATCTCTACTACTACTGCCTAAGATGGAGTTGGCAGTACTAATGACAGTATTCTTAAGGCGTGTCCATTTATGTTCTACGCACGGCATTCTATCCCCAGGACTTACTCTCCCTCCATCGAGCTCTTCGAGGGCGAGTCTTTAGCATGACCAAACGTGTTGCTGGTGTTCTCATTGCGTAAGGCAGGCGTGTTGATTCGAACCTGATCCGGGGATGCAATACGTTTCCGTAAGGAAATCCGCGCTCGGAAAACTATACCAACAAGATAGTGATCCGAGTCGATGTTGGCACCTCGTTCGTCATCATTGATAAACAATATCACTACCTATGTATGTGGCTAGACTGTCATATGAGAAGAACAAAGGAAATAAGTTGTAACCTGGTAGAGTAAAATCGGAAATGTCTCTATCAGTTATTATCTGAGTTTCGATAAATGCAAGGATTGCTGGTTTTTGGTTTTTAGAAACGAGGGCAGACGCAGAGGAGTAATTCCATTCTAGGCCACCAATGTTACAATGATCGACTCGAGGTTTCCGTGCCATTGAAATGACTTGGCATAGAAATCAATCATCATCATCATCATCGGCACTACAACCGGGGACCGGTCATCAGACTCGAGGAGTGGCTGCGATCTATCAACACGTGGTCAATTTGATTGCGAGTGGCTCCATCAGGTGGTATTCAGGTGGCTTTACGGATATC
Source organism: Microdon myrmicae (assembly GCA_963931805.1). Lineage (NCBI taxonomy): Eukaryota > Metazoa > Arthropoda > Insecta > Diptera > Syrphidae > Microdon > Microdon myrmicae. Next base: position 151,596,488 of record OZ007497.1, on the reverse strand, counting down.
TTTACGCGGAAACGTGGTACTCACAACGACCGAGTTCTTTAATGCTGCCAGTTCGATGAGTCGTAGTCCATTGCCACTAGTGTTCTCATGCAAACTATGGGAACCTGCGTAGTGCCCGAAAACCAGCTCCCGACCTATTTTCGTATTCAAATCACCACGATTTTCACATCGTATCTTGGGCATGCATTGAGGGCCCGTTCGACTTTCTCGTAGAATTGTTATTTTTCGTCAGGGGACTCCTCTGTAGGTCCGTGAACGTTTATGAAGCTTATGTTCTTAAACTTGCCTCGCACGCAAAGGGTGCATAAGCCTTTCGTTTATTGGATTAAAGCTGATAATGCCAGGCTTCAGTTTTTGGCTGACTAGAAAACCTACCCCGAGCACATGGTGTTTTGCCTGATAGTTGTATTAAATGTCATACTCGTTCTTTTGAATAACACCATTCAGTACCACATATTCTCGCCGTCCACCTTATTTCTTGTAATGCTGTTATCTCAGATTTATATTCGGACAGGGCATCGGCTAGCTGCTGTGCAACTCGAGCCCTATATAGTAAGCGGACGTTCTATGAGAAAGTTCTCATATCGTTTAGACATTTTCGTTTCCGTGGTCGTCGTCGTGTATCCGGTCCATATCCGAGTCTTGATAAATTTGCCATAATAGTTTGTTTTTCCGCGCAAGGTTATTAGCCCTGCGCCAACCCTTGTCAGCATGTCGCTGCATGCATTGGTTCACTACTTGGCGGGTGCCAAAGTAGCTATCCAAGGGTGTCACGTGGAGACTGCATGTCAACTTTGATTGAACAGAGACGAGGATCGTCCTGGGCTTCGGCGGGTTGAAAGCAATCAGTGACTTTGCCCTGTATGTTCGCTCCCATCCCCCAGCCGGGTGAAATACCACCCCATTAAGCTATAGGTTTCGTGAAATGGTTGGGAGAAATCCTTGAGCATCTTTCGGAGTTTGACTGATGGACCCGGTCGAGAAAAAAAAAAACAATCTCATGGCGCTGATTAAGCGCTATAGGCTCGCCTTTCCTGGGAGAAGTGAAAATAAAAAAAGTGGATTGATTGAAGTGTGTAGCAAAGAGATTAGCTCGGGTGGGACAGTTGAGGTTTACGATTTGTAGGTAAGCGAAGTGGGATAGATTGTAATTGACGAATTGAAAAAATCGGATCTTTTGTTAGATTAGTTTGTGTATCGTTTAAGCGGTTTTGGTAGAGTGTATTGTAAAGTTCGTTAAACCGAAAATAATATCCGAGAAAATCAGAAAATTATTTTGAGGGTGGGAGAGGAGAGGTAAAATTGCAGGGTAGGGGGGATTATTGGGGGGAAGAGCGGATTTAGGACGGATTTATTCTGAGGCGTCGTTTAAGAGCGGGAGTGGAGATGTTGAAATCGAAGGAGGGGGGGAAAGAGTTGGCCTGTCGTAGCATACGCGAGATGGGCTCGTTAGCGCCGTAAGAAGTGTGATGAACGGGCACGTAAAACAGTCGAGGGTTACGTACGTTACGGGGGTTTGTATGCAATGTTAAAGTGAAGAGCAAGCGTGGGCAATTGATTGAGCCAGACAGAAGGCGATGCACAAAGATGATGTTGTCATGGAGTCTGCGCTCTTCAAGTGTGTTTAGATTGATTAGACGGAGCCGTCTTGTGTATGGTGGTAGAATTAGCGGATTTTCCCAGTTTAGTCCGCGGAGGGCAAAGCGGAAGAAACGACGTTGAACTCCCTCAATCCTGCGAATGTGAGTCACTTGATACGGGGACTAGACCTGACAAACGTATTCGAGTAGTGGCCGGACAAAAGTTGTGTAGAGTGATCGGGTGACATAGGGGTTAAGGAATTCTTTCAATCGGCGTTTGACAAACCCAAGGGTGGCGTTGGCCTTGAGGATTATGTAATCAAAATGTGCGGTAAATTTGAGCTCCTTGTCGCATAGGACGCCCAGATCGCGAATCAATTCAACCGATGTTAACGGTTGGTTCAGTAAGAGATAGGAGTGTGGATGAGTAGGAGAACTCTTCCGAGAGAAGGTGATTGTGTGACATTCGGCGATATTCATTTCTAGACAATTATTTTGGCACCAAGTCGAGAAGCTGTCAAGATCCGCTTGGAGAAGTGAGGAGTCCAGGGGAGAGCGGATTGTCTTGAAAATTTTGGAATCATCCGCGTAAAACGAGATGAAGGAGTGATTAATGCAAGAGCCTATGTCGGCTATGGTTAGGATAAATAGGAGAGGGCCGAGATGACTGCCCTGGGGGACACCTGAGGTTGGGAAAAAAGGATCGGAGAGGGTGGATCTAAATCGCACGCGGTAGGTACGATAACTGAGATAGGATGAGTCCCACTTAATCAGCAGGGGTTCAAAACCGAGGGAAGATAGCTTGAAGAGAATGAGATTATGGGAGATTTTGTCGAAGGCCTTGCTAAACTCGGTAGCGACTACATCGACCTCATCGCCGTTTTCTAGGGCAAGGAGTGTGTGGGATGTGAATTCGGCAAGGTTAGTAGTAATGGACCTGCCTGAGAGGAAGCCGTGCTGGTTCGAAGAGATGATGAGTGCGCAGCGAAAACATAACTCCTTCGAACAGTTTGGGAATCTGCGAAAGCTTGACAATGGGACGATAATTGGATATATCGTTTTTTTTTTTCCTTTTTATGTATGGGGGTTATGTAAGAAGATTTCCAAAAGTCAGGGAATAGACCTTGTGTAAGGGATAGATTGAAGATTGACGCGAGGGGGAGAGAGAGAGAGAAAAGGAAAATTTTTTAAGAGGATAGGAGGGAGTCCGACTGGGCCGGGACTGAAATCGTTTTTCAGTTCTTCAAGTTTTTTTATGACGGTGTTGTTGAATGTGTAGAGGGATGAGACGGCCGAGGGAGAATTCAGACATGCCAGTAAAGTAGGAGGGTTTAGGCTCGAACGAGTCGTCCGTGAAGGATAGTTTGAAGAAGGACGCGAAAAGATTGGATATGGTTTGGGAGTCCGTTGTGGTAGTTGAGCCGTAGAAAAGGGAGGTGAGATAGGCATCAGATTTCCGTTTGTGGTTGATGAAGTGGAAGAAAGATTTGGGGTCGTTGATCAGGTTGAATTGAGCTTAGGCAATGTAATTGTGGTAGAGAAAGCTGTAAAGCTCTGTGAATTGGTAAAAGTAACCCAGATAGTTGGAGTAGTCAAGGGGAGAAAGGAAAGTGTTCCACAACTTATTCCTCTTGTTATGAAGGGTGCGTAGTTTGTGGTTATACCATGGGGGCGATGAGAATGATAACCTGTGTCAGGAGTATGGGATATATAGGGATATGGCGTTGCGGATTTCTGTGTAGAGCGAGGCTGTAGCGTCCTCTACACTTATATCTTTTACGCAGAGTGTGATATTGCTGAGGTACTCATTTATGAGGCGGAAATTGGCTTTTCGGAAGTTAAAAGAAAATTGATAGGGGGGAGGTATAGCGTTTGAAATAGCCAGCAAAGATAACAGCCTCCAGCAACGAGGGGAACCATCCCGTCTTCACCAACCTGCCGGGCCGTCCAAGACCCTCCCGTCTTCAACACTCTTTAGGGCGGGCGGCTCTCCCAATCGACCATCGACGTGAGGGTCGACTGCGGCGGACCGCTATCAGCCCACTCACGAGACCCGCCGCCAAAATAAGTATCCTTCCATTGGAGGAGGAACTATAGCGTTTGAAATAATAGTGAAGTAGATCGTGTGATTCGAACTGACGCTATGACAGCTCGAATCACGAAAAAAAATTTACCTAAGCGTTACACATCAGGCTACTGACCGTGTTTAGAATTTGATTTACAAACTCGACTATACTCCACTGATGTGAATTATTTTTGTGTTATCGCTTGGTATACGGTTCTGATGTATTTTTCTTACTCGATTTTTCGTTCGGTGTTCTTCACTATTTTTGCTTGTGAATTGTGTGTGTATCTGTTAGAATCGCTACACCACTCCCGCCGCAGTAACTTCGTTACGATCAGATTCGTATGCGGACGACGGACGAACGAGCGAAACGAGAAAACGTCGGAGACTGTGCTCTATGCGGAAGTTGTGACCGTGTGTGAAGTTCTGCTTACTATGGGAAAGTGTATGCTGTGTGTACAGATCACGTCGTAGTCACCAATTATAGCGTTTGAAATAATAGTGAAGAAGATCGTGTGATTCGAACTGACGCTATGACAGTCTGAATCACGAAAACATTTTTACCTAAGCGTTACACATCAGGCTACTGACCGTGTTTAGAATTTGATTTCCAAACTCGACTATACTCCACTGATGTGAATTATATTTGTGTTATCGCTTGGTATACGGTTCTGATGTATTTTTCTTATTCGATTTTTCGTTCGGCGTTCTTCACTATTTTTGCTTGTGAATGTGTGTGTATCTGTTAGAATCGCTACAGAGGTGTGCTGTGGGCTGAGTAGTCGTGGTATAAGGATACGAGAAGCGGGGGGTGGTGGTTATGAATAGTTGAGGGGGTGTGGGGACTAGAGACAACTGAGGAATTAAAGGGGCCTGTCGTGAACACAAGATCAAGTTGTATGCCCAGATGGTTTTGGACATTGCTTACTTGGCAAAGACTAGAGTCAGTGAGGCTGTCTATAAAGAGACATTCCTTATAACTAGTGAGGTTTGAGATGTAGTGGGAGTAGCCGTCAGACAGCGTCCATTGAAGATGGGGGAGATTAAAATCGCCAAGGACTACAATGTCGTCTTGGGAAGAACTAGGCTCAGTTATGCGGTCGATTGCCGCATAACGAAGCCCTAAGGAACATCATCATTAATCTTATAGGATACAGTCTCTCCCAAAGAATAATAGATTCATCTTATAATGTTGTGTTATACCTCAAAGTTTAATTTTACTAATTGTACATATCTCACCGGAATGTAAAAAAGCGGGAAGGATGATTTTTGAATAACAAAAACCTAAAACTTGTGATTATCGCGCATGATTACTGAAATGGAACGAATCTGAAGGTAGGAAGAAGAGGTGTATTATAGTATTCGTAATAAGCAAACATTTTTCAGAAGTTCTTCAAGTATGTAAATAAAGTAGATGGCCTAATAGTAAAAACATTGTGTGGTAAAATGTTTTACACGAAAAACATAACATGGATTAATTACATAGTAAAACTCCTGTTCATTATATTACATAATTGATGGCCTAACAATTAAAATTTTCTTCTCCTGGTGATGGTTATAACAGTTGTTACTCTACTTTTTTAAGAAGTGCAATAACAAATCTTTGCTTTTGCCATCTCCAAATCCTCTGATACATTAATCTAGTACGAAGATAATTGATAATTTTGGTCAATCAAAAAAGCACAAATATGGTAAGTGTGCGATCGGCTTTCAGAGTTACCAACTAGCTGAACAATGAACGCCTTTAGTCTTAAAAAAATACTTAAATATATTGAGAGAACATCAGCATCCAGGTTTTTAAATAGAAATGTGGTGGAGTTTTGTTTCCTTACTAGTACAGCATTTATTAAAAACATTAAAAATACGAACTTACGTCGAATTACAAAAACATCTAGAGCAGAAAAAAGGCAAAAGACTACTTTCGCTCAAAATGTTTCAAATCATAACGCTTATCATAAAGGCAGTTCAATCAGTAACTGGGGCGGCAAGGGTGTTTAGGACTTTTTTGTACAATATTGGAGGTTTGGGAATAATTTAAAATCATTCATTATATAATCATGAAACAATTGAAGTTTCAACTAATATCATCACAATCCTCTGACTGGCGATATAGTTCTGTATAAACCTTAATCTATTCACCATTAAAGTAACTGACTTACTACATTTACATCTCTGGAATGTTCTCTAGAAATAGATAAATTAAATAAATACTTAATAATAACTACATCATCTCAACATAACATTTATCGAAATAATCATTTTATACCATCAACAATTTGACAAATTTAATAAGTTTCGCAACATCAAGGACTCATCATTAACTAAAGAGCTGAGACGGTGATTACATCTTATTGAGAGCTCAAATGCGACCTAACATCGAACATTCTTATTTCTGACTAACACTCAAAATTTACTGAATAGCATTTCTAATAAAATTGGTTTTCTAAACTTAGGCTGATCCTTCAAAAGCATCGCATGGTTCCCAGACTCCATCCGGAATTCCAGTTAAAACTGTTTCAAAACCGAAAAGGAAACAGGTCAAAATTATGGTTTTGACAGGAAAAATAGATCCATCAACAAAACGAATCAACCACACCATTGAAAACGGACAAATAGAGCACTCCATAGGAATTTTGAATTCAGAAACTGGTTGCATCGAATCCAAATATGGATTAATTGATCCTCAGAGGGGAACTATTGAAGCTTTGAATACAAAGACAGGCAAAAAGGAATTGATTCAAGGAGATTTTGACCCTCTAACGGGTTGTATATTGCTGACTAAAGGAGTTGCTGATCCCAAAACTGGACGTGTCGATGACTCTCTGGGACAAATCATTTCTGTTGTCCCACAACATAATCCGGTGGTTGAGCTGACTGTAATCACGAGTAGATTTGACCCTGTTACTAAAAAACTGGACACTGCCAATGGTGAAGTTGAACGCTTCCTTGGTATTCTGAATCCAAAGACCGGTGCATTAGAAACTAAATATGGCGAAATCGATCCGAAATCCGGGGAAGTTAAATTAACTGATAAGAAATCACAGAAAGTCACTACGTTCAAGAACGTTACAGTGGATCCAATAACAGGACAAATCGTCTTAACGGGCATTTTAGATCCAAAGTCTGGTAAGGTAGACCAGACTGTTGGACGCTTGATTGAAATTGGTCGCGAAATAGACCCACTTGTCGAAGTTACCTCACTGTCAGGAAAATATGATACGAAAAAGGGTATTGTTGACCCTAAGACAGCACATGTTGAGACATCATCAGGACAGTTTGATCCTAGCACGGGAAAGATAAACACTAGATATGGTCAAATCGATCTCATAAAACATACAATCACAAGTATTGATCCGAAAACAGGAAAATACACAGTGAAAGATGTGAAAATAGATCCCACTACCGGTCAGGTTATCGTTAAGAACCAGATAAATCCGAAGAACAATAAGCCTGACAAAGACTACGCTAGAATTTTGTCACTTCGCATTGTCCAACACCGTTTAGATCCGAAAGCGAAGGCTCCAGTCGCAGAGCCACAGGTTGAGAAAGAAGATATCATAATTGATCCGAAAACAAATCAAATATGGGTTCCTACGGGCACCAAAAATCCGGTTTCCAAGGAAGTTCAATACATTTCTAGTGTTGTTGATCCCTTAACAGGTTCAGTAATCTCGAAATATGGATACCTTAATCCCAAGACAAATGAGATTAAGTTGCAATCGAAATTAGATGAACATACAATTAAAATTGAACCTTCCACGGGTAAGATCTATTCGGCTACTGGTGATAAGGACACCAAAACTGGAGAACCTCTATATGCAACAACCCAAGTAGATCCAACAAGTGGTGAGAGCTACACTAAAATTGCTCGAGTCGATCCGAAGACCGGTAAACTAATCATCGTAAAAGTGATATTAATAACCAAACGTGATGATCATGGCCGTCCAGAGGAATTTGATCCAGAATCATGTGAATTTGACGAGAAAACGGGAAGAATTTTAAGATTCCCAACGAAAACAGTTTACGTTTACCAAACAATAGATCCTAATACAGGTGAAATGATCCAAGTCGACCCTAATGATCCACGATTTGCAGGTGCTCGTACAACAGTTACACATACCATGACCCTGTCGGGAGAGATTGACCCAATAACCGGTTTCATTAAGAGTGAATACGGTGATATTGATCCTAAAACTGGTGATATTGATCCAAAGACAGCTGTTAAAGATCCAGTCACAGGAAAACTTATACTTAACTATGCTCAGATTGATCCAACGCATTTTGGAAAGGCTGCTGATGTCAGTACAACCACCGAGTCGGTTCCTATTACTCGAGCAGAATTCTTCGACGGTATTAAAAACATAAGTAAAAAAGCTTTTCGCAGGGATTCCGAAGGAAGTAGTGAAGACGATATGACAAAAGAATATGCTTCTGAAAATGTTAAGGAAATGAGTTTTGGACTTGTAAAACCAACTGAAGGCCTAGGCAAGTACTCTGGCACACCAACAGTTGTGAAAACAACAACGAAGCAGGTCTTAACAAAAGATGGTGGCGGTGTTACACATAACGTTGAAGAAGAAGTGAGAAATTTAGGAACCGGTGAAATTTCCTACTCTGCCCAGGAACACAAGGTTAGATCTATAAATTTCTGATTATATTAAACCTTCATATACTTCTCTGAATGAAGGTGATTCATCTACGCACAAATAACTTCATCATGTAAACTCGATCTATTATACTTTCTATTTTCTCACACTAACTTCATTAAGTTTCGAGCACACTAATCGTAGTCAGGTTTGTATAGTTGTGGAATTAAAAATTTGCGAGTGAATTCTTTACAATTATGGGTATATTGACTAAATAAAATGTAAGTCAGCTGTAAGAATAAAACAACGACCTGATGTAGCGGCATGATTCTAGACGCAAAAAGAATCAGGATTAATTATATCAATGTCAATGGCGGACGTTTGTAGGACTTGATACATATTTCTAAATGAAGACATGGTAAATACTATACACGAAATTAATCAATGCCAGGTTTCTGGCCCATACGATAAGTTTTTAGTGACAAACAGTAAAAGTCCAATTACTCAATTGATATTTGTATCTATTTGGCGAGTTCAATTGATCTATGCAAGGGGCAGATATTTTTCAATAAATTATATTGCAGATTATGTAAGGCCAAATTTGGTTGAAATTTTTTTTGGCGAATTATTTTATAGTTCCTTTGGTTTGACGGGTATTGTTCACTTTGGTGGATTTGGTATGTTGTTCGAATGTCAAACGTTCCTAACAGTGTTTCGCCGAACACTGTCCACACACAAAAGAACAACCTGGGACAACGAGCGAATGCACAAACACAAAACATAGAGATCTAGTTTCTTACAATTTTACTTTTATTGACACTTTTCCTTTTGTGTTGCCTTACAGTCACGACACAAGATTTGTTATTGGTTCCCCATGCAGTTGCGTATATATGTATTTCAAAATGTCATATGTATCTACAATAGTTATTATACGAAGACACGTAGCACTAACGATGCACACTCATCACGCGACTATCTCCCCGTTGGGGTTCCTCGGTTGACCTTTCTTCTGCGACCCTTCGATATGTCGTCTCCCCGATTAGAATCTTCTAAAAACTGGCTTCTTAATCCCGACTGTTAACGACTCGCCTGACTTTCGATTGACCGTTCAATCTGGAACCTCAATGTAGACTAACTGTCTGCCCAAAAAGATATCCCGATTCAGATCTCCGAGATTATTCTTCTGGGGATGGAGATGTATATTCCACATTCCATCAAACGAAGTTCGTCTGATAAACCTTGGTTTGACAAAAAATGCGAGCTGATTACAGTGGCAAAAATAGAGCTTTTAAGCAATGGCGCTCCGATCCCACCGATGTTAACAGAACGAATTTTGTTAGAATCAGAAACGTGTGCAACCAGGCCATTGATGCCGCGAAGAAGGCTCACAACGACAGGGTGATCAATAAGCTCCTTCGGTGCCCAACTGGTTCGCGCTCCTTCTGGTCAATGGCAAAAGCTATCAGAGGTAACTTCGCATCCTCCTCTTTCCCTCCGTTGGTGACAGACAGCGGGACGTTAGTCACGAATCCAAAGGATAAAGCTAATGTGTTCGCGAATTTATTTTCCGTGAATTCAAACCTCGATCCCGGCCTTTTGGAGCCACCTGTGATCTCGCCAGTACAGTCTTCCATGCGGGATGTGAGATTTCGTCCGCGCACTATTCAACGCATTCTACGTGAACTGGATTGTAGGAACGCAACCGGCCCGGACGGAATACCAGCAATAGTCCTTAAGAATTGTGCTCCAGAAATATCGCCGGTTCTTGGCAGAGTCTTCTGTTTATGATATGCACGGAGGACTGTAGCGATTCTAACAGATACACACAATTCACAAGCAAAAATAGTGAAGAACACCGAACGAAAAAATCGAATAAGAAAAATACATCAGAACCGTATACCAAGCGATAAATAAAAATAATTCACACCAGTGGAATTATACTCGAGTTTGGGAATCAAATTCTAAACACGGTCAGTAGTCTGATGCTTCACTGCTTCGCTTTTCAACCGTTTCATCGTGTGTTCAATTCACCTTCTTCACTATCCTTGCTTAACGCTACAGGACCTTTCCTGCCTGCTGGAAGATCGCTCGAGTTCAGCCAATCCCAAAGACGGGAAAGTGTCTCCCACAAAATTACCGTCCGATAGCATTACTGTCTATTTTATCTAAGGTAATGGAAAAAGTCATCAATACAGAGTTAGTTAAGTATTTGGAGTGCAATGGACTTCTGAATGATCGTCAATACGGATTCCGTGGCAGGCGGTCCACAGGAGACCTTTTGACACTTATAACCGATATATGGACATCTGCCATTGAACGGCATGGTGAGTCAAGGGCGGTCGCATTAGATATCTCCAAGGCTTTTGACCGCGTCTGGCACGGGGCATTGCTGAGCAAACTTCGTTCATATGGACTTTCCCAACAGCTTTGCGACTGGACGAGGAGCTTCCTCGAGAATCGATCGATCCGGGTTGTTGTGGACGGCGAGTGTTCGGATCTGTATCCTGTTAATTCGGGGGTGCCCCAAGGTTCTATTTTGGCTCCAACCTTGTTCTTGCTTCACATAAATGATTTGTTGGAGGCAACGGATAACAAAGTGTTCAGTTTTGCGGATGATAGTACGCTTGTTTCCTCCTTTTCGAGTGATCGGCCGATGGGTGCATCAACGTCGCACCAGCTGAGATGTAGACAGATTGACTCTCTGAATCGGGATCCGGATAAAGTCCTGCAGTGGGGAAAGGCCAGTCTCGTCGACTTCAATGCAGCGAAGACTCAGTATACAACATTCACAAAGAAAACTGTATCATCGGTTCCACAGCTGATGATGAATGGCCGGGCCGTCGAGGCTGGGGAAAGTTTGAAATTGCTCGGCGTCACGGTCTGTGGGAATGTATAAGGGCATAAACACGTGTCGAGTATCGCCAGATCAGCCTCAGGAAAACTGAGTTATCTTTTTAGAGCCAAGAAATATTTTACTCCGGCCCAACTTCTTCTCCTATATAAATCCCAAATTAGACCCGCGCTCGAATATTGCTCTCATGTTTGGAGCTCGGCTCCTAAACATACTCTCGCCTACTTGAGAGCGTACAGAGACGAGCGATCCGCCTGATCGGGGACTCGGCGCTGACATCGGGACTACAGTCGCTATCACATCGAAGACGCGTAGCCGACCTCTGTCTGTTTTACAGATATTATCACGGGTGCTGGTCTTCGGAGATTCTTGGCATTGTTCCACGCAATTCAGTTTATATGCGCTCCACAAAACAATCCGACGGATCGCACCCGTTTGTGGTTCATCTCCCGACGGCGCGAACATCCCTGTATCAGAATTCGATCCGTTACAGAGCGGGGAAGCTGTGGAACTGCCTTCTCACGCGAGTGTTACCGGAGCGTTACAACCTGCAGCTGTTCAAAAGGAACTGCAACAGTTATTTGATAACATCTCGGGGCGCCCACTCGGCGCTATAGGTTCGCCTCTTCCGAGAGAAGTCTAATAAAAAAAAAAAAATCTGTTAGCAGCAAGCCATCCTTCTTTTCATCTCACAAAGAGAATTTCCCTCTGGACCTGGAAGGAGAATCTTGCTCATGATCATTACATCATTATCACCATCCGTGGTGGTGATTGAAATTCGCTTCGACGGTTGTCGATTGTGTGCCGCCTTTATTTGCGCAGCACATCTGGCGCGCAGGCCGAAGGACATCGTGCAATTTGAATGGACGTACGGTCCATGGGTTTTGTTTAACTTCTTTCAGTTAATACTAACAATCCATTAGGTCTCTCTAATGGGTGTGAAATACAAAAAGGAACCGTGGGACTGGAGTAGTTCCTTTTGTTGGTTTTACTCTCATAAATATTCACGAACTATCTCGTTGAGATATTTATAGTTGCCTAGAATTTGGCAGCGGATAAGCGATATGCATTATTGTATGAGGTTGCCGCTGCCTTTGTTTGCGCGACGGATTTGGGTGGTCTTTATGGTAGACTACCCGTACGTGCATCCGTTGGTCGGCTAATTTACCGACGATAGTAATTCCTTGTAACATCGTGTAGATGTTCAGGATTGCCGATTTTGCAGTGCTGGAATGCGGCGCATTTCAGTCTTTGGGATTGTTTTTGGGCATAGGATGAGTGAATGTTTTACCCTTGTTTAGGGTATGCTATATTCAAATTGTTGAGCTTGGCATTGAAAGCTTTGGGATGTTCAGTTCCTTGCCTTTTGGCGTCGGGCTCAACGTTGGCTAAATGTTTCCGGTACCTAGCAGGACTTAGTGGCACGCTTCTGTGAGCGCGTGCAATGCTTTCCGGTAAGCATGTTCCTTGTAGGTTAGGAACCTTACTTGTGGTGAATTGTACTGTTCGTAGAATGCTACAGATTCTTATTTCCGTAGATTTGCGGCATATTACGCAGTCTGGAAAACATTACTTGAGGTTTTATGTCTTGTCGAATTTAGTGCTATTCCTATCTTTATAAATTATACATAAATACCACTGGGTTTTTGACTTTTTGACACAATAGTAGAAAGATAAACTGGAAGCTTATTCCAAACCGCCACAATAGTAGAGGGTGTGTCATTTTTTATGTCGGTATATGGCTGTTTGGCCATATTCCAAGCAACGTGGACGGTCTGTCGAGATTATTCTTTGAGTCAATTGTACTTTATAGGAATGCAATACCAATCATCCTTCAAAATGCGTGTTATAACACCGCTCGCCGTGCTTTCCCAATACTGATAGAAGAGCGAGCAGGCGGGAGTTAGTGGAACACAAATTATGCCGGTCCTTTAGTTAAATTTTTGTTTTAGTATTCAATGTTTTCTGTATTATTTTTAAGGTATTTGCAATTCGGTCCTTTAGTTGTTAGTTTTATTTTAGTACTTAAGGTTTTCTTTGTTTTACTTTAAGATATTTACCTTGTATGTTTCCTTCGGTATATCTCGATTAACTCACCCTATTCACTTTACAACCACTCTTTATATACCCAAATTATGGGTGCAAAAACGCAAACGATGCACTCTATTCTACTTGGCATGACCCCAAACGCAAATCATTCACCCTGCAGCTCTGCTCAGTCGGCTTTGACCCATACCCCTATTGAGTCCAAATGTCCAGCACGACCCATTCCCATTGTATAATTACAATCGCAACTTAATTGGCCTACTTGAAGTGGAACGGCCGTGGTTGAAGCAATTCGTACCGCTTAATTTCTATGGCCACTTCGAATCACCGGTGCCAATTCGTTATTATTCATGTGCCTTTCTTTCGTAGTCGTCAGCTTTTTTATGGGAATTCCCACTTGGTGTACGGTAGTCGTCACTCTCCCTTGGATTTTTGCAGGCATTGCATTTTTGCAAGGGTCAGCAATTAGCAGAGAATCTCCAGTGCCAGGTGTTTGCGCTTTTTTTTATTTTTTTTATTAGACTTCTCTCGGGAGAGGCGGACCTATTAGGCCGAGTGGGCTCCCCGAAATGCCATCAAATAGCTGTTGCAGTTCTTTTTGAACAGTTGCAGGTTGTAACGCTCCGGGAACACTCGCGTGAGAAGGGAGTTCCACAGCATGATGATCTTGCCATGGGTTATGTTGCAGGTAGGAAATGGGGACTTGGGTTAAGAAAGTCGGCGGTTCTTTGGTAAGCTTTTAAAGAACCCCCACAAAACCATCAAGGGGTATGGAGGAGTTCACCCACTCAAAGGCATTAAGGCAGATAACGGAAGTACCAAGAAATGCCATCTCAACCACTTAGAGAAACCAAGACCGCGCGCTCCCAACCAAAAAAAAAACCAACATCGGTGATAAGTCGGGTCGGAAGTCGACCGCTTCAATGCACCTTACCTCAATTAAGGCACCAGGTGGCTAAGCTCCTGCCCAAGACCAGCATCATCAAGACAAACTGCTATCACATGCAGCTACAAAAAAAAAAAAACGGTAGGAGCACGCAATGCTCCGCATGGCGCGCCCCCCCCCCCCCCCCCCCCAACTAATCATCATCCGGTCAACAACTACCCCTCCTCGGATCTGCATCCACCTCATGGAAACGTCCTCATCCCACCCAAGCCATCATCCTTTCGACAACCACCAGCAAATCACCTCACCGGCACTAAGCACAACCTCGGCCTCGAGGCCCTCTCCTGTTGACCAGGATGATTCACCAATAAATGGCGAAGGCGGGCGGAATGTTGCGGATTCACAACTGAATGTACTGGAGAAATCGAGTACGTTCACATCTGCTTACCATATGACAACTGTCACCCGCCAGCTGACTACGCCACAGTGAAAAAAGGGACGCCACTAAAGCGCCACAGTTCAAATCCTCAACGATTTTCACCCTTCTAATCATCTCGAGCTTGGCTGGAACGGTGGTTCGCAGCTTTGTCACCGCACTCTTCTGGACGCACCGCGTCCTGAAAATCCCTTTTGAGCGCGTTTTGTATTAAATAAACAAAAATCCATTTAGAGGTCTTGTTAACGCCGTAAAGCTTCATTTATTACAGTTTTCCTGTTAATTATTAACTCTGTAACGGCGTGAAAGGTTTCCATTCTGCTCATCGAGAAGATTTATCTCTTCCAAAATTTGCATTACAATTTCCGAATGTTAATTTCTCCCTGAATATTGAAGAGTGGTGTCGTATGCTTGTATTTTCCTGTAATTATTGGAATTGTATTGAAGTTACATCATATACAGGTAACCTTCCTACAACGCGGTTATACACAGGACGCCATTTTGTAAGAACCTATTTAGCGAGTTATAGGAGGGCTATCTGTATTCAAAAAAAAATTATTGTTTAAGTAAAAATGTCATTTTCAAGCTGCCTCCAGTACGACGTTCTGATGCATGTTTTGAAAGATGTGTCTAAAAAGACGATGTGGTAAATGCATGTTAGAAGATGTCTGTCTCGAAAATGAAAATAATTTCCTTACAAAGACTTTTATATTTTAAAAATAAAGTTGATAACATGTTAAGGTGTTTTCAAGCCGTTGGTATTGTTGTAACAGTCGCAAAACTACTAAGCAGTTCCAATATGTTTTGATGTATATTCCGAGAATATTACACATATGATAGCTGGCTAGATTGACTGTTTGCTAGGTCTTCGGCGAGCTAATGTTAGTTTTTACATTTACTATAGTTTAATTTCCAGGAAGAATACAATAACTCTTATAACTGAATCTAGCCTCAATATATAGATTTCTTGCATTACTTTATATTGTCGAAACTATAGCTTTCTTTTTATGCGGTGATACTATTTACCTTACTGCCAATGTATATTTACTCTTATTGTTGGTGAAGGTTTACTTGTTACTCTTGTAGCTTCTATATATTTGCTGTGCTCTCCATTCTGCTATCCCCTATTCGCTGTAAAATTTTTGGTCTTATAGAGCAAATTCGTTTACTAACTTACATCATAAATATAGGCCGATGCTCCACGAGATGATTTAAGCGGTGCATATGTAACAGCCACTGCTGTTACCACGCGAACAGCCACTACCCACGAAGACTTGGGTAAAAAGGCCAAAACCGAACAACTCGAAGAAAAAACTGTAGCTACCACTCGTACTCACGATCCAACTAAACAAGAGCAAAGGGTTGTCACTCAGGAAGTAAAGACCACAGCAACGGTCACTAGTGGAGATCAGGTAAGACCAACTAAAACTGTCGCTAAATGAATAGTATGAAGTCTGCCAAGCAAAAGAGCATGCTCCGCATACTTCGCGATGATTTGCCATTGTGTGTGTTTTACTATAATTCTTTGGTTTTTTAGAACGCATGCAATTTTGTGAAAATGATGTTCATTTAGTACATTTTTTAATTTCATAGTCAACCCATAAACATTTTTTTTTTAACAAATTGTAGTTTCAAAGAAGGGATAGTATATCGTCGACTAGCTCAGGAGATTCAGGTACTCCAATAGACGGGCCATACGAAGGCTCTGTAGTTAAAACACCCTCCGTCTACAAGGTTTGTATATCAATGTTTTTATTGCAAGATTTACTAAAATATTATCGATGGAATGCCAAATATATTTATCTATGTACAACAGCTTCTTTCATTATCGAAAAATAAATACTTTTTTAATATAGGACAAAATCGAATTCGAGAGTTAATACTTGTATCTACTTTGTAGCAATCCCCACTTACATCTGGAACACAAGTGGAACAAACCCGCGTAGTTCTGGGGGAAGACATGCCTGGATACTCTGGTCAAGGTGAAATAGTATCCTCACAAACTGTAAGCAGCAAAACAAGAACCGTCGAGACTATCACTGTAAAAATGAAAATAATATTATTTAGTATTGTTATAAGATAAATCGTTTTATGTTTTTAGTACAAAACTGAACGCGATGGAATTGTTGAAACGAGAGTAGAACAAAAGATTACAATCCAATCCGACGGCGATCCGATCGATCACGATAAGGCCCTAGCTGAAGCAATCCAGGTTGGTATTGCCATTGTATAATATTCAAGTTACCAGAAAAGATTCCAATTTTAAGTTTAATTTAAAAGATATACTGTATGGTAGTTGATACTTCACACTTTTTTTTTACACTTTACAACCACTCTTTTTAAAGTTCTCTCTCAGACTTTCAACTTACTAACTACACAAAAAGTGCTTTAGCTTATTTACCTTGGACTGCTAAATCACTTTAAGTTAAACCTAATTTGACTAACGTCTTGACTTATTGTTTTTTTATTTTACTCTTAAATGGTTTTTACAATTATCTTTCATCTGAGACCATAAAAGAACACCGAGACATTACAAAACTTGTGTCTTTTTACGTTTTTTTTAATTTAAATCTAATTAAAACTTACATAACCAATCTGAATCTCCTTTTCCTTTTGTGAAACTTAAGCTGTGATCATAAAAGAAAACCGAGTCTATACAAAACATCTATCTTTTTATGTTTTTGAATTTAAATCTAATTAAAACTTACATAACCAATTTGAATCTCCTCTTTCTTTTGTGAAACTTAAATCAAATCTAATTTTACTCTAAACCTAGAAGAGCTATATCTATGTATTCCGGTGACTGATAAAATTAAGTCAGCCGAATTTTGGCAAACAGGTCTTTAGGTAACATGTAGGACGGTTGTCCGTTCTTGACGTCACCCCGATCTGTATCGGCGCCGCCAAAGGCATTCTACGTGCGACTTCTCGAATGTAATATTATCTGTCTACGATCAGTCGGCAAGGAAAATCCGTTGAACGTCAGATTTCATCATTATCATCATCATCATCAGCACTAAACCGGGATCCAGTCTTGGCTTATTTAGCAAGTCTCTCCACTGGTACCAATTTCGAGCCGATGTCATCCAGTTTGGCACTCCCAGGCTCTGGACGTCCTCGTCTACGCCATCCCTCCATCGCAGACAAGGTCTGCCGCGCTGTCTCCTTTCATACATCCAGCCACAAAGGAGTTTCCGGACAGGCTCCTTTTCGCTCATTCGGGCGGTTTCCCTACCAAGCTTGATTTTGCTTACAGCATTAGGTTCAAGGTAGATCGCGTACAACTCATAGTTGTAGCGTCTCCGGAATCGTCCTCCCTCACACACGGGGCCAACAATTCTCCTTA
Source organism: Microdon myrmicae (assembly GCA_963931805.1). NCBI lineage: Eukaryota > Metazoa > Arthropoda > Insecta > Diptera > Syrphidae > Microdon > Microdon myrmicae. The sequence goes on along the minus strand of OZ007497.1, from coordinate 151,578,692 downwards.
AGACGTTACTCTCGAACTCGGCTAAGAGTTCAGAGTGCCTTTTATTGAGCACCCAGGTCTCGGATCCATACATGAGTACTGGTAAAACCATGGTCTTGTACAGTAGTAGCTTGGATGTTCTGGATAAATTTCGGAATTTAAAGAGCCTTGATAAACCATAGTAGGCTTTGTTGGATTTGATCAGCCGTTCGGGTATTTCTTCTTCCATATTGTTATCGGCTGCTACTATTGACCCAAGGTAGTTAAAGGATTGCACTACTTCAAATTCGTGCACCGCTACCCTGATAGTTTGACCAACATTGGGTCTTCTCTTCGCAGATGTTGCCACCATGTACTTAGCTTTCCCCTCATTAATGTGCAGTCCCTGCTTTTGTGCCGCCTGCTCGATCTGAGTGAAGGAGTCCTGTACAGCCGAATCGGATATACCGATGATGTCGATGTTATCTGCATAGGCAATAATCTGGCAGGACTTGGTGACAATAGTCCCTCTAATTGTGACGCCAGAGTCACGGATTGCTTTCTCCAATGCCAGGTTGAAGAGGAGGCAAACCAGACGGTTCCCTTGTAGGAGTCCATTAAAGATGTTTATTGGTTTGACAGCAATCCCACTATTTTTACTTGAGTATAGGGTTATTTTTTAGGGACTTGACAACTTTGAATTTAATTTGTGAACGCACCCTTTCACTAGTCATGGAAATGTCACTGTCAATTTATTTAGTTAACTCAGCATTTTCATCATGGTTAAGTACACAAACGAACCAACGTCTGCAAATTAACTACTGAAATTTGGAGTCGGTGACCGCAACTTTAAGAGCGTTAACTCCAATTTTCGGTCGTAATTCTCGCCCTACTAGACAGGCAATAACAAGTTTAGTGCAAAAATTTGAGTCTACATATTCGTTGTGTGATGTTTCCGTGCCAGTGAGAGAACGGGTTGGTCGAAGTGTCGAAAATATCGCTGTCGTTCAGGCGTCCGTAGCGAACGATCCAAATCAGTCAATTCCCCGGCGTTCTCAAGAATTGGGCATCGCCCAGACCATTTTATGGCGAATTTTGCGTAAGGATCTTGGTTTACACCCATACAAGATCAAGCTGACTCAAGAATTGAAGCCGATGGTCCATTTGAAGCGACGTACGTTCTCCGATTGGGATCTGGAAAAAAAAGTTATCAAGTCCCTATTGGAAAACCCGATAGTTACGTTAGTCATGGTAAACCTACAAAGTCGTATCAATTTGTTTGGAATGCCGAACTCTTTCATGGCATTATATAGTTCTACCCTGGCTATGCTGTCGTAGGCGGCCTTAAAGTCTATAAATAGATGATATAATGGAATCTTCAATTCCAGACATTTTTCCATTGCCTGCTTAAGGGTGAATATCTGATCAATCGCTGGTTTGGCTACGATAAAGCCACACTGATATTGACCAATGATGACTTTAGCGCATGGGGCTATCCGATCTTGTAGGTTAGAATAGAGTATCTTATAGGCGGTACTCAGCAATATTATACCCCTATAGTTGCTGCACAGTGTGATATCTCCCTTCTTATATATGAGGCAAATTATTCCGCGACGCCAATCTTCCGGCATCTTCTCTTGCTCCCATACGTGCACCATAATTTCATGAATTGCGGATGTAACGCGCCCCTCCTTGTTTGATCAGCTCAGCTGGTATGCCATCAGCTCCGAGGGCTTTATTTGATTTGAGCTGTCTAATGGCGTTTACTGTTGCCTCAATGCTTGGTGGCGGAAGCATTTGGTCTTGATCTTGCATTGGTGGAGTCTCCAATTCTTCTGTGAGTTGACCATTTCGCAATTTATTGAAGTGCACTTCGCATCACTCCAAAATGCCTTCAGGATCGGTGATCAGATTACCCTCTTTATTACTGCAGTAAGTGCAGCCTGGTGTGTACCGCGTCATACTGCGGATTATTTGGTAGAACCTCCGCGCCTGGTGCGGACCTCGCTATCTTGAATGTACTGGAGTTTAGAAATCGAATTCGTACACGCGGTAGTGGCCTGATGCGTTGAGCATTGGTTACTTATTTTTAGTAATTCTCACCATCATAGCGTCCGTTCGAATCACACGTTCTTCAGTATTGTCGCAAACGCTATATCGTCATCAGACCCGAGAAATAGCGGCGATATATCAACACGTGATCAATTTGGTTGCGGGTAGCTCCATCAGGTGATACTCAGTTGGCTTTGTGGGTGTCTTTACGCGGAAACCTGGTACTCCCAGCGACTAAGTTCTTTGATGCTGCCAGTTCGATTACTCGTAGTCCATTGTCATTAGTGTACTCATGCAAACTATGGGAACCTGCGTAGTGTCCTGAAACCGGCTCCCGACCTAATTTTGGCATTTAAATCACCAGGAACGATTTTCACATCGTATCTTGGGGAGGCATTGGACGTGCGGACGTTCTCGTAGAATTTTTCTTTTTCGTCGTCAGGAGACTCCTCTGTAGGTCCGTGAACGTTTATGAGGCTTATATTCTTAAACTTGTCTCGCACGCAAAGAGTGTATGGCCTTTCGTCTATTGCATTAAATGGCAGGCTTCGGTTTTTGGCTCACTAGAAAACCTACCCCGAGCACCTGGTGTTTTGCATGACAGCTGTAATAAATGTCATACTCGTTTTTTTTTGAATAACACCACTCAATTCCACATATTCTCGCCGTCCATCTTATTTCGTGTAATGCTGTTATGTCAGTCTTATATTCAGAGCTCGAGCTGCTCGAACTCTCGTGCCATATTGCCACGGATAGGTCCTAACAACAAACTGGAATTTTTTTTTAAACAAATACGTGACTAAAAACCGATTTTGAGATATCCTTAAAATGTCAAAGTGCGAGTGGAAGAAAGGAATCCTGAGATTCACAATGGATCTATGCTGCAATATAAACTTTCGAACAATATGAATAAGTTCCAAAAATTCAAGTGGAATTTTCTGAGTTCAAGAAGACTATATTGATACATAAAAATTTACCACTTGATACTACGGGCTTTTTCATATATTTATAGATACATGTAGAAGGCTCTACCTGGTCATGTATTTCCTCGTCGTTGTAATGCCCAGGCATTTAAGACCAATGTACATCGATACTTTTTTTCCTTATCCACTTTCTCTCCTTTCGCTCGCACTATGCTCTGACACTTAGGGAACTCCAACACCCCTTTCGTGCGAATTAAATAATTATACTGCTCTGGTGTAGTAAAAACATTATTTCATACAAGACTATAACTTAGTCTCGTAAGATTCTTTATTAAATTTTAAAACTAGTTTACTAGTTTTTTACTTCACTCTTCACTATTCGAGTTCTCACACAAAAATCAACGCCGATGCATTTTTTTTTTTAAAATGTGTTTATTAACCGTAATTTTAATTTGTACATTTAAGTGATACAGTGACTTAAAATTAATTTTGTAACAACTGTTTACATGTTATTATTATAACAATACATACATTTTCCAAACAAGGTTTCAAGAGTTACAGGATAGATTTGTGTTTATACATTTAGTAGTGTTTCGTCTCCCTGGAAAAGGTCAGAAAACCAGGAATTTCTTATTTTTACTTTACTTAATCTAAGCCTAACTCTATTTATAAATATAACTTAACCTAACTTAGTCTGATTATTATAAATGAGCTATAAACAAAACAAAGTTTTATAATTAAGTGGATATAGGAATTACAGGATGTGGAGTGAAGTCAGTTATGGGTTAGAGGAAAGAAAAGATCAATAGCGCCCAGGCGAACATGCATTTTGTTTTATTGCCTGTTGTTTGTTTTAACTTAGTTTTGTTAAAACGGAAACTGGCGCTGGTTGTTTTAATGGTTTTAGGTAACCATTTTTCTAAGGAATCATAAAATTGCTGGCGCGCATTTTTATGATTCTCAGTGGTTTCGTTTGAAAGATGGCATCTGGCCTGCACATTTGGCTCTTAGGGGTTTTTGTGGTGAACCTTTGGTTCGATGATTATGCCCAAGTTTTTATGTAAAATTGAACGTTTAGTTCAATTTGCTTGGGGTTTAATTGATTAGCGCAAATTGAACGTTTAGTTCGATTTGCTTGCTATCCATTTATGTGGGACCATTTGTTTTATGGGCTAATGTTTTTGTTTAGGTAGTGTCACATCCTTTAAGTGGATGTTTTTGGCGTGTATCGCCGTTAGCGATGGAAACTGGGTCCAAAGGGTAAGTTTTATGGGATGGGTGGTTGTGGCCGTAACATCGACAGCTTCTCAACCTGGGCCGTAATAACTGCCTTGAACTTAACGTTGCCAAATGTCACTCCATCACCTTCTCCCGCAAACGTCCCCGCCCCACGTTCCTACTTCCTGCTAAACCAGCAGATATCATCTGTACCCTCGATACGGGACCTCGGGATCTTATTTGCCAGGGAGCTTAGCTTCATCCCGCATATCGATGATATTATTCTTAAAGCCAACTCTGCCCTTGGGTTTGTGAAACGCTGGTCTAAAGAATTCTCTAATCCTTACGTTTTCCGTTCTCTCTACATTGCCTTCGTCCGCCCCCTTCTTGAATACGCCAGTCAGGTCTGGTATCCACACTATTCGTCCAATATTCGCAGAATCGAAAGCGTGCAACGTCGTTTCCTGCATTTTGCCCTCCGTGGCCCGAACTGGGAGAATCCTCGGATCCCCCCCCCCCCATACACAAGTCAGCTCCATCTGATTAACCTCAACACACTTGAGGAGCGCAGAACTCATGCTGATATCCTTTTCATCCACCGTCTCCTTTCAGGCACAATCAACTGCCCAAGCCTGCTCTCCATCATTGCATTTCACACTAACCCCCGTAACCTGCGTAACCCTCGTCTCGTCTATCGGCCCACCCACCACACTTCTTACGGCTCTAATGAGCCCATTTCGCGAATGCTGAGGTCGGCTAACTCTTACCCTACCTCCTTCGATTTCCACCTTACATCTACTGCACTCAAACGCCGTCTCCTCTCTTTCCCCACCTGACCTTGCCCCGCCCACCATCTATCCCCTCACAGCCCTAACACATTCCAACATATTTGCCGTACATTGATCGCTGTCTCACTTATGCCACATTTGCCACCCCCACATACACTCGCTCTTCCCCAGCCTCCTACCTCCCCCACCACAAAGTCTTCTTCTTCTTCCTTGTTTTTTTTGTCATTGTTTTTGTTTTTTTTTTTTTTTTTTTCGTTTTTTGCATTAATTACTACTTTCGTTTTTTTAGTCTTAAGTTAGTTTATAAGGATGATAGTTTTGTAAATAGCTTGAATTAAGCCGAATAAATAAATAAAAGTTTGTATAGAAGCCCTGAGATCCAGACGCAATCAAACGCCTTTGAAATATCAAGAGATATGCACATGGTAGCGCTTTGGTTTTGGAGACCGGTTGTAACATCGTGTGTAAGTTTTAGTAGAGCATAACATGTGGATTGTCGCTTACGGAATCCGAACTGAGACTTAGGAATGAGAGCGTTCTCATTGGCAAATGAGAGAAGATTTTGATAGATCTTGCGTTCGACTATCTTACTTAGTGTATTTAATAGGGATATTGGGCGATAATTGCAAGGGTTATTACTACCACCGGGCTAGGAATTACTACCGCAGTTTTCCAGTTCTCTGGGAAGTGCGATGAATTAATTATATGATTAAGAAGAACGAAGATGGGAAGTAGATTCAGCGGGCTAGCCTTTTAAATACAAGGTATGCGATTCCATCTAATCCAGTTGACTTTTTGTTATTTCCTGATCTTACGATCTCGGATAATTCGTCTGCAGTTAGAAAAGTTGTGGTGTCTAAGGGGTGTGAAGCTATGTTTGTGTTGTTGTTGTTATTGACATTTCTCCATTTTGTTTTGGAGAAGTTTGGGACAGGGTTTGACGTGTAGACTGTGTCGAGAGAAGGGATTGGACCCGCTGAGTGAACATCATCGGACTTGAGGAAGAAGTCGATTGTTGACTTGGCTGATCTAGTGACACGAGTTGACTGTAATGGGGAGTCAATGTATGTATATGAATAAGACGGGAGGAGGGCTAGCAATTGGCGACCATATTTGTTGCATTTATTATCATTGAATGCTGTATGACGAGCATTCCAGTCTCCCCCGATTATAAATGGAGCGGGAACGGACTATTGGATTATTTGAGAAATGTGAGCATCTGGGAAATGTGGTTGTCGTGAAGGGTGAATATAAATGGATGCTAAGACGTGCACTGTATTGTTTCTGAGAGGAAAAGGATGTCTGGGGAGAAGGTTTTAACAAACAACCGTAAGTGTTGCTTACGGACGTTGGAGTATATAGATTTTGCGTTGAGGGCGACTATAGTTAGTTCAGATATTAAGGGAAAGGATATGGGAGGTTATAAGTGAGAGAATCTGACCTTTTTTTTCGATATCCGACATATGCTTCAATGTAGGAAGCATAGTTTGTAGACTCTTGATGTAGCCCATGATGTCCAGGTTGAGGCCAATGGAGTTGGGGTTGTTTGACGTCGGCGTGTTTTGATTGTTCTTAGTGACATCCGCATATGATATTCCTGGCCTTGTAGGTTGTGTTCTGCGATGTGGATGTGGTTGGTGCGGATTTGTTGGTTGTAGTTGGTTTTATTCTTCTTTGGAGAATTCTCAATTTATGAGGGCACTGGGAGAAATTGGCTGGATGTGGACCTCCGCAGTTACAGCATGTCACAGCGATTTCCTTAGTAGTAATGGATTCATCGGGGTTTGGGGTTTGGATTTTTCCTGGTTCCATACCCTGTGGATTAACCTTACATTCTCCTGGTTGATGTTCATCGGCACATCTGCCGCATTGTATATTTAGGTGGCAAGCCACCGCCAAGTGTCCCGAGCCTTGCCATCTCTTGCAATGAAGGATACTTTGTTTATGAGGCTCCTCGTTGCTGATTTTATGCGTAAACAAGTACTTAATTTGTTTGAGTTTGTTGGTGTCTTCATTTGGAGGGATTTGGATAATCCGTAGGTTCCTTAAGTTATTTTCTCGCATGTACGGAGTTTGAAAATAGTCCAGCCTGTGGATTTTCAGCTCTGGGCAAATCCTGATCATCTCCGACGCTAGTTCTTCGTTGGTCCAAGTTGGGTCAATGTGCCTAATGATGAATGTTGTTGGTTTGAGCTGATGGTGTTGGAAGGCAAAAAATTGGTGTTGTAGTTCCGCAAGTTTTCTAACGGTTTTCTCGTGATCAACCAGAATTGTTGTTGCAATGGAGACAGAGGAGCCTTTAGTGTTTGTGGTGAAGTTGCGGTGTCCTAGGGCATTTTCTACTATTAAAATTATTCCCTTTATAGTGGTCACATTTTTTATGTAGATTGGTGGTGGTCTAACATTTTTGTACTGGGCAGGCAGGGGACTCGGTGCTGGTTTGGCTTGTTTGGTGGATTCCTTATGGGCTGATGATAGTTGTTTGGGTGGAGATGTTTTATGGTTTAAGCTGGGAGAAGGTGTTATCTCCATAGTGGCATCGGCGGCGTTTTGTGTGAGTTGCTTTAGGGAGTGAATTTCTTCCCGGAGTTGCTTCACCTGTGTTGTAAGTTGTTGGATGTATTCCACGGCTTCGTGGAATTTTTGTTCGTAGTCAATGTGTTTTCCTTGATTTTCCATTTTTGTGGTCTTCTTCGATGAGTTTTGAGGTTTCAATGGCTCTTCTCTTCCGTTCTAATAGATACTCCCGGGTAGCGCTCGGATCGTTGTCTGGCATCTGTGAAGACAGATTTCGACTACGGCATCCAGCGAAAATTACACGTGTTTGCTCGTGTTTGTATAGTTTTTTTTTTTTTAATTTGTAATTATAACTTGTCGCAATATTCACGAACAAACGCAATATATCACAAAAGATTCGATGTGAACGCGATCGATCGACGACGACTTAACGTCTACGAATTCAATTTTTTTTTCAATTTTATTTGTAAACGAGCACACGATGAATATGTCTGACTGCATGAACGATCGGCGAGTGAATGGCGTCATAGTCATTTATGGGTATGCTAAGGGATTCTAATGAGTATGCTAAGTGATTCTTTATTTATGGGTAGGTTAAAGGGTTTCTATTTGTGGATATGCTAAAGGATTCTTTGTTTGATCAAGTCGATGATAGTGCATAGCGTCAACTCCCGCGTTAGTGTAAAAAAAATTATAGATACTTATTTAGCAGTCGAATTTTGCCAATACTTTATATCAATATTAAGAAATATATTTCGTACTTTCAGGAAGCTACAGCTATGAATCCAGACATGACAGTCGAGAAAATCGAAATCAAGCAACAAACGCAATAAAAAGGTTTTATTTCGAAGCAATTTTATTTTATTTTCTATAAAAATGCAAACATATGTGAGCTTAATGTAATGTTTTATAAATATATTTCATACACATATATACATATATATATATATATATATATATATATATATATATATATATATATATATATATATATATATATATATTAAGAGAAAAAACCAACGTATGTGTTTTTTATTTCTACCGAAGATAAAAGAACTCAGGATATATATACAAAAATAACTAAGTTTTTGCATTAAAAACAAAAATAAAAAAAAAATGAAGATTTCTAAAATTAAATTAATTTAATAAGAGAAAAACATCACAAGAAGAAACTTGTTTTCAATTTAATTAAATAAAGAAGCAATCAAAAAAACAACAAAAATCAACAATTTATCTTTAAATGTTGCACTTTTCCCACCACTATAACACTACCATACTCTTAAATGTATTTGTTGTTTCTATCTATAAAATTAAACAATTCTGCTACAGTTTAACAAATCATATTCGTGTTGTAAACCTTGAGTAACAAAATGAAGAAAAAAAAAACATCGTCAGTGTTCATAAAATATTAGAAAAAAAAATAATAAAAACATTTATTAAACGTTTTAAGTCAATAACAAAATATACTGAAAGTCTAACTTGTTAAAAAGAAAAATGCCTTAAGAATCAAATTAAATGAAAATAATAAATATTTGAACAGCCGTTTTTATAAATTTACGATTGACGTGAGAATTTCTAAGAAAATTGACAAAATAAAAATAAATTGTTTCAATAATTGGCGAAAATGTGTTCACTTTTGAAAATTTACAGTTTATGTACTATATGTATAACAGTAAACAGAACGATAATAAATAAAGATAAAATTATATCAAATTTGTATTAAGACTTAAGTATCACGTGTATCTTTTATTTATTCGACGACGCTATTTATTGAACGGTTGACTTTTAAAGTACTGATATTAATTAAAACTTCCATTATGATTTTACAGTAAGTAATTTTCTATATTTTTTATAACAATTACGTAGCAGTGCTCTTGCTGTTATCTGTCTATTCAAATGGAAAACAGTATAAGAAACACCTTTTTTCAAAATGCTTTACTTTCCATACACTAGACCAAAGTCCCTCGTACAGATGTAATTTTGGCATCGCGTTTAAGACTTATTTTGTGTAGGAGGTAAAGAAATTAGACAATCTATTAATGATATCTAAAAATAATAAGTGTTCAATAAATACGTTGTCGGAGAGCATCAAAAACATATATTCGATAATTATAATACATGATTTCCTTTGAAATTGATTTGTTTGGCTCTAACGCAGGACATTTTTGTTTTTTTATTTCTGTTGTTATTTATTCCGGATTTGTGTTTATAAAATTATTTTATTACAGAAAATGGTAACAGAAAATGTCTAGTATATGCTTTATTGATTTTCCAACAAATCTTAACTTAACACATTGCTTGCTACACAATTGGGCTTTAACAATCACCGTATAATTTTTGTTAGATGTTTTTTTTTCTTTCAGATAGTTGTTTTTCGTTAAATATTATATTCAAAGTTGCTTTATGTTACATTTAATATACATTCCATATTTCTGTTTTCTTTTTTGTTTCTTTGTTTTATTATTATTATAATAATTATTATTAACATAACTTATATATTATCTAGTTGTTTTATAGCACAGAGTAATATTCGAAATAATTTTACTACAAATTGTTGCGTTTAAAGTTAATTTGCTTTGTTGGATTATAACCGAATATATAAAGCATTTATAATTACAACTAATATTTCTATGAATTCGATTTGATACTGATGTATGTTCAAATGGTTTAATATAAATTTTTTTTATATAAACCCTAATATTCAATATACAGTTTATAAAATGATTCACGTAAAAATAAAACAAATCTTCTGCATTTAAAAATATTAATATTATAAAATATTTAAATATGAGAAACCGTAAGTTTTGCGAGCTTTGGATTTTCTTAATTGCTAAGCAAATATTTTCCAATAAAACACATTATAAAAATTGAAAACAACAGTATGACTAATTTATTTCAATACTTCACTTAACTTTGCAATGGATAACCGTTTTAGACGTAGTACTCGTTCCCATTGGTATCGTCTAAAACTGAGAGTCAAGTTCGTCATTTCAGTACATTTTACTTCCTGTTCAATATCATCCTGTCAGCGAGGAGATGGCTTTCATCACTCGCGGTCATCTTAAATCTTTCCAATACAGACTTTCCAGTTAAAACAAATTATTATTATACGCAAACGTTGTGCAGTGGAAAACTTCAATCGTTTTCACAGTAATTATTTTGAAGTGCTCCTTGCACTCGAGAACAAATGAGGCTATCATGGAAGCAGTGTGCGTTGAATTGGCTACGACTGTTTTCAATGGTGTTGTTAACACTTGACACTAATCCTGAGACTTTTTCTATCAAGCGTGGCACTCGGGAAACATTTTTTTTTTTTCAATTTTAAATATAATTTAACGTATGAGAATGTGTGTAATAAAGGGTGGGCCATACATTTTTGCACATTTGAAACATGATTAGAAATATAACTACAAATGTTATTTTGATCATTTGTTTAACGTAATAAATGTTTATTGAAATTAATTTTTTAAAAATGACATCGTCCCCACTGTTACGTGGTAACCTCCCCCGCTGCCATTGTCCCACCGAGAAAATATAAAATATTAAATTTAAACATCTTTCATTTTACACACAATAAAAGTGCATAACTATCTGGCGCAAGACTAATGACCTTGCCCGGAAAAAACAAATCTTTATGGAAAATTTAACAAGCCTTAGGACTTGGTAAATAAGGCGAAGACCGGTTCCCGGTTGTAGTGCCGATGATGATGATGAAAAGTGCATAAATATAAAGCGCAATTTACATTTTTTTAATTTCTAATATAATGTAGCGAGCTTAGGGTTCGCTGGATTAATTAGTTTGAATAAATAAGAGCCGTTAAATCGATTTTGAATTAATGTAAACACTTTATTAGTCCGTTAATAACAACCGTTACTTTTACCGTACACTTAACGATTTCTTGACTTATCGCTTCCGTACTTATCGCGTCTTTTACTGCTTACTTCTTACTTCGTACTTTTTACTTGTCTCCATGATCTGTGTGCGACGTATTTATACCGTTTCCTCACATTCTGATTCGGTGTTTCGTTTCCGTCCGTTCCATAGCCTTGAATGTTCTATTGTTCATAGTCTTCAGTTTTCCAGCACTTTATAGAATATTCTAGTACTTTAAAGATGACAAACAAAACGTAAACTGATTGAGTTTATTGTTCACAATTTTCTTGATTTGAACTGGCATAAGTTGTTACGAAATTGTTCGTGATTGAAAGATGTTAAGCTAAGTGTAGCTATTGTTCACAATTTTCTTAATTTGAATTGGCACAAGTTGTTACGACATTGTTCGTTGATTTAAAGAGGTTAAACTAAGTTTAGATATTGTTCACAATTTTCTTAATTTGAATTGGTACAAGTTTTTACGACATTGTTCCTTGTACCTTAACTCCGAAAGATCTATCATCACTTATCACTCAGCGCATAACCAGGACAATCGAAATGACACAAAAATTTACGGCGGACTTACACACAGTGCACAACTATGACAATCAAAATGACGCGACTATGACTCTTCTCCTTGGCCGGTAAAATCTGACTCTGCTAGTGTCTGTTGGTGTCAACATCCACTAACCGCGATGGCGATGGATTTCCATCGATCTGGGAGCAGCCAATCCGATCTTTTCCTTGGTGCTTACCAATGAGCGATCGAATTGGAGTTTCTGATCGAAACATTTTCCCTGTGGTCGTACAGGCCTGAATGAAAAAGCCATTCGTTGGAAGCCACGACAACGCAGAAGCGAAGGGTGCGCAATACGGAGGCTGGCTGCCCTGGAATCATAAGCTATAGGAAATAAGTTTTTCTGTTGCTGTTATGTCAACAGAACTTCGCCTACGATGGCAAGGCTAGGATACATGGGGTGCATATTTGTTTAAGGGAAAACGTATCGTGGGACATGATCATTGATATGATTGTTTAAATAACAATCATGATCGTGTCTAGTTCTATGATCGGTTGGTGGCCGATAATGGGAAATTGGTTGCAGCTGGGGCAATGTTTGTTTACTACTTTGCCATCGCATGTAGCATCACTTTGATTATGCTCAAAATGTTAACGTCTCATCGGTCGATGGGTCGAGTGTGTGCTTACATTAAACAACACTTGAATTCTCTTGTAGATAATCCGCGATGGGCTGTGCTGTTGTGGCGTCTCTAACAGATACACACAATTTACAAGCAAAATAGTGAAGAACACCGAACGAAAATCGAATAAGAATTTACATCAGAGCCGTATACCATAGCGATAACATAACAATTGACATCAGTGGAGTATAGTTGAGTTTAAAAATCAAATTCAAAAATCGGCTAGTAGCCTGATGTGTTACGCTTCGGTTCAATTTTTGGTGATTCTAACTGTCATAGTGTCAGTTCGATGTATCTGCCGATAAGGCAAGGGTGAACATGTCCTGCACGTATATAGAAAAATGCTTCTCAACTATGCGTATTGACATGTTCGGGTGTTAATGTCGGTTACATGATAAGAGAACCGAATTAGATTTCAGAACATGATGGTTGGATGCAAGCATGCCCCTGGGTGTAAGTCTGTAGATGCCAATGCGATTGCAAAATAGTAAACGGCAATCATACTAGGTAACTTTGCCGCGGACTTATGTTTTTCAGGTAAGGCTTGCAGGTAGTGAAAGGGGAGTTGGGTTAGGACGATGGGTGGTCCTTCAGCCGCCTTAACGAACCCCCACAAGTTTTTCCCTCATTACTGTGCAGTCCCAGTTTTTGTGCCGCCAACTCGATCTGTGTGAAGGAATTCTGTACAACCGATTCGGTTCTACCAATGATGTCGATGTCATCTGCGTAGGCAAGTATCTGGGTGGACTTGGTGATAATAGTTCTTCTAGTTGTAACGCCAGAGTCACGGATTGCTTTTTCCAACGCCAGGTTGCAGAGGAGGCAGGCCAGACCGCCCCCCTGTCGGAGTCCATTAAAGATGTTTATTAGTTTGGACGGCAATCCCGCTATTTTTACTTGACTAGTTACGTTGGTCATGGTCAACCTACAAAGTCGTATCAATTTGTTTGGAATGCCGAACTCTCTTATGGCATTATATAGTTCTACCCTGGCTATGCTGTCGTAGGCGGCCTTAAGGTCTATAAATTGCTAATGGAATCTTAAATTCCAGACATTTTTCCATCGCCTGCCTAAGGGTGAATATCAGTTGAATCGCTTATTTGCCTGGGATGAAGTCACACTGATATTGACCAATGATGACTTTAGCGTATGGAGCTATCCGATCTTGTAGGGTAGTGGAGAGTATCTTATAGGCGGTACTCAGCAATGTTATATCTCTATAGCTGCTGCACAGTGTGATATCTCCCTTCTTATATATGGGGCAAATTATACCACGACGCCGATCTTCCGGCATCTCCTCTTGCTCCCATACGTGCACCACCATCTCATGAATTGCGTGATCTAACACTGTCCCTCCTTGTTTGATCGGCTCAGCTGGTATGCCATCAGCTCCGGGGGCTTTATTTGATTTGAGCTGTCTAATGGCTTTTAATCTTTCCCCAATGCTTGGTGGCGGAAGCATTTGGTCTTGATCTTGCATTGGTGGAGCCTCCAATTCTTCTGTGAGTTGACCATTTAGCAATTCATTGAAGTGCACTTCCCATCGCCCCAGAATGCCTTCAGGATCGGTGACTAGATTACCCTCTTTATCCTTGCAGTAAGTGCAGTGTGGTGTGTACCGCATCATATTGCGGATTATTTGGTAGAACGTCTGCGCCTGGTGCGGACCTCGCTCTCTACTTTTCTCTATTTCACAAATAAGTTTTTTTTTCCGGCACTTTTCTTTTGTCTGTGAAGTCTTTTTTCAGATTTTCTGAACTGTTTGTATTTCTCCTCGTGAACCCGCGTCCTATGAGACTGCTGCGTTGCGCGGTATGCAGCAATCTTACGCTCAGTCGCTAGTTTGCACTCATCATCAAACCAGTCGCTCAGATCTCTACGACTACTGCCTAAGATGGAGTTGGCAGTACTAATGACAGTATTCTTAAGGCGTGTCCATTTCTCTTCTACGCCCGGCATTCTGGTCCCAGGACCTACTCTCCCTCCGTCGAGCTCTTCGAGGACCAGTCCTAGCGCATGACCAAAGGAGTTACTGGTATTCTCATTGCATAAGGTGTTGGTTCGAACCTGATCCGCGGATGCAATACGTCTCCGTGAAGCAATTCGCGCTCGGAAAACTGTACCAAAAAGATAGTGATCCGAGTCGATGTTGGCACCTCGGTACGTTTGTGGGTTTTTTAGGTTCCTCGCTGTCTTTCGTCATGTACCATCAATGGTACTGTCTCACGAAAATCTCCTGGTCTACAAGTTCACAGTCAATTGACTGCAAAACTACGCCACTCGCGGTTAACAATGAACAAAAAGGAAGTGCACAACGGTCCCAATTAAAAGGAAGCTCTTTATTGTCATTAAGTAGTAATTAAAAATGTAAAACGTATACACAAATTAATATAATATAAGGTATCATCCTCGCATTTGGTCCAGCAAGAATGGGGTGAAACACACAAGGCGAGTCCTAGCGCATGACCAAAGGTGTTACTGGTGTTCTCATTGCTTAAGGCAGCCGTGTTGATTCGAACCTGATCCGCGGATGCAATACGTCTCCGTAAGGCAATCCGCGCTCGGAAAACTGTACCAACAACATAGTGATCCGAGTCGACGTTGGCACCTCGGTACGTTCGTACCCGAGGACTGGTGCCGATCTATCAACACGTGATCAATTTGGTGGCGAGTGGCTCCATCAGGTGATACCCAAGTGGCTTTGTGGATATCTTTACGCGGAAACCTGGTTCTCGCAACGACCAAGTTTTTTAATGCTGCCAGTTCAATGACTCGTAGTCCATTGTCATTAGTGTTCTCATGCAAACTATGGGAACCAGTGTAGTGCCTGAAAACCGGCTCCCGACCAATTGTTGCATTCAAATCACCAAGAACGATTTTCACATCGTATCTTGGGCAGGCATTGAGGGCCCGTTCGACGTCCTCGTAGTATTCTTCTTTTTCGTCGTCAGGCGACTCCTCTGTAGGTCCGTGATCGTTTGTGAGACTTATGTTCTTAAACTTGCCTCGCACGCGAAAATTGCATAGTCATTTATTGCATTAAAGCCGATGGATGGCAGGTTTCAGGTTTTGGCTGATGTTAGTATACCGGATGATACCGGTACACCACAATATTTAATTTAGTAGTTAGTTTATACTTTACCTCCGGAGCCGAATTGAAAAATCTCTTTCCAACCTTTTTAATTTTATTTAAGTGCTAGTGATCGACTGCCTCGATTAACTGCTGATTACTGACTGCCTGGTGGTCAGTCGCTAACTGGCCGCGAAACCAAAATGCGCCGCCCTTTTATACTGTGGCAAATTTAGATTTGTCCACAAGTATGTATTAATTTGCCAACCACAAACCCGATTTGTTTGTGCTTTAAATAGAATTAGGGTTAGGAAATTGAATCAATGTGCGGCAGATTAACTTTAGGTTTCACCTGTCGCACATATGATTCACTATGGGGAAATGGATGAGTGGAAGTGGGTATTTAGGTATAGGTAAGTATTTTATTACTAGTAAGTATGGATATTTAGGTATAGGTAGGTATTTTATGCATAGGATAGGTTAGGGGGTTTTAGGTAAGTGGAAAGATGTAGCGATTTGGAATCCCTACACTGACTAGAAAGCCTACCCCGAGCACATGGTGTTTTGCATGGCAGTTGTAATAAATGTCATACTCGTTTCTTTGAATAACACCACTCCCCGTCCATCTTATTTCTTGTAATGCTGTTGGTGCAAAAGTAGCTATCCAGGGGTATCACGTGGAGACAAGGATCGCCCTGGCCTTCGCCGGGTTGAAAGCAATCAGTGACTATTCGCTGTATATTCGCTCCCATCCGCCTACTATGAATTCACAATCACATTAGATACATTGCACGAAAAAGAGTCGCAAATAATTCATTCAGTGGTTCGCCACTGAGTCACTTGACGATTCATCCCTTTAAAATTGTAGCAAAATGGAAAGAAAATTGTTGTTTTTTGATATATAATAAGGAAACATATATGATTAACTATATTCGTTTTTCATGATTTCGTTGAAGCCACGTCTCGTTCACTATGGTATACTTATGAAAATATCCTGATATACAGTTCGGTGGCACTTATCGCGAAGTTTGGCAAGAATTAAACTTTGTTCGGCATCCATTAGGACACTTCATCTACACGTACATAAATTGACTTTGAAAACCAATATGTGTGTACAATTGCACCGTTATGAATCCGCTGAATGTTTCGCAAAACAATTATTGAATATTGGGAGTGGGAAATGACAATTGATGATATAACAATGTGTTATACTATATTTTTAACAAACTTCCCTAAAATCGCCGATGAATTGATTATATCTGGAAAACCTCGCACAGCTATCAAGACGATCATTAACCGTGTAATAGTGCGAAACCACTTGTATCATATATGACTGGCTACTTAAAGACGAACAGCTCTCGGTCGGACTTTAATCTCATTTTTGCGGAAGAATCACCCTATAAGTCTACTGAGGGACTAATTATACCGAGTCGCCACAATAGTGAAATTGAATATATTTTGCAATGTTGATGCCTCCTTTCTGCGAAGAAATTAAATCATGAACAACGTATTTTGAACGCCGTATGGGGTTTTGCATAGCTTGTATGCGCGTTTGGTAGCCATATGGTAGGGAGAACCCATCACTAAAAAGTTGAATGCATTTACAACCGTGGGGGAAATCAGAGAAACGATGAAAAACCGAAAATGTAAAATATGCAATCTTAATGTAATTGACTTCCATATGAATCACAAGTTGCAATTACTCCGTGCACTTTATTGTTGACGACATAATCACATCGACGTGGAACCACATACTTATTGATTCGCTACAAATAATGCAATTACTCTCATCGTGTCGGCCGTATTTATTGACACTTTATTGCTGATTTTAGATCGTCAAGTTTTGTGCCATTTTTGAAATTGTATTTTTTGCGGTGGAACCCCCTGCGATACATCCTATTAGCTTGAGTGATTGCAATCCCATGATACCCGATTTGCTTTTGCTTCTCTGTTGGTTAGACAGGAATTGTAAAAAAAAAACTAGATTATTTACATCAATAAATATTTAATGGAATGACGTGTGTTCATGATAATAATTGATGTCGTTAGAGTTTTCTGATTTCATGACCCGATTAAATGTACAGGATGGGGTAAAAGTAAAAGTAATAAAGTCATAATGTGAATGCGTCATAGTTTTTGCAGCAAATGGTGTCTAATGTCTTTGTGTTTTGCGTTTTATATTACAGACAGATAGAGGGTTATTATTACTTACACTTTCGAACTTTCTATGAAAAGAGAATCCATTTTTTTTTAATTTTTACAAAATGACATTACTCTCGCCCCACCTTGTATAATTTGTTTACGTGCTTCGATTGAAAACCTTAGCTCCAATGGGCATTTGATTTATTCTCTCCACTGGACCTACAAATACTTATCTCAGTTTAGGAAAATACGAGTATATGTTCATTATTTTAACATTTATTTCAAGACATTATTCAACATGGTTCGGATTAGTGTAATATGCACGGTTTTGATTTTTCTTGATACTAATTTCATATTATTGAGCATATTAGGTAATGATAAAAAAGATGGTAGTTTTGGTGCTAGATACGCCAACCAAATTCCAGTGAGTTATTAAGCGGGCATAGGTAGTCATGTTGGCGAAAATAGATGCTCTTCTTTTTTGAAAAAAAAAAACAGTTAAATAATTCAGATGGTCCTTCAATAACAGGATAGATAGGTTCCTGAAGAATCCATGTTGTGTGGAACCGTGTTATGTGAGACCCAGAGCCAAGCAAAAAGAAGGTAACGTTTCGAAAACTTGTTAATCAGGTGGTAGAAATATTATTTTAATGTTGGATTTCAATCTTGTGGATAACATGGAGTCTTCCGCTTGGTGGACACCTTGACGTAGTGCGGGGGCATAAACTACAATGAATCACTCAGGCTATGCTGACGGAAGCATATGCTTCCAGTAGGGTCACTCATGTCAGTCAGGCAAGCGAGGAGTAACACACAAAGATCTATCACCCCTAATCCAGGGTGTTACTCGTCACCGCCCCCATTGGATGGTTTACAGCCAGGGTATACTGGCTGTATTATAATG
This sequence comes from Microdon myrmicae, assembly GCA_963931805.1. NCBI lineage: Eukaryota > Metazoa > Arthropoda > Insecta > Diptera > Syrphidae > Microdon > Microdon myrmicae. The sequence continues at coordinate 151,560,046 of OZ007497.1, read as the reverse complement.
GCCCTTCTCTGTGTTACGTGATAACTTCCCCCACCGCCCTTGTCTCTGCGATAAAAGTATTGAAAAGTATCTAACATATAAAATATTTAAGCAATTTAAATATTAAACATACAGTAAAAACATTTATTTACATTTTTTAATTATACATCTACCGTATTAAACATTTCCAATTAAACAATGTGCATTACATTATTATTATTATTATTATTATTTATTACGATGTAATTAATTACACAATAACTTAATTCTAAATAGCGCTAGCTGCTAGGGCTTTCGGCTAATATCGAGTTACTTTAAATTTTGTTATGAAGGTTAGTAAGTGTTAGTAATTCGTATGTGTAGTTGATATTTTGTTCTCATGGTTTTGCCAGAATGTTGCTGAAGGGGTCGTTTCCAAATAGTTGGTTTGCTATGGTTTGGACTTTTGGGCAGTCGAATATGATGTGATGTGGAGTAAGTGGGACTTGGTTGTTGCAGTTACTGCATTGTGGGGGGCTGGTTTTTGTAAGGATGTGTTGGTGTGTGATTTTGGTGTGTCCTAGCCGGAGTCGTAGGAAGCATTTTATTTTTCTGTTTGAGACTGTTGTTGGGTAAGTAACGGGTTTGGTGTCCTGTTTAATAGTGCTGTACAGGTGGGTGTAGTGGTGCCATTCTTCTTCCTCCACGTTCTTAAGGGCATTTTTTACTTGTCTTCTTATGTCCGTTTTGTTAGGATAATAGAAGGAGACGAGAGGCGACTTTGTCCCTAGTTTTGCGGCCGCGTCGGCCGCTTCATTTCCACTAATGTTACAGTGCCCGGGGGTCCAAAGTAGCTTTATTTTATTAGCTTTCTTAATAATGTTATCTTGGATTTGACGAATGTTAGCATTTGTGGAGTTTACGTTGGTTATTGCTTTTAGAGTTGAAAGGCTATCAGTACAGATAATCGTTGGGATTTTCTGGATCAGTTTTGTTGCTTCCAAAATTGCCGTTGCTTCCGCTGATAGGATGGAACAAAAGGTGGGAAGTGATTCCATTCTGATTATTTCTTTGCGATTGTTGACTATAGCAAATGACACATTTGATTCGTTTTTGGAACCATCTGTGAAAAACACGTTCCAGTTTTGATGTTTGTCGATGGTATCCTTGAAAAGTTTTTGATAGATTATCTGATTTGTTGAATGTTTTGGATAATGGGACAGTTCATCTAAGATTGTATTTGTCGGAATTAACCATGGAGGGTGTTGTGTGCGGTGGGGTTTTGAAATATTTATAGGGATATGTAAGTCCTTGGCTATATCGATGGCCCTTTCCAGTCCTGAGCGGTATCTCGACCTTCGTTTTTTTTATAAATTTTTCGGATGTCCTGCACTATGGGGGTTGCTATAGACATTGTAAATTTGTAAGCAAGTGTAGCTGATATATAGTTTAGTCTGTTTTCTATAGATGGGAGACCGCATTCGACGAGGATGTTTTTAATTGGTGTAGTACGGAAAGCTCTGGTACTTGCTCGAGCTGCGGCGTGATAGGGAGATTTTATTGTTTGCAGGGTCGTTTTGCTACATTTTCCTTATATCATTAGTCCGTAGTCGATTTTAGATAGGATGATGGCTTTAGTTATGTTAATAAGGGTGTTAGTATGTGCAGATCCATTCTTATATGCTAAGTATTTTACAATATTTAATCTTGCAGCTAGGCTTTTCTTAAGTGCTAAACAATGTTCTTTAAAATTGTATTTACTGTCAAAGAGGATACCGAGGATTTTCATGGATTGGATTGTAGGGATTGTGTGATTCTGAAAGGGAAGTGTGATGTTTTTGCTGCAGCTGGTTTTTCTACAAATGTGTAACATTTTAGTTTTTTCGAGGGAGATATATGCGCCTGATGTTTTACACCAATTAGTGATGTCGTGTAGTATTTCTGAATAGATAGATTGTACTTCGTTGAGATCGTTTACGTTTGTTAGAATAACTAGGTCGTCAGCGTAGAGGCAGTGTTTTATGTTTTTATATTTTACGAGAATGTCGTTTATTCCGTCAAAGGCTATAGCGAATAACAGGACTGATAGTGGAGAACCCTGTGGAATACCGTTTTTTATGTTGTATATTTGTGAGAACGCACCACCTGTTTTGACTCTAAACTTCCTGTTGGAAAGAAAGGACTTGATTATGTAGAACATATTGTTACCAACTCTCCATTGCGCTAATTTATTCAAAATCACATGAGGGCCGATCCGGTCGAACGCTTTTTCAAAATCTATGGAGAGAATTGTTGTATGCTTTTTGGTTGACAAAGAAGATGTGATGAAGTTGTCGATATGGAGTAGCGCATCAATCGTTCCACGTCCTTGCTTGAAACCAACCTGTTCAATGCTTATTAGATTGTTTTTCTCCATGAACCAGTTGAGTCGTCTAGCTACAATTTTTTCAAATGTTTTTCCTAGACATGGGACTAACGATATTGGGCGATATCCTTTTGCCGAAGTCGGTTCGCCCGTGGGTTTTGGTATGGGTACAATTGTGGCTATTTTCCACACTTGTGGAATTACACCTGTTTGGAGTATGTTATTGAAGAGATGGAGTATTCGGTGTCTCAGGAGTGGTGGACTGTTCTTTAACATTATGTAATCGACTCGATCATATCCTGGTGTTTTACCTGTGGCGCCGTGTAGGGTTGACTCTAATTCAATTTTATTGATCGGGAGATCTATTAATTTAGAGGATGGGCTTGTGTGAGGGGACGGGCTAATTGTGTCTCTTTTGGCAGAGAGAAATGACGGATGAAAGTTTACGTCTTCTGCGTAGTTTGACCATGTTTTGCCGAGATGGTCTGCAATTTGCTGGGGAGATGTGAGAGTGCCTGAGTCGGTGTTCATGCATTTTATTGAGAGGGGGCGATACTGCCCAGTTAGCGTTTTTATATCCGCCCAGATTTTTCTGGGAGTGGAGTTCGGATTTAACTTTTCGGTAAATGTTTGGAAGGCTTTTCTTTTTTCTTCCTTGGCATTTTTGCGAAAAAGAGCATTTAACTTTTTATAATTGATTAGGTTAAAATCGGAGGGGAATCTTTTGAAAATTCTCCAGGCTTCTTGTTTTTTCTTCCTTAGGTTGTCCAATACTGGATTCCACCAGGGAACTACTGCCTTATGGAGTTTTCGACTTGTTTGTGGTATCGAGGCATTTGCTCCTATTCGGATTGCTTTAGTGATTATGGCTGTTTCTTGATTAATATTTTGACTCTCTACATGTTGACTTAGTGCCTGAGTAGTTATATTTTGAAATTTACTCCAATTAGCAAGTTCGGTTTTGAATTTAGGAAGAAGTTTGGAGGGTTTAGGACACATGCTAGTGTTAATGTTTATTATTATTGGAAAGTGGTCGCTCCCGTGCAGGTTGGGTAAAGTATTCCAAGTGCACATTGGGGCCAATTGAGGTGAGGCTAGTGATAAGTCTACATGTGTGAAGGATTTGTGAGTGGAAAAATGTGTGTGGCTACCGTTATTGAGTAGTGCTAGATTTGCGGTCAGTATGTATTTCTCTACGGTTCTTCCCCTTTTATTAGTGGACGAAGATCCCCAGATGGGACTCCACGCATTAAAATCTCCGAGGAGAAGTATCGGTGTTTGGATGCTATCTGTGATAGTGGTAAGATCATGTATCGTTATTGGTTGGGATGTGGGGGTGTATGCTGATATTATCGTGAGGTTTCTGCCGATATTTATTTCTACTGCTACGACCGAGACTGCAGAGTGTACTACTATAAGTTTATGTGGGATTGATCTATGTATAAGTATACCTGTACCATGTTTAGAAGCAACATTTTCCGTAAGGTTGTGAAAGAATGCCGCGTATTCTTTGGGTCCTGTGGCCCGAGAGTCGTGGCGGATGTGCGTTTCTTGTAGAGCTATGATGGATGGTTTCAGATCTTAGATGAGTATTTGGAGCTCAGGCATATTGTTTTTGAGTCCGTTCAGATTCCACTGTAGTATTGTGAGTTTATGGACATGAATGCTATTGTGTATATTAAACCTGCTGCTGTTGGGGATTTTGTTGTTGTAAGGGTTCAGTCTCCGTGTCTCGAGTGTTGATCCATTCAATCCGATGCCCTGTCTGCTTCGGCCCGAGTTGGGATTTTCTCGAGACACAGAGACTGTGCTTTCGTTGGGAGTGTTAGGGTTATATGTGGTTATTGTGAGGGAGTGGGGAGTTTAATAATTCTTGAATGGTGGGTTCATTTATTTTTATGTTAGTGTTTTTTTTAATAGGTATAGGTTCGTTGTTACGGTTAGTTGTTGTGGGTTTTATGATTAGAGGTGATTGGTTTTGTATGGCTTTACGGTATTCTGCAGATGTAGAAGGGCAGTTTGAAATGGATGAAGTGTTTATCGATGTTGGTTGGAGTGTAGTTTTTGTTGGGTTTTGTTTTGTAGTTTCTTTTATTGGTGATGCTATATGTGTGGCTGTTGTTTTGAGGAGTGCGGCATAGGATTCCTTTGGTTTGTTTGATGGCGTGGGATTTCGTTCCCTATATATCCGTTTCGCTTCGGATAGAGAAATTTTATTTCTCGTTTGTATTTCAAGAATGGACTGGTTTTCTATATATTGGGGGTATGATGGTGATGAAGCAGGGTGAGGGCCTTGACAGTTGGCACATTCGAGGTGTGGAGGAAGGTTGCAGTTGTTGCACGCTGGGTTTCGTTTGCACCATTTGGCTGTATGTCCGAGTAGTTGGCATTGGCGGCAGCGCATTGGTCTTGGGATATACTCATTTACTTTGGCTTTGTACCATCCGATTTCTATGTTACTCGGTGGATTGAAGCGGTCAAATGAAAACAACATTAGTCCGGAGGCCCTGATTTCGCCATTTTGCGATTTTTTAAATTTATGGACACTTACCACTCCTTGAGGTTTCATTTCTTGGACGATGTCTTCTTCCGGAACATTAATTAGGTATGGTGCGTAAACAATACCTTTCGAGAGGTTTAATTTCGGATGCAACTTTATTGTTACCGGACATAGTTGATCGAACCGTTTGGTATTTACAAAACGTAGAGCTGTTTGTTCATCTTTCACTAGCAAGAGAATTGAACCGTCTCTTAGCATGGACACTTTTTCATATTGTGTACTAATTGAGTCTATAGCTCTTTTTAACACGAATACGTTCACTCCGGTTAGAGGTTTTGTCGCGTCATTAGGAACAATTTGTATAAATTTCGGGTTTTTTTCACTTGTCTTTGTTGGTAATTCCGGGATGTTCGATTCAATAGGACTAAATGCCTGCCGTTTTTTTTTATTGACGGGGACGTCACCCAAGGACGTTTCCTGCAACATACCAAATCTGTTGCCGGTGTGCTGCTTTGGCCCTAAGGCCATTTTTTATTTATTTCTCTTTTACTTTTACTTTACTTTGGAACCGGTTAATTTAAAGTACACTAACAAAAGCAATACACTTACAACACGCACAGTACCGTAATAAAATATTCACACGCGGTTTTGTGTTCACAATTCTTTCACTGCACAATACGGTTAAAATTTACGTCCTTACTGTTCGAGAGTTCGTCTGGCAATGTGTGCATTACAAATTTTAAATACACATAAGGTAGTCCCTTACAATTGGTATAAACGAGTATAAAAAATGGAAACAGCAGGTGCACAAACCAGCATAGTATAAAGTATGGCCATGACGTTTTCGATCAGTTTCAGGACAGTCATGGCCAAGTTTCTTCGCCGAGGCAATGCTGTCAGGGAGGAGAGGTAATGGGGGAGTATGGGGAGAGACACAGTTCGGTTTTTTGAACGTTTTTTTTACAGTTCCTTGCCTCTAAAAGAGATTGATTGACGGTTCTTCGTGTGCGGTTAGAGAGTTGAGTTGTTCTTCTTAAAAACGGTGGTTCTTTTCTTTCATGGGTGCCAACCAGTTCTTGTTTTAAAACAATCATTTTTTGTTTTAAGCTGTGAAATCAGTCAGTCAAATATATGTACATAAATTACATAATGTATTATTCATCAGCATCAGCATCGGCACTACAACCGGGATCCGGACTTGGCTTTATTTAGCCAGTCGCTCCACCGGTATCCGGCCCTTATCCGAGACTTGTTAAATTGTCCATAATAATTTGTTTTCCGGCAAGGTTATTAGCCTTGCGCCGGTAATGTATTGTTAATTAAATTAAATTGATTGAAAAGTATTTGTGGTCGTATTTTTGTTGTGGTGAAAAGCCGGTGTGAAGATCGTGTCAAGGTGTGTTTTGTAAGCGACGGAAGTTTCAGGACGATTAACTTCCGAGTGAATTGAACTGTGAGGGGCTATCTCGACATCTGGTCGACTTGGAGAGCCTACAATTTCGGTGCTGCTTTTGGGCGACACCGCTGCGGGAGGAGAACCCACAGGAATCCCATTGGGTAAACAACTAACCATAACATCAAAATAATATGGTCACTTAAACTAGGCGATCGAGAAGCTAAACCCAATCATCGACATCCCACCCTTTACCTACCAGAAGGAAATCGGCGCTCTCCACGACACCACAGCCATTACCGCAGGGAGCAACCAAGGAGGTTTCCCTAGTCGATCATAATGAGCCCCTTTGGTCGGGCCCACCGGAGAAACGTGACTGCCCCTTTATTGGCTTTTACGTTTAAGTAAGGAGAAGGGGAACGATATAACATTAATTAAGCGACGGAGAAGGAAATCAAATCTAAACTAATACGGAAACGATTGAATGGTATTGAAGGTGATTGTTGCGGATTCGCACTGGACACAACCAGCGAATTCGCAACTGAGTGCTACCCTTGGCAACCAACCGCACGCCTTCGGCAATCATTGGCGAATCTTCTGGCTCTAGAGGATGGTCGTCCGGAGCTTGGTAGGGGGGTTCCTCCTCCAATGGAAGGATACTTATTTTTGCGACGGGTCTCGTGAGTAGGCTGATAGCGGTCCGCCGCAGTCCACCCTCACGTCGATGGCCGATTGGGAGAGAGCCGCCCGCCCTAAAGAGTATTGAAGACGGGAGGGTCTTGGACGGCCCGGCAGGTTGGTGATGACGGGATGGTTCCCCTCGTTGCTGGAGGCTGTTATCTTTGCTGGCCATGGAACTGGCCACGTGATCTGGGTTGGAGTTGTAAGGTCGCAACCCACGATCAGTGACCCCGTGCTGGCTGGTGATTGGTCTCACTACATCGAGACAAGTGGTGGTGACGAGTGCTGCGTCCATTGGCGCCCGTTCGAAGTTAGTGGCCGACAAGATGCGGTCTTTTGCGGTTGAGATGTTGTAGTTTGTGGTTGAGGCCGCAGCGTTCAGTCGGATGCGGCGGTTGGGACTCGGTAGGTCCCTGGATACTGGGGAGCGCCGCCCGCCAAGCGGTGCATTGCGCGCTGCTTGGTCGATGGTGGTAGCTGGTGTGGCCTTGAAGCCTTTGAGTGCGCAGGCTCTTCAATTGCCCGTTGTCCATGCGGCGAGGGGCATGTCTGACAGTGGCGCCAGGAGGGAGGTCGGGTGAAGCTGCACCCGCCAGTATCCACCCCAAATGAGTGAACTAGGCGATGATGTCCGAGTCGATTATGTCCGAGTGGTCAGACATCCTAAGTCCTGCTTTAATGATGGCCGAGTACACAGCCTTCGCCCGCCTTCGCCAATCATTGGAGAAGCCTTTGGTTCCAGGGGACGGAGGCCCAGGGCCGTGGTCTTCTGGTGATGCGGAGGTCTGGACAGAGGCGTCCGCCCTGAATTTGTGAAGTATGAAGGATTGGTGACGACGAGAGTTCCGTCGTCGGTGTTCGGCACGCTTGGTCGCAGAACTGACCATTTGATCGGGGTTGGAGTTGTAAGATTGCAACCCACAATCAATGACCACGTAATAGCTGATGGTCTCGGGCGCTGTTCGCCGTAGTTGGGGAGACTGGTTCGAGCGTGAACTGGGCATCGAGCAGCCTCGATGGTAGGGCAGGTTTCTCTGCAGCAGGCTTCTTTCCTTCTTTCGTTGCATCGGATTTCTTGGCATCTTCCTTCGCTGGCGCTGGTGCACTGGCAGCTGCTGGTGCCCTTGTGCTGAACTCAGCCTTCCTTTGTAGTGTCGTGTTTCGGCGGGTGGTGCTGCTGCAGTAGTTTTCACTTCTTTCGCTGCCTCTGGAACCTTCTTGATGTCCTTGGCGGCCTTAGTTGCAGGCTGTTGCGACATCAGTAGCGGCGAACGACTTTGTGGTTGCCTGACGGTGTCCGTCGCAGTCTTGGATGCGGTTGGAATGTCGGTGGTGAAGGCTTGCCTTGCATCAACAAACTTGGCGGCCTCGACCAGATAGATCTCCTCGGGCTGATTGATGAATCGTTCCACAAAGTAGCAATGGCCGCTGGTTATCTCTGGAGTGGCCAGGAGTCGTGTGTCAGTCGAATGTCCTCCCAACTGATCTGGAGGTTGTGCTGCCGTATTTCCACCGCGAAGAACGTTGGCCCACCTATCTTTTCCAGATTGAGGGATGCACCCGACATCCGTTCCTGGGCGGCGAACTGGGCGCTGATTAGTTGTTCGGCCATGAGTTGGTCTTTATTACAGCGATCCTGGCCATTGTTTTGATCCTCGGCTAGACAGAGAGCGTTGTCTTGGCTTTCAGGATGTACTTCCACTCTGGTCTACTTTGGCGTTCACCCAATGCGGCCTTTGCCGTTTTCGATCTGGCGTTGGTCGATGACGCCGGCATTTTCTTGTAATTTGACGAATTTCCTCACAAATGTGAACTGAAACCGGGCGACGGTAGGTTTTCGCGTCTGGACTTTAATGTCCCGCGACCTTTTAATATGCTCTACAGACTAGATCCGGCTCGAAGGACCAATATTCACGTTCACCCAGCGTTGAACGTAACGCCCACCAACAAGACCATTGTTAGTGGAAGTTACGTTCAACGCTTGGTGGACGTAAATAGTGATCTAATAGTTGAACGACAGATAAATCTAACAATTGGCTACTAAATCGTCCTAACATTTAACGACTACCATTTAACAATTGGCGCAGTCTCTCTCAACCCTAAGAAAAAAAAGACATTTAACCATCGGTTAACAACTGATAAATTTAACAAATTAACATTTAACTTGTATATGAGAATAAGAAATTAACATATATAAGAACTGGCGCAGCCTTTTGACTCTATATATGAAATGGCACCTTAATATATATATATATATATAACAAACTGTGACTTTCAACCATAACATAATTGGGTTCCCATACCGGTAGTCGAAACCGGGCTTTCTAGGAGAAAAACCCGTAACATTAATTGGCGCAGCCTTCACCGGCACCGTCGCGCCTAATACCATAACATCTGACATCTGGTTGAATCAGAGCAGTGAGCAGACCTTAGCATATCAAAACAGGTCTCTGATATGGCGGACTATTTGAAACCCCAAGACTCGTGGGAACAAAAATAAAAATACACAGAAAACAATCCCACGACGGACCCGGAAGGCGTAGGTGTGATGAGCCGACACTGCCATAAGGGAACAAATCATCAAGAAAACACCGACTCGGCAAAAAGAAGACCTAGGGAAAAACGGAAAAGTGGGATATACGCGTCGGCACGTGGACTGTTCGAACGTGATATAAACCAGGCGCGATACAGATTGTCGTAGAAAACGCGATGCAATATAAGATGGACAAATAAGTCTAGTCAAGTAATCCAAACCAACGGGTTTACACTGGTGGAGTGGTCTAAGAATCGCTACCATTTCCTTCCCAAATACACAAAACACTAGTTATTGTGCGGCGAAAGGCATAATAAAAACAAAAGTTTCATCATCATCTTCGGCACTACAACCGGGAACCGGTCTTGGCCTTATTTAGCAAGTCCTGAGGCTTGTTAAATTTTCCATAATGATTTTTTATTTTTTCTGGGCAAGGTCATTAGTCTTGCGCCAGGGGCTCCCCGACGGGGAATCGAACCCCGGTCTCCCGGGTGACAGGCGGGTGTACTAACTACTATACTATCGAGGAGCCCAAAAAAAAAAAACAAAAGTTTGATAATGTATTATTTAGAGTGCTTGTGAAGTAAGTTGATGTAAGAATGATATTTGTAAAATAAAATTTAACATTTAGTCTTAAGTAAAATCTGTAATTGGATTGTTAATAAATGTGGAGATGAAACAAAAAAAAAACAAAAACGGTCGCTACGGAGATGGGAGGGCAATGTAACGTTTGACCTTGAGGAGACCGGGTCAGATGGTCAAGCGCGGACAGAGGACAGGGAGCGTTGGTGCATCTGAGTCAGTGAAGTCATGAACTTCCTATAGCTCAATAAATATTCGGTTGTACCACATGAAATGTCCGATTTTATAGTAAACATATAAAAGCCAATATTATTTTTCCGTAAATTGTTATTCAATCAAAATAGGGTCCGTTGGCATTTATAACATTCTTCCAACGTGACACAAGGTCAAATATTCCTTTTTCGTAGAAGTGCTGACTTTTTGAGGCAATGAAATCTTCAAAGACTTTTATGACCTCTGCTCCGACCCGGAAGACCTTCTGCCGACAAAATGAATCCAGATTGTGGAAAAGATGGTGGTCCGATGGGGAAATATCAGGAGAGTACGGTGGATGCGGAAGAGTTTCAAATCCCAACTGTAACCGTTTTTGCACCGTTATTTGTGAGGTATGGGGTCTAGCATTGTCATGCAAAAGAATCGGGCCGTGCCTATTGACCAAAGCAAGTTGCTTTTCAGAGAATTTGGCATGCAATATGTCGATATCCTCATAGTATTTGATCACGTTTATCGTTTCTCCCGGTCGAAGAAATGAAAAGCGGAGTGGTCCCGTCGATGTCCATTAAATTGTCACCATAACCGTTTTCGGGTGAAGATCAGGCTTGAGGGTGTGTTTTGGTTTTTCACTTGCATCCAACCACTGCCCAGGTATTTTACGGTTATCATACAAAATCTACTTTTCATCATAGGTGAGACTATTCGGTGCAAAAACGGGTCAATTTGGTTTCTTAATCTAAGCTATGCGCAGATTTCCAGGCGCCGTAGTTTTTGGGAGTCGTTAAGTTCATAGAGTACCCACTTATCGAGTTTCTTTACCTTTGCTATGAGAGAAAGGTGTCGACTTATTGTCATTGGGAATACTCTAATGCTTTGTGCAATCCCCTGCACCAATTTCGTTGGGTCCGCATCCATCGCTGCTCTTAAAGCATCATCGTCAACTAACGTTTTCGGGTTCCACGTGGTTCATTTTCGCACATTCCAAACCAACGTCGTATAGTGCGTTCGCTTACAACTACATTCTCAATGCATCATTAATGTTTTTCATTGCCAATGACGCATTATGTTCCATTTTAAATTCATAAAGGAAGAGGGTTCGAATTTGAACTGTCGACAGCATGGTAAGTAATTCCTAGAAAAAAAACTGTATTTGTAACGAACCCTAAAATTTTCACACGTCAAGCACACGCACCACTTTACTTTATAAGAAAAGAACATTTAACGTTCGGGCACAGATGTTCACTCGAGAACTTCTTATTTCCGACTGAGTGAAAATCGGACATTTCATGTGGTACGACCCAATATAAGAAGTGAAATCGGTTCGAAATCGTTGCTGTTAAAAAGGATATCTATTGAAAGCCATGGATGGACGTATAGAGCGAGGTAATTGAGTAAGCAGGGGGATGGGAGCGAACATACAGGGTAGAGTCTGTGCTTTCAACCCGGCGAAGGCCAGGACGATCCTTGTCCCTGTTCAATCCTAGTTGACATGCAGTCTCCACGTGACACTCCTGGATAGCTACTTTGGTACCCGCCAAGTAGTAAACCAATGCATGCAGCGACATCCTGAGAAACGTTGGCGCAAGGATAATAACCTTGCCCGGAAAATCAAATTATTATAAACAATTTAACAAGTCTCGGATATGGACCGGATACCGGTGGAGAGACTTGCTAAATAAGGCCAAGGCCGGATCCCGGTTGTAGTACCGATGATGATGATGATGATGATGAATTGAGTAAGCATCTACTTCTAATTTTTAATAGTTTTAAGCAAACATTTGTTCTTCTTAGGTAAAATATGGTGTTTTGGCACCATAAGATACGACAAAGTGCAAGCAAAATTAAAGTTTCCCTAACTCCGACCATAACGGTAAAAACCATTTTTGTGAAAGGATTTAAAAGTTGTTTTGTCGAAAGGATATCGTGTCACTAAGTAAACCAATAATTAGTACTATACCCAAACCAATTTCACCACAACCATTATTTGTCTAATTGGTATTTGTTCGGGGCCATTTAAGTACATTTTCTTAGTCGATGAGCTTTTTAGGTCAGCCGTACTCCTTAATAATAAAGTAATTCATTCCCCACATCAGTCGAATAGTCATTACATTTCACATCACTGCCAATTGCGTGGAATAACAAAACAAATAGCGTACGCATATATCAGCCATTTCCGAAAAATTTCCACACAAAGCAATCTTATTAATTTATCTGACCATTACCAGTAACTAGTGTAAGACAGTGGCATATGGAAGGCGTACCCGTTGCCCATAAGGTATCAGCTACACGTAAAAATCGATTGCCGAAAATTGATCACATATTGCGTGCAAACGGGACTTTAGAAAGCCACAGAAAAAAACCAAGTGTAATATGCCATATGTATCGTTCATGAAATATTAATTGAACTTGGTGTACGTGCGTACAAAATTACAAGGATAGAGCATGGACAACGACTCTTGTCTGTATTGCAAATGTCAGAGTCCAAAAGACAATCCAATCAACTGACTACACACTATCAACTCTAATAGCCACCCCAGCTGTAACATTTGCATATACTCACATGTATCTAATAACGACCGCCCAAAATGCAAAAGGACACGCACCAAACGTATTCCATCCGTCCACCAAATAATCAAATCAAACAAACCGCCATTCGAGCATGTTTCCAAATTCAACCATTAATGAACGAAGTAGACGTTTTTTACATTTATTTTTCGCGGCGCAGTTTGCGTGGCTTATTCCATGTCCTGCCATGACCCAATTTCCCCATTCTTCGATCTATGTCGTCAATTACACGATTTCTATCATGAATATTTAAAAAATGTTTGAAGCCTAAAATTCAATTTGGGAAGTTTTATAAAATCTAGATGGTCTGTGACGTTCGAATATGTAACGTACCTTGTAGTTCCCACACGCAATTTTATCAAAAAGCAATTGATATATCTATATTTACTTGTACATCATTCGTTGTCATTTCGTTACTAATGCCTTTTGTCCAACTCTTTTGAAGCCGAGAATATAAAATTACTTTGTTCTATTCAAAATTAATTACTTGACTAGTTTTGAATTCAATCCTGAATAACGGACGGAAGCTCGATGGTAAACTGTATAATTAATTTACCATCAAACTTCAAATGAACTTTCGTCGTTTTCCTTTTACTCGAAGTTACATTTAACTTATCAAATCCCTTCTATTGCTTCCTGGTTCCTTTTTTGTTCTTTTTATTTTCTTCTTTTATGTCACCTCGAGGAAACCTCGTTTAGACAACGTTATTGTAGTTGCATGTGAAATAATATCTAAACGCCCAACTGCATAACTGATCCAAATTTTGTTGAACTAAGACTTTCCATTACCTAATTTTAATATTAATTATATATATATGAGATTGAGAAAAACGAATTCGCCGATTTTCACTAAAAATTGACAGCATTTTTATTTTCAGTTTTCATCATCATCATCGGCACTATAACCGGGATCCGGTCTTGGCCTTATTTAGCAAGTCTCTCCACCGGTATCCGGTCCTTACCCGAGACTTGTTAAATTGTCCACAATCATTTGTTTTTCCGGGCATGCATTGGTTCACTACTTGGCGGGTGCTAAAGTAGCTATCCAGGGGTGTCACGTGGGGACTGCATCTCAATTTGGATTGAACAGGGACAAGGAATCGTCCTGGCCTTCGCCGGGTTGAAAGCAGAGGCTTTACCCTGTATGTTCGCTCTCACCCCCCTCCCATATACACATTATCCGCTTACAAAATTACTATCCCGGATAGGAAAGAAAATTCGTTAATTCTGTTTGGGAATTTCTCTGTGCTTGTAGGCCTTTTTCGTTTTTTGGCGCGTTCAGGATTCATAGAATCTTTTTCGTTTAGTAGTAGCTATCCAGGGGTGTCACGTGGGGACTGCATCTCAACTTGGATTGAACAGGAACACGGAACGTCCCGGCCTTCGCCGGGTTGAAAGCAGAGACTTGGCCCTGTATGCTCGCTCCCACTCCCCCCATTTTCAGTTTTATTTATCCAAATATCGTACATTATTTTCGAACATCTGCTGTCCTTTTCAGCTAGTCCTCCATTGTAGAATTATTTAAAAAATTGTTGCAGCCGCAGACCTTTTTTGAGTTCAATTTGTTTTGAAACGATAATGGGATAATACAATATTGGGATTAATCAATGGAGCGGGAATTTCGCGTTGATTTGTGTAACATTCGCGGCTTAAGATGCAATTTCTCTTCTGTGTCTGCCCATGTTTCTAGCCAGAAACCAACTATCCTTGCACTTAGCGAAACCCAGGTAATTACTAATACAGATATTTCCGATTTTAATCTACTTGGATATAACTTAGTGCCACTGTTCTTTCCAGATCGTGGTATAGCCACATACATACGAAATGATATTGCTTATCAGCTTCTGCCACAATATGGGCTCTGTTCCAACCCAGAATTTAATTTCTCTTGGCTAAAACTACACGTTCGTAAGCATATCATATATTACTGCTTTCTTTACAGAAGCCCAAACTTGGATAGGAATGCATCCTATAACGAATTTGATGCTCTGTCTGATTCTATCGATAGGATTTTGAACCTATACCCGCACACTGAAATCGTTATTGCGGGTGATTTTAATGTGCATAACTCTCGACGGCTTCGTCACTTCGGAACAACAACACACGAAGGTCAATACGTCCAGCTTTTTGCTGATTCAAATAGCTTAACTCAACTTGTCAATGAGCCAACACGGGTAACAGATATATATGGTCATTTCGCCAACACACTGGACCTGTTTCTCATCTCCCACACAAACAAATACACAATTGAAGTTTCTTTGCCATTGGGCACTTCAGACCACTGTGTCGTGTCAGCTAAATTTCCTCTAACCAACAGTAACGTTAATGAGAAAGCTCCCCAAAGAACAGTATGGTTTTACGAGAAAGCCAACTGGGAAAGCCTGAACGACTTTTTGGGAGGTTAAATTGGTCGTTACTTTTCCTCCATAACGATTATGACTCTTTGGGGGTTCTCTGTACCACATGGAGAATCAACCCACAATGCCAACCAATCTTGACCGCTAACAGCGCGTTACCTCAACCCAACTCCCCATTTAAAACCTGCAATACACACATTCACAACCATACAAAACCTGCAAGCGCACCCACCCCAATATGCAACAGCATCCGTCCCCAATCCGCAATTGCATACATCCCCCAATTTACCAGGAACCCATTTCCCATACCGAAATAAATCATCATCATCGGCACTACAACCGGGGACCGGTCTTGGCCTTATTTAGCAAGTCCTAAGGCTTGTTAAATTTTCTACAATGATTTATTTTTTCTGAGCAAGGTCATTAGTCTTGCGCCAGAGGCTCCCCGACGGGGAATCGAACCCCGGTCTCCCGGGTGACATAAATGCATATTCCAATTTACAACAGAATATTAATCATCTCCCTCAATTACATCACCCCACATACTTTTTCCCAAAATTGCTTCGGTCAATTCCTTACTTAAGTTATATTCCTTCCTTGCGACCAAGCATTCTTAATTTCCCTGAAATTCATATGCTGTACTAAAACGCATATTCAAACCTACAACGGAACATTAACCATCACCGCCAACTATACCGAGCCGCATACATTTCCCTGAAATTGCTTCGCTTAATACCTTATCTAAATGATATTCCTTGCTCGCACCCAAGCAATTCCAATTTCCCCCGAAAACCATTTCGGTTCATTTCCTCCTTAAACTACACTTCTCGCCTGCAACCAAGCGACAGCTAATTTTCCACGAAACAATCACAACGATCAAGACCCTTGATCACACTTGGCTATGCTGCCGAAACTAATTTCCCGGTATACACAACCAACGAATCCAACTCAGCTTATACGGCGAGGATTCGCTGCAATTGAACTCCCTATGCAAGCATAGCAATCCCTTTCAAGTTCCTAGTAAGTGGCAGTGAGATTATTTAGCCATGACTCCACTGCCACGACGCGATTAACTTTTTCTTGCTTTTAACTAGTTAGTCGAGATCCAACCGCCACCAGGGCCACACCGCCGCCTGCAAGCATTTTGTTCAGCTTCAATTTTTCCATTCGATGCACTCAGTCGGTGTTGACGTAGTGTATTTCGGGAGTCGGTCGTCAGAACCTGACGCGCGTTTTGGCCACCATGCGTTTGGCAATCCTCGCGTATCAGTCTTTTGTAATATAGTGCAGCGCAAATCGAGTCACTGTTTGGAGCATGCGGATTTACTCAACCACCAGATGCCGAAGGTCGTGAAGTGTCTCGAAACGTTATTTTCGAAAGTCCGCATTCGTTGTTAATCGAGTTGAATTGCAAAAATATCGCTTAGGGAATCAAACCCAAACCAAAACTAAGTACTCTCGGGGCCCGTGGTTAAGTGAAATATATTACTAGAGTAATCCTAAATAAAAAGGGAAATTGATCGATAAATAAACGTATGAGAAACTGAAGAAATAAAAGACTGAGTTCAACGAAGTCCGGGTGTTTCATTTGTGGTGTTTCCTCCTTGCGGATGACGGTTTCGCATCGGGTTTTCAAGTGCTCGCAACGTGCCCGAAGTGTGATCTTCTAGTGGATGGCCGCCAGTGAATAACTTCAATGTATGACCCAATCAATCAAACTTTTGGAATAATTGCAAACGATATAAACCGGACCAGTGGTGACTGTTCCCTGGCTTGCTATTACCCGCAACTATTCTCTGGTCCCCGGATTTCTGTCGGTGGGTGAGAGTGAAACCCGTGCCGTACGTCGGCATCCGTACTCTTAACCCCCACAACTCTATAGCGGACACATTGACAGACACAATTCTACTTGGCATGTGGACCTTTATTCCACACAGAGTAAAGAGTATCAAACCTAAGAGAAAAATGTGGTTCGATTCCGGAAGCCATTAAGGCTAAAGAGTTGAGCTTCCGGTTGTATAAATCAAACAATACTGAGGAAAACCGCAAACGATTTAAGAGAGCCAGGAATGACTGAAATGCGTATATTCAACGCGTCAAGTTCTTGCATGACCAGAGAGGTAGACAAAAAATACTACACTCTCCCGTGGGTAGTAGAAGCTTCTGGGCATTCGTGAAGAACATCAAAAACTCGGTCTCCTCATCCATTCCTTTGCTAGTAGTCGATAACAGACCAGTCACCAGTGCAATAGAGAAAGCGAATCTACTTACTGCAAATTTTGCCGCCAACTCAACACTGCCTGATTCATACGTTCCGCCTCAACTTGAGCATAAGCAGCACACCATGAGCCAGATTCGGTTCCGAACACGTACCGTTGCCCGGCACTCAAGGATGGGAACAAATTTATTAATAAAACGGTGTTTACAACATGTTTATACTAACAAAGCATTCGACCTAACATTTTTTATATAAACTAATGAGACAGTACCATAGAGTATACGCCATAAATTAGACCTGCTGGCGCCATCTATAAGTCAAGCCGGAAGCTTTTCACCCCACCGTCGTATGAAATTAAACAGAACTTAAAAGTGGATTGGATGGATGGATTAGCCATTAAGGCTAAAGAGTTGAGCTTCCGGTTGTATAAATCAAACAATACTGAGGAAAACCGGAAAAAATTTAAGAGAGCCAGGAATGACTGCAATGCGTATATTCAACGCGTCAAGTTCTTGCATGACCAGAGAGTGAGACAAAGAATACTACGCTCTCCCACAGGTAGGAGAAACTTCTGGGCGTGAAAAACATTCAAAACTCGGTCCCTTCATCCATTCCATCGCTTATAGTCGATGACAAATCAGTCACCATTGCAATAGAGAAGGCGAATCTAATTGCTGCACATTTTGCAGCCAACTCAACGCTGCCTGATACCACATCAGTTCCACCTCACCTTGAGCATAAGCAGCACACCATGAGCCAGATTCGTTTCCGAACGCGTATTGTTGCCCACGCACTCAAAGAGCTAAACGCACACAAATCCGCTGGTCCGGACGGCATTCCCCCAATCCTCTTGAAGAGATGTTCCTCTTCACTCTCTAAACCACTGCAGATACTCTTCCATTTATCTTAATCTACTGGGCGTTTCCCAAATAGATGGAAGTCAGCGAACATTCAGCCAATTCTAAAAAAGGGCGACAAATCATCCCTCTCTTCTTATCGACCCATAGCACTCACTTCTATTCTCTCCAAGGTAATGGAATCACTTATCAACCGTCAACTTTCGAAATATCTGGAATCAAATTACCTCCTCAATGACCGCCAATATGTCTTACGTAGCAACAGGTCCACAAGAGATCTGATGGCGTACCTTACCGAAAAGTGGAGCCATTCCATCCACTACCTCGGTGAAAGCAAGGTAGTCGCATCGGATATTTCAAAAGCCATCGGCAGAGTTTTTCAGCCCTTTTGTCAAAATTGCATTCATATGGATTGGACAATTCCCTGATCCAATGGATAAGAGACTATCTTTCTGACCGTTCAATCCAAGTGGTTCTTGATGGTGTCAAATCTGTCTCCCATCAAATTAATGCAGGTGTTCCCCAGGGTTCGGTACTCTCACCCACTCTCTGCCTCATCTTTATAAATGATCTCTTGTCAATTACTCACAACCCAATTCACTCGTTTGCTGATGATAGCACGTTGAGTTTCTCATACTCATACGAACACTCCCGTCCAAACTATTCGAACGTCACTACCAACCAGCAACTTATGCTTGATAGATTGAATTCAGACCTCAACAAGATATATCAGTGGGGATTATCTAACCGAGTAGAATTCAATGCCCTAAAAACTCAGTGCTGCCTCTTGTCGTCAAAGGTGAGCCCCAAAGTAAATATACTGTCTATGAACGGCACTTGCATCGACGAAGCCAAGGAATTATCAATCCTCGGCACTCAAATTAATTCGACTCTTAACTGGAATGACCACATATTTGAAGCTGCGAAAAGTGCAGCCAAATGTATGGGATTCCCTAAGAGATGCAAAGGATACTTCACTCCATCCAACCTGGCCACTATTTACAAGGCGTATATTCGTCTCTTCGATAGTATAGTGGTTAGTATGCCCGCCTGTCACGCGGGAGACCGGGGTTCGATTCCCCATCGGGGAGCCTCTGGCGCAAGACTAATGACCTTGCCCGGAAAAAACAAATCATTATGGAAAATTTAACAAAAGGACTTTCTAAATAAGGCCAAGACCGGTTCCCGGTTGTAGTCCCGATGATGATGATGATATTCGTCCAAAAATGGAGTTCAACTCCCATATTTGGTCAGGCGCATCCAAAACTGCACTACATGTGCTCGACAGGATGCGAAAACGAGCAGTGAAACTTATTGGGGACTCAGCCGTAAGTCGATAAATTCCGTCGTTATAACACAGGCGCAACGTATCATGCCTATCTCTTTTCTATAGGTATTACTACGGTCGTTGCTCAACTGAACTTGCCGAATGTGTTCCGTCCTTTCAGACATTTTGCCGCGATACCCGTCAATCTGTGAATGCGCATCAGTTCACGTTGAAAGTAGACTTTAGGCGCACAAATAAACATAGAGAGTCATTCTTTAGCCGAACCACACGAATGTGGAATGTTCTGCCTGATCATGTGTTTCCTGGCCGTTGTGATGTCCAGACATTCAAGACCAATATACATCGACACCTCCTTTCATTCTCAACTTCCTCTCCATCCGCTCGCACTGTGCTCTGACATTTAAGGGTACTTCAAAAACCCTTTTTGTGCGCGCGTTAGTGTAAAGAAAATAAAAATCGGTGGATGTATCAAAAATTCCCATTCAAGGTTTCTCAATTTTACCCAGGTCATTAAAGATCCGGCACATTTTTTTAATTTCTTATGGAACTACCCACTGCAATATATTTATGTACTCGGCTTGGACGCTATCAGGCTTAGAATCTCTGAACGTGAATTACCTTGATATAAGTAATGTAATTTGGCGTTATAACCAATTTATATCAATCGAGCAAATAGACATTCTAGAGCAATCAAATTATAAAGTCCAGGCACACAACTGAAAAGAAAACTCTATGAAGGCACTAGTTCCATTAAATCCTGTCCGAGAAAAATGTCTGGCACGGAATAAACGTTGAATGTATATCCTGAAATAAAGGAGCATGAGACAATTATGCCATTAAAATATAGGAAAATATCGTTGACACTGTTATCCATTAAATTCAACTTATCCAAGAAACTTAGCATAGCATAATATCAGCATATTAGCTTTACAGGAATACTGGAAATCTTAAGTGATGTTTGTCAATTTATGGTATTTACGATCCAAGGTCCAATCAATGAACCAAAGAATTAAACATAGTAACAAAAATAAAGGTTTTGCATTAGACAAGCTATAAATAGAGAAAGATTGTAAGGCCGCGCCCATTTCTTCATGACCACAAAAGACGATCTTTTAAAAGGAGATCGTGTGTAATGTTTTGCGAATATTGTTTAGTGTTTCGTGTTTGTGACAATTACCATTTGTTTAAATATACACTTATGTATAAGAATTTTGATATCTCGACACTACAATAAATACTTATAGAAAAGAGATGGACAGGATACGAGGGTTTTATATTTCGGGATTAGAGAACAGAAACAAATATTGATCATCGAAAATCACTTTATTGTTTTTCAAAATATTCCCCATGAAGATCTATACACTTTTGCATGCGTTTGAACCAATTGTCGAAGCACTTCTGCCACTCTGATTGAGGTATCTCCAACACATGCATTCTGAATGCAGCAACCGCTTCTTCAGGTGTCGAAAAACGTTGACCTCTCAGTTTGTTTTTTACGTACGGGAATAAAAAGAAGTCATTCGGTGCCAAGTCAGGACTATACGGCGGATGACCCATCAAATCGATGTTTTGGGTGCTCAAAAATGCAGGTGTCGCAGCCGATGTGTGAGAGCTCTCATTGTCGTGGTGAAGAGTGATCCGTCTTCGGCGGTTGGTTTTCTTGATTTCTTGGAAGACAACTGGCAAACAAATGGTTGTGTACCACTCAGAATCGACTGTTCCGCGTTATTCTAGTGGTACGGTTGCGACATGTCCAGTTTTTCCGAAAAAACAGGCGACCATTTGCTTGGAAGTGCTTCGCGCGCGAACAGCTTTTGTTGGATTTGGCTCATACGCGTAAATCCACGATTCATCACCTATCACGATGTCATAGACGTGTTTCGAAGCACCGCGACCGTATTTTTTGAGCATTTCTTTCGACCAATTGACACGAGCCTTTTTTTGGGCGATTGACAAATTGTGTGGGATCCAAAGCGAACAAATTTTTTTGACAGTCATTGAATGTATGCTGGTCCCACTAACGCCTAAGGTTGTCTCAATCTCACGATAGGTCACATGACGATCTTCCAATATCAGTTCGCGCACAGCATCAATGGTTTTCGGAACAACAACTGATTTTGGACGACCTTCACGAAATTCATCTTGGAGTGAACTACGACCACGATTGAATTCACCATACCATCGATAAACACTGGTCTTTGATGGGCTTCATCGGCAAAAATTGAATTAAGTTCATCCATGCACTGTTGCTGAGTTAATCCACGCCGAAAGTTGTAAAAAATAATCGCACGAAAATGTTGACGATTTAATTCCATTTTTGGGCCGAGATGAATCTTTTAAGTTACTGTAAACAACACAAATAGCGCCCGTATGTCAAAACGTTCTTATAACCTCAAAAATGTCCAACTTTACGACAGAGCTGTCAATTGCCGGATTGCAACACTAGGGTTGCCAAATCCCCAAACATAAGAGGCAACCCTCGTAACTGTTGGAGAAATCTCATCGGCAGTCGGCAAAAGCCGCATGTCGAAACAAAAGACGAGGTATGACAATTCGAGTTGTCATCCTTTTTCATGACAACACCAGGTCTCACACCGCGTCCTTGAAAGGGATATATTTGAAGAAATGGACTGGGAAACCCTCGAACACTCTCACGAACACCCAGAAGACTAGGTATATTGAAAAATGTTGATAGAGTAGTTAGTGTGTAACATTATTTAATAAATAATAACAACAAATTACCGTTTATATTACCTCGTATTTTGAAACATGACAGTTAATTAGTGTTAACATCGGTAGTTCAGCCCGCCGTGAATTATTTTCATTAATATTTCTAAATCAGCTATCATGACGTATGTGCTCCATTTTCCTTTTGGA